>JAKCWG010000932.1:267500-553055 GCA_021464415.1 Lonicera japonica
AATTAGAGGAATTTCGAGATTGACGCTTTTCGGCTCGATTCAGCAGCAAGTCTTTGAGGGATTGACCCTAAATAGGTAGGAACAATAGTATTTAAAGTTGTTTTCAACTTATTATAAACTATTTATCCCAAATCCAAGCTTAAGTGATGATTTTGCATAAATTTCCACTACTTGCATGTTCATGGGGTTTTGGGGTATATTATCTTGAGTCAATGGTTGATTTATACTTGATATGATTATAAATTATGGATTTTCTAAGAAGCCCCAATTTCTATGTTGTTTTGGGGAAGATTGGTACAAAACCCTCACTTACGGGTACGATTACAAACCATACGCTATGATACGCATACATATGATGCTATATTTTGATTTAAATGTATTTTTGGGATAAAGTTATATAATTTGTGGTATAATTATTGTGTTTGAGCTATTAGACTATATTTTTGTGAGATTTCCTACTTACCTAGCTAGTCAGTAACTATGCCGGGCAGTAGTATACGCCTATTTTGTATGAACGAAGTAATTCAATCTTAAGGGGAAGTTATATGGGACTTATACACTATAGAAATTGTGTTATGCTTGGCTTGGTGCCAAATTTACAAAAAACTTTTTACACCTCCCAAATTCCTAGTGTTTTTGTTAAAGTTATTAGTTGACGGACTTAGCTAACGTGGTCCAAGTATAATAACGATACCACTGCACTTTTTCCAGTACACATATGTATGCCTATATATATATATGATTATGTATTTGGAGTTATACTAACTATATAAATACCTATATATATTGTTGAGATTTTGCTTAGTTTCGTATACCAGTTAGCCACACTGTTCGTACCAGATAGAGATTTGGTTATTATCTGTAGCGTATGGCCTTGGTGGCTACGTGAGATTATATTATATTGCGTTGGGGGCATTCTCCATCTAGGTTGACCCAGTAGGGGGTCCTTGCCTTGGGGGTTGAAAAAACCCGAGTTTGATCGCGATTCGTGTGCACATGTTATGAAAATCCTAGATGTGACGTTTATATATGATTGATATGATAAGAGATCTGGTCGCGGTGATGTGGCGTATTTAGTATAAGTATTTATATAAAGTACATATACACTTTATGGATTTCATGATTTCTCTAGTACCTTTGGTGAATTGTACTATTTAGTTATTTTTTATATTTTGGGGCCAGGACTGCTTATATATATGCATTGCACGAAATATTTTCATTTTAGTGGAAACTTAAGAGTATATTATGTATGTTTGTGCATAAATATGTATATTTATATAAGTACATTATATTGTAAGAGTGGATTTCATACAAAGACGCATTAAGGAAATCAAACAACTTTGATTATATCGCATAGCATGGCATGCACAGTTTTCTAACCTATTTTATTATATAAAAACCTTATAGTTCCCACTGAGCCCATGTTTGGCTCACTCCCATTTTTCAAACCAGTTTTGCAGGTGTCTCTCAAGGATGGTGTGCTTATGGAGTCTAGTAACTCTGATGACCGTTTACTAAAGTCGTTTGGAAACAACTTGTATGCTAGTTCTTTATTTGATAAAATGTTTATGTATTGTATTGTAGTATATTGATGTAAAGCTCATTAAGATTGAAACCTCATTGGAGGATTGTTTAGCATAAAAATTGTTTTATTTATTTTGTTGATTGAGACTTATAAATGTGGAGTATATACTAGAAATGGATTTTTTATATACAGTTTGACAGGTTTTGGTTTTGTTTTATAAACAAAATCCACATGCCAAAATTTTCTAAAATTATTCTTTTATATGGAATTACCTTTTTATATAAGTTATAATTTATACCTTAACACCTGTCGTCGTGTACAACACAGTGATTAATCGGGTCCCGGAGGCTCAATCCTCTAAACGGGATTTCAGGGCATCACAGTCGCCTTTTTCTATGTTGTAGTCTTCTTCTTCACCGTTGTCCTCTACATCCTCTTTCTATTCTTTTCTTCCCCTTCTTTTTCTTTCTTTTCCTCTTCCTCTTCTTCCTTTTCCTCTTTTTCCACTTCTTCTTTTTCCACTTCTTCTTTTTCCACATCTTCTTCTTCTTCATCTTATTCCTATTCTTCTTCCTCTTCCTCTTCCTCTTCCTCTTTCTATTCTTCTTCCTCTCTTCTTCTTCTTCTTCTTCTTCTTCTTCTTCCTCTTCCTCTTCCAATTCTTCCTCATAATCCTTTTCCTCTCCTCCTTGTCTTCTTCTTCTTCTTCTTCTTCTTCTTCTTCACATCCTTCTATCTTCTTCTTACTACTCTTCTTCCTCTTCCAATTCTTCCTCGTAATCCTCTTCCTCTCCTCCTTGTCTTCCTCTTCTTCCTTCTCATCCTCATCCTCTTCTTCTTCTTTTTCTTCTTCTTCATCTCTTCCTTTTTCTCTTCCTCTTCCACCTCTTCCTCTTTCTATTTTCTTGTTCCTCTGCTTCTTCTTCTTCCTCTTCTTCTTCTTCTTCTTCTTCTTCTTCTTCGTCTTCTTCCTCTTCCTCTTCCTCTTCTTCTTCTTCTTCTTCTTCTTCTTCTTCTTCTTCTTCTTCTTCTTCTTCTTCTTCTTCTTCTTCTCTTTCTCATTCTCCTTCTCATTATTCTCCTTCTTCTTCTTTTTCTTCTGCCTCTTCCTCGTCATCCTATTCTTCTTCCTCTTCCCCTTTTTATTCCTATCTTCTTCTTCTTCCCGTCTTCTTCTTCTTTTTCGTCTGCCTCTTCCTCTTCCTCCTCTTGTTCTAATCCTCTTCTTCCGCTTCCTATTCTTTTTCTTTTTTTCTTCCTCTTTCCATTCTTCTTATTCCACTTCTTCTCCTTCCTTTTCTTCTTCGCATATTTCCCATTGCCTCCTTTACAATTAGGGATATCATTTCCTCCCTTTTAGGTTTTATTATTTACAACGGGCTATCATTTATACTACAAACATTTCCCCATTCTAGTTCTTCAATATCTCCATTATCCTCCATTTGTAAGATTTGAAAGCCATTTTGTTGTTTAATTCTTGTCAACTGAGTATTGGGATTTCTTTGTCAATCATTCTCCTTATGTACTGAATCACTGCCCATAGCCAATTGCTTATTCTCCACCAGCTCTTTATCACTAGTACGTACTAGCTTCATTATTCTACCCAATTACCCTGTTAACCTCCTTTACCATCCCATGATCCTTGGGTAATTATTGCTTCCTATTACATCTAGCCTCAATATGCCCAAAAATCTCAGAATTCTTACATGAAACAGGGAGCCATTTGTATTCAATCTTATGTTATACATATTTGCCATTATTATCTTTCGATATCACCATTTTAAGTAGGACATCACCCACCTTGATTTCCACACATACCCTAGCAAGCATAATACATTATTTCTCCACTGTCATTTTATCAGTAAAGAGAGGCTTCCTAGTCATACTGGCTAGTTTGCTAAGCACATGAGAGGACTATAGATGTAATTTAAGATTTAGAAATTGAACCCATATAGGGACTATTAACGTATCTTCTTTCTCCAGATTAGCCTCTACACTCCATGGTTTAAGGATCATAGGCTTGTTGTCAAATGCCCAAGGACCTACTTCTATAACACCCACCCTAGATTATTCATCTTAAATTTCCATAATAAACACCCTGATTTTTTATAGGTAAATCTCAATTTTGCCAAATTGACTCCATCTATGCTCCACATACGTTTGCATGACATGAAATGGTGGTTTAACTTTAAGCATATAGACGATTAATGCCTTCTTCCATATGTTCACCTCCTCAGCCACTTCATTGTCTAATCTCCACTACTTTCTTACCATTTTCGATAGTCGGCGCCATAAATTCTAGTGGAGTACTAGAATTCTAGCGGAGCATTTCGGCGGCTCTTATTCGTAGTCCGGTAGTACGTCCTCCCTTGGTGTGTGATGGTGTTTCTCTTTTATCTCAAATGGTTATTTCATACGTCACTTACAAGAGTTCTCTCTAGGAGAATATTTTTCTATCTTTTTTTGTCAAGAGAATCCCCCCTTCTCTGAGCTATCCCCTTCTATTTATACTCATGGAATTCGGGCTACAATGCTCAATTAGGTTAAGAGTTAAATGACTATAAAGGGTCTTACTTGCTAAGCAAACATGCCCTTTTCACGTGTGGTGTGTGTTCTTATCCATAGGGAAAATTGTGCTTTACTGGTGTAAGGATTTCATTCTTCAGGACGCCCATATCGGAAACTAACACTAGTAATACCTTCCCATACAGGTGTCATATCTTCATTCGCCAAGGTGCCCATCTTGGCATTACTATTCTCTGCCGAGCTCGAAGATGTACTCGGCAGGGGCATTATGTTTGGTCAGCAGTCTCAAGCTATTTATTCTGGGCTTATCGGTTGTGGCTCGCATTTCCAGCTGTGGATTAACTTCTTTGGCCCTGGACCTGGGTCTAGATGCTCCGCCTAAATGGATGTTCTGAAATTATGCTCCCACAATTATTCCCTAAGTGCCTAAGTCCTACCGAGCTTATGGAGTTGGGTGCTTGAATTCGTTGAATCAGTATTCGGTCGATTACCTGGTAGATTTGGCCCAAGCCAGCTGTGGACATGTGTCGGCTCCCCAACGGTTGAGTGTAAGTGGGTATGGCTATCACGTCTCACTAAATAGGGCCATCATGGGCGCGATTTTTTAAAAAGAAAAGCGTCGTTTGGATTCAAAGAGAGAAAGAACTCCAGAAGATACATATATATATACAAGGTATTCTTTCCCTTCCCCTACTTTTAATCTTTCCATTACTTTCTTCATCATTTGTTTGTGATTTTTTTAGGGTTTCCATTGTCTTTCCTCAGCGGGTCATGTTTATTCGCAATCAATACCATTGACATTTTCTTTAATCAATAGCCGTCTATTCCCTGTAAGTTACTTTTAGCTCCGTACTCCATTTTTCTTCTGATTTTATTCCATCAAAACAATTATCAGTTATACTCGTTGGTCTTCTTTGCCCCCAACTAGCCCCTTATTTTGGGTAAATACGCTTTATATGAGGCGAGTAGGTTAGAGTTTGAGGATTCCTTTATCCCCAATGGGGTGGTTTGGAGAGAATGCGGTAGTGGTGAAAACCCTTTTAGGGGGTAGCCCCACTAATTCCATGCCTGAGAATCAGTATCCCATTTTCATATCCTTTTTTAGGAATGTTATGCTCAAACTACCCTTGCACCCACTTCTAGTCGACTTTCTTTTAGACACTCGGTTCCATCTTTGCCAATTAACCCTCAATGTAGTCAGAATCATTCTTGGGGTGGATGAACTCAATCATAGATTTGACATTCATTTAGGACTGAATGAAATAAAGTATTGTTATCTTCTCTGCCAGTCTAAGAATAAGTGGAATTTGAGGGCCAGGCCTATGTCACCCTCATTGGTTGAAGGATTAGCCTCTTCTCATAAGTCGATGTATAATAATGTAGTAATCATCATCAGAAACATAGAGCCCTAACCCGTAAATAAATGAGTGCCAAGACAATTCGGCTCCCTTGGTCGGTGCTCCATCTGTCGTCTATTTAATTTTTATGAACTGTGTTTATAACGCCCCACCCTTGGGGACGATAAGAAATTAATAAATAGGATACAAATCGTAACAAATTACAATAGATTTCCAAAATACAACGAAAAATCCTTTATCAAACTACAACTATCTCTTAAGTTCTCCCACAAACTCTCACCGTCCCATCCCGCGTCCTCACCGCGAGCACCTGTAGATGAAAAACATGTATGGGGAAGTAAACCGTATACAGAAGATAAAAGTGAATCTTTGAAATTAATTGAACAACAACAACCAATACACATACTTAAACCAATCATCAAATAAGGCCTTATACCCGGCTCTTTCATGGCTACATGTCAAGTACCACCATACCAATTCATGCCTCACTCACCCACGCCCTCTCCGCGGACATTGCAAACCGGGCTATTGGACTATTGGCAAATCCCCGGTAGGTGTACTTAAACATGTACCAATCAATCACCAAAGCACTTAAGCCAACACATACCACATATAGCAAGCAAAGCTAACCATAACTTAACCGTGCCAAGGAACAAGTAATAACAAGATGAATACAAGAATACGGATATCAAAGAATATCTCTAGAGCTTACTGAATGCATACGAAATACTTCCCATACCTTAACCATAGAAATCAATCCATATCCAAAGCTCCGTTCGGTGAATTCTTAAAGCTCTTGCGTCACCACGCTCCTAGCGTGGCAAGATCCTCAAACCAATGATCTATGAACCCCCGTTTTCGTATCCAACGCTCAAGCTAGAGCTCCTATGGTGGATAACAAGGTAAGAGATGATGAATAGTGAAGGAGAGGAAGATTTGGATGGTTTAAAGCTTTAATTCTTGGATTAAGTTCTCTCTCTCCCTAGAGCTCTCTAGAACTCTCTAGGGATGTTTAGAAGTGTTTGGGTCGAAGTTGTGGCAAAAAAGGGGTCAAAAGAATGCTTAAAAATGCTCAAAACTGACATTGGCCCACTGCAGGACCGGTATTTAAAAAGCCCATACCGGTCCACGCATCAGTCTGGACTCCCCATACCGATTCGCGAGTAATTTTGGTGTTCTGGTGCATTATTTTTGTTTTGGTGCATTATTTTTGTTTTGGCCATAACTTTTGACTCGGAACTCAGATTGAGGCATTCTTTATGTCCACGGAAAGATAATTAAAATATAAACAACTTCCTAGAAGGAAGTTTTCCCAAATTACGAACCAATCATTCCCATAAATTCACCGAAGGCAGCGTTCTGCCAAATCACTACCGAATGACCAGAATTTAGCGATGGACCCACTTCGTACCCTGTTTTGACCCACGCGGAGTGTGAATTGGACTTTGGCCAAAACAAGAAAGTTGTAGAATGGTATGAAATCTAGAAGTAAGAATAAACGACAATCAAATTGGATAAAAAATGAGAAAGTTACGATAATCCAAAGTTGGCTAAAAACTAGAAAATCGCGTAGGATCAAAACTCATGATTTACAAACCAAAATCGATTCGGACCACCCGAATCACTAAACGATCACTCACATGAGTGTAAAGAAACCTAATACAACATAATTAACACTAATATGAACATGGGGTGTTACAGTGTTTTAATGTCTGACATGGTTTTCTTTGCTTTACGGTTGAAGGTGCCAAAAAGTGCTTCGAGAAACCATCGATAGATGACCTCAACCTTGAACATTTGAACGCTATTATTAATCATGACAGGCTTGGAGTTAAGACTACTTTTAATCATCCAAGATCGGTGCATATTTTGCTCGATTACCCCCTTCCGTACTATACTTTCTCTAGCCATACAAATATTGTCAAGTGGATTAGAGATCAGCCATCTGATGACAAAAAATACGACCTCTCCAAGAAGTTTCACAATGTCAATGACTGGTCTGCCTAGAAAGATGAGGCGATAAGGGTCCTTCTATCACAAAAAAAAATCCCCAAGTTTATCATTTGTTGTTAAAGCCACCAAGAAGAGACAGAAGAATAGTGAAGGCAAGGATAAAGGGAAAAGACCCATTGCCGACCTAGGATCGACCATCGAGCTAGCCTTTCCCAACAGTTCTGATCATTCCCTCAGAATATCTGAACCATCAGAGCAGGTAGATAAGGGTGTCTCAATTACCCAAGTTCCCATCGCCATTTCACTTTTTAAAAGCCGTGGTGAAATGGTCCTAATTTCGGAATAAGAGACTGATCGGCCAACTTCTGCCGGTCTTGCCACAGAGGAGCTTCTTGAAGAGGCAGATTGCCTTTCGTTGAATAGGAGGTCACGAAGACGGTCTCCTTTGCCTCCCCCATCTCCTTAGTTATTTAAAACCAAAGACATCGTTGGTCGAAGGTTGGTTCTGGATCTTATGAATGCCAACATTTATAAAGCTGGCATTCCTACTATGACTGGTGCTTCTAGAAGCTCGGTGTAACCCCAGTCGAAAAAGAGGACATTGGTGCTAGTCAGGTCATCTTCTGAGGGGACTGAGGCCCCTGTAATAGCTCAAAATGACCAAGAAGGAGTTGTTGAAGTTCCTCCCTCTCTTGTTAACATTGAGGGCCAAAAAGTAGTGGGTATGGAGGACCCCATTGGTTCGTCCGCTTAAGTTGAGGCCGTAAACATCAGTGATGGTGACCAACATGAGGATAGGCCCGCCAATTTATTCATTCCCTGGCCGTATATTCCACAAGAGAATCGGCTCGTCACCGTGCAGGATTTCATCGTGGCAGATAGGAAGGACGATTTTGCCCTAGTTTCAAGTATGACTCTGCCAGAAGATGGCAAGATGCTAAAGGGTATCAAAACTGCAAAGCTGGAATGTAGGAGTTTTCAGCGCCTTGCTGAGGTAAGCCATTTACCGTCTTATTTGATTACCTCAAACATTTATTCTCTGTTATTTTTTATTTATTGACTTGTTGTTTTTTTTTAGGCTGGACACTATCTTACCGAACTGGCTATCCTTCACGTGAAGGAGATGAAGGATCGTAAGGCCAAGGCTTTAAAGGCTAGGAAGGAAGCCGATGAGGCCAAAAGTAAGCTCTCTAAATGTCAGTCTGATCATGAGGAGCAAATGAAATGGGCTAAAGAAACCAGGACCAAACTAGATAGGGAAAACTAAGCGCACTAGAATCAAGTAGCCGAACATCAGAACGCCCTCAAGCAAGACGATAAAATCAGGGCCGATGTGGTCCATTAGGCCAGGGAAGAGGAGAAGAAGGGTGCTGAGGGTAGGGTTCATGAACTGACGGCGAAGCATGGAGAAGAGCTAAAGGTGGCTGAGCTTCAGGGTTAGGACGATGCCACCAGTGCTGCAGCCGATGAGATGCTGAATATCAAAGATCTTTTGTACAAGGCTGGATATGAGTCTGGCTTGATTGAAGTTGGTATTGCCGATGACGATGCCCTTTTCAACAAGGTCATATTATGCCCCCCAGACTTGTTCGCCAGTGCTCAATAAGAGGCCAATGATGAAACAACCAATGATGATCAGGTTGGCGACGTCAACATCGAGAGTGTCAAAGTGCAAGCCGAGGAGGGTGATGCCTAGATCTAGCTTTCTTCTTGTTTTCTCTTGTTCTTGTAATACGTAGGCCACGAAGCCCCTCCTTGTGTAACATTTTTAATTGATTGATGAAAATTCATCCGTGTAATTTTGTCATATTTTGATGAAAATGTTTCCTCAATGGCATCTGGTAACTTAATTCTCCATTAATTAAAGCCAACACATATCGATATCTTTCTTTAACCATTTGTCGTTAACTGATATGGATCGGTTATAAAGATTAATTTTCATTACTATGTATCGGTCTCCATTAAGTGTAAGTTCGCTCTTAGTGGTGACTTTGCCGATCATAGGTTTTCAGAGGGTATGGCTAAGCTTTTGTTTAGGCAGGGCTTCAACCTTACTTGGCAATTATTTTGTCAAGTAGTTCCCACGTGTCTTGTGGGGTATCATGTCCTTTAGTAAACCGTTTTGCCATGTGCCGTCCATCGATTGGTGAGTTGCGCCAGTCAACGGAGTGACAGTTTCCAACATGAAACGTCTCTTCAAGTGAAGAGACGTTTTCTCCTTTTTTCCAGATGTCCAATTAATGCCTTTAGGGTTTCAAATTTTTTATAAAAATACCTTTTATGTTCATTCCTTTTATTATCCCCAATCGCGTTCTTAAGAAATTCTTCTTAAATGTCTGACAATGGTGAGATGGGTATCGCTTTTAATCCTAGCTTCACCGAAAGATGGAGGAAGGTGAGAGAAAGGCTTACCAGACTAGAGGGCGTAGTTCCTAATCTGGCGATGAAGTTCAGGCATGCAAAGGGAAGACTTCGTCGCCTCAGGAGGCGCTATCGTCATCTAAAGAACCGGTATGCTGCTACATTAGAAGACATAGATAGGCTCGGAGGTAGGGTTTGAGGGGTGGTAAGGCAAAAAAGATCTCGCCGTGTCCTTCCCTTCTCAAACTCAACTTCCATATCTGTTTCCTCTCCATTCTTCCATTCGCATTTTTTTCCTTTTCTCTTTCTTTCTTCAATTTCATTTTCATCCCCAACTGTTCTTTTTATCCATTCTCTGCTTTTTTGGCTTTACCACCTTTTTTTTTGCAACAGCAAGTTTCTATGTAAGTAGCAGTAGGTTTTGTGGTAATTAGTAGCCAATTCCCATTGTAAATGGGCCTTAAAGCCCTACCAAATGTAAATGTTTCCAAATTAATGAAGAACAAGCTTTATGTTTCTGAATCTTTCTTGCGTTGTAATCCTTGCTTTATTTTGTTGTAAAACTGTTGTTCGCAATGCCTTTGTTTCTGGGATATTGAACCAGTCAAGGAGTAACTCGCTTGTAACGTGGAACAAACAAATTGATTTTTCAAATCGGCCAATCACGCCGAACTATTTTTTATTTTATTTTAAACGAACATGAATAAGAAGAGATCTTCATTTAAGAAGACTTATCACGGCGAACATTAATAGCCAAACAGGGTTTTGTACGATATTTTTGCCTATGGTAATGAGAAGGCTTAGTACTGCTTTGCCCCCAATTTATGAGGGTCTTAATTTTAAGGATTCACCTCAGAAACGTAAAAGTATCAATCAGTTGATCGCCTCATCGAGATAAACCTTATTTTAAAGTTTGTTTTTGAAGTTCAAGAAAAATTTTTGACAAAAATTGCCTTTGATAGAGAAAGGACTTATTTTGATTTTTTTTTTACTTTGTCTCCAGCTTGTGAAGGTCTTACATCGTTACTTTTGTTGCTAAAGGTCTTTAGCAAACTGCCTTGCTAGGCAAGGTCTTATGTGCGTTGCCTAGCTGAGGTAGGTCCTTTTTATGTACTGCCTTTACAAATAAGGTCTTACGTGTAATGCCTTGACGAGCAAGGTCTTATGTGATTGCCTTTATAAGGAAAGGTTTTATCTATAATTGCCTTGGCCGAGCAAGGTCTTATATGATTGCCTTTGTAAGGAAAGGTCTTATTTAGAATTGCCTTGGTCTAGGAAGGTCTTATATGATTGTCTTTGTAAGAAAAAGTCTTACCTAGAATTACCTTGGCCGAGCAAGGTCTCTGTTATGACAATTACTTAAAGAAAATATGACATTTTCATTGATTTGATCAACTGTACAAAAGGAGTCCGAACTTAGGATTTATATTTAGTGATAATAGCTTCTTAGATTGGCTACGTTCCATGGATTGGGAATCGGCTGACCATCCATACTTTGGAGGAGATAATATCTAGTTCCGCTAACTGAAGTGATCATATAGGGACCTTCTCAATTTTGCCCGAGCTTTCCCTGACGCGGTTCGATTATGGTGCCGAGGACCTTCCTTAAGACCAGTTCTCTAACCTTGTATTCTTTCGGTTTTGTGTGGGCTTTATATTGTTTAGCCAGGGTATTATGAAAGTTCTCCAGGTGGATTATAGCTGCTTCTCTTCTAGATTTGGCGAAATCCAAAGGCTCTTCAAGGGCTCCCTCATTGTTCCCAGCCTCGGTTGGAGGTGTCCTCTGGGTAGGTAGGCCGATTTCTAAAGGAATGATAGCTTCGGTCATCTAGGTCAAAGAGTAAGGCGTGTCTCCAATTGATCGACATGGTGTCCTTCGGAACGCCCAAAGCACAGAGGGCAACTCCTGTACCCATTTCCTTTTCTTGTCGTCTAGCCTCCTTTTCAAAACTTCGAGGATTACTTTGTTTCACGCTTTAGCCAATCCGTTCCCTTGAGGGTATGCCACGCTTGAAAAATGTTTTTTAATCCCATAAGTGTAACAAAACTCTTTAATTGTCATGTTTTTGAATTGCGTATTGTCAGACACAAACACCCTAGAAATTTTGAATATAGTGATTATGTTTTTCCAAAGGAAGGCTTTGACATTAGATTCTTGGATATTCACCAGGGGAATTGCCTCTACCCATTTGGTGAAGTAGTCGGTGCCGACGAGAAGAAACTTATTGCCGCCTGGTCCTTAAGGAACGGTCCCATTATATCAAGCACCCACATCCCAAAGGGCCAAGGACTGATTACGGAATAAAGGTCCGTCGCAGGTTGGTGAATGATGGTAACGTGTTTCTGACATTTGTTGCACTTCCTGACATACTCTACCTGGTCCTTCTGCATGTACGGCCACCAATAACCTTGAGTTCTGGCTCTGTGAGCCAATGATCGTCCACCTGTATGGCTTCCACAACTCCTCTCATGCAACTTAAAGAGGATGTTCTGTACTAGTCTCAGGTGAACGCATCGAAAATAAGGCTGGGAGAAAGATCTTTTATGCAATTTTAGCTCTAGAGATAACCAATACCGGCTTGCTTGGGCTCTGATCTTATATGCTTCACTACAATAGCTAGGTAGTGACCCATCTTGCAGGTAGTTAGTGATCGGTTCCATCTAGCTGACCCTTAATTTTGTTTCTATATCACAAACGATCGGCTTCTCGTCATTCCTTATGCTTAGATTCGGCACATACTCGACTTCAATGTTCCTTTTTAACTTTGAGTCTATTGCAGAGGCTAAAATTGCCGAGGCATCGGCGTGCAAATCGCTGGCCCTCGAGAATTTTTTGATGTATGCCGATTTGAAGTCTCTCATAAGCTTTTGAGCCAGTTTCATGTATGCTTCCATTCTTTCGTTTTTGGCTGAATATTCCTCGGTTAGTTGGTTGGCGACTAACTGGGAGTCACAATGAATCGTTAGATTTTGGACCCCGAGCTTTTTGTTGCTTTTCATGCTAATGATCAGTGCCTCATATTCAACTTCATTGTTGGAGGCCTTGAACCCTAATCGGACTGCCTGTACGATGATTCCCCCTTCAGGGGTTTCAAACACTATGCCCACCCCAGAACCTCCTGTCGTTGATGATCCATCAATGCACAATAGCTAAGAGGTCAGCTTTTCGGCTGATGGGAATTCTGCAACCTGCTTGTTATGCCCATAATCCTCGTTCTGCCCAGAATCAACTCTTTCTGAGTCGTCGTCAGTCTACCCCCCAGCTGGGACTGATAACTGGTTATTTGGAACAGTGCCAAGTACCTTTGGGTGTATTCCCTCAAACTTTCATTGAACTTTTTCTTCAAGTGAGTTAGGGCTTTCGGAAAGTGAATATGGTTACCGAAAAGTGACCTTCATGTTATGATTTCCCATAGACAGCGCCAATTATGGGTGGCCTAAATTTGACAAAGCCCAAAATGAATTTGTAGGCGAGAGAATCAGCCCAGGACTAGCAAAATCAGTAACAGTTACTAAAGGTGGCGGATGAATAATAAATTTGCAAAATAGATGAGACAGGAGTTGCAAGTTGTGGGGGTAGGTTCCTCCGGTGGCTCTTATTCCCAGTCCGGTAGTACGTCCTCCCTTGGTGTGTGCCAGTGTTTCTCTTTTATTTCAAATGGTTATTTCATACATCACTTATAAGAGTTCTCTTTAAGAGAATATTTTTCTATCTTTTTTTGTCAAAAGAATCCCCCCTTCTCTGAGCTATCCCCTTTTATTTATACTTATAGAATCAGAGCTACAATGCTCAATTAGGTTAAGAGTTAAATGACTATAAAGGGCCTTGCTTGCTCAGCAACATGCCCTTTTCACGTGTGGTGTGTGTTCTTGTCCATAGGGAAAATTGTGCTTTACAGGTGTAAGGATTTCATTCACCAGAACGCCCATATCGGCAACTAACACTAGTAGTACCTTCCCATACAGGTGTCACATCTTCATTCGCCAAGGCACCCATCTCAGTATCATTATTCTCTGCCGAGCTCGAAGCTGTACTCTGCAGGGGCGTTATGTTCGGTCAGCAGTCTCAAGCTATTTATTCTGGGCCTATCGGTCGTGGCTCGCCTTTCCAGCTGTGGATTGACTTCTTTAGGCTTGGGCCTGGGTCTAGATGCTCGGCCCAAGTGGATGTTCTGAAATTATGCTCCCACATATCCGAACTAAAGTTCAAATGGTAAAAAATGTGGTTATTAAAATAATGCGTCTACGTTTAAGCCTCTTCCCCGTCCCTTCCCCTTTCTCAAACCACATGCATATATCTTATTACTTTTTATCCCCCAAAAAAGATACTATTTATATATAAGGGATGTATAAAATTTGGGTGAGACCTGACCCACACCCCCACCCCCATAATTATCATCTAATTTCGGCTCTAGCAAAATGGGCACAATACCAAGGGCGGATCCAACGAGTCTCGTTGCCTACCACTTTGAAACGCATACAAGGCTAGTTGTAAGACCTCTCAAGGCTTATCCTAGTCCAAAACCGGTGCCTCAAATCTAGACTCCATTGTGATAGATCCGAGAGATTCGAGGGGAGAAGGACTTGAACATTGCTCTTCCGACTATGTGAATACAGAGCAGTTCAACTGCTTGGGAAGACCCCCAGATCTAAAGAGTAAATTTAAGAGAGACAAATTAGACAAGAAAACAATAAAGTCTATCATTCTCCTCGTCTATTTCCCCCTTCCAACCAATTACAGCTAGGGTGTTAAAAATTTCCTAATTTTTAAAGTTTACGAAATTACATCCATTTTTTTTTTCAAACTTAGAACACAATATAGTATTTTCAATTTTTGAATTTTCAGAAGAAAATTGGAACATAATTTGAAACTATATTTAAATTTCGAAAATACAGTTTTAAGCATATAATATTTTTGTTATTTTCAAATTTAGTGATGATATTAATATAATATTTGTGATTTTGTATGTATATCTTTCAATTTTACTTCTCATTCATCTCAAGTTAAGTAACACTAACTTTTGGTACTTTTTAATGAAAAAATTAATTTCATTACTAACATTTTATTTTAAACATGTCTTTGGATTCATTGAACTTCTTTTATTTATTTATTTTAATAAAAAAGTATTAAAAATGGATTTTAATAGAATTAAAAAAAACCAAAAAAACTCTAGCTTCTGTTTAAGCTTTCATAGTCTACTGAAAATAGAATTAACCAAAAAAATTATAAACTTTTTGACTCATAATACTTGAAATTTAACAAATATACCAAAACATGGATATACATACATTCAATTTATATACCATAAATAAATAATACAATTAATTTCATAAATAATATAGTATGATTCTTCTTTATCTCTCTCTTAAGGATATACATACATTCAATTTATACACCATAATAAACACCGGTTAATCATTTTAGAGTGGCCAAGTCTTAACCAAAAAAAATCTCTGGAATCAAAAGAAGCAAAAGCATGCAAAAGCAAAACAAGCAGAGTTTGCATCTATACATGCATTATCATCTTCCATCCCCTTAAGCTTGTAACAATAACTTAAAAGGGGGCCTTCCTTTACTTTTGTAATCTATCATTATGCGATTGAGATCGACCTTTCGACGTCTCAATTCCTCAAATTAAACCTTTCCAAGTTCGTCCCAAGTCAATGGACTGACAATATTTTGTTCTTCATAAACTTGAAATAGAGCCTAATAAATGCACCACCTCTGCTTCTTCGAAAGAGTACACAACAAATATTCGAGGCTCTCCATGTGTCAGAAACAAGAAGCATAATCTTTATCAACGAACTCTAGGTACCGAGTTCAGTAGATGGAACCACTTCGAGAACTACAAAAACCAAATACTAGATAAATAGAGACAAATGTGTATACAATGACACTCCTCAACAAACTAACTATGGTAGTATGATCTGAGCATACTTGATCAACAAATTAAAATTTTGAGAACTTAATGTTTCAATATATATGAAGCAGATGCAATTCTACTATCGAGTTTAACTTTGTATTAAAAGAAAATTCATCTAGCTATTTATAAGAATATTTTGATGAAAGCGTTGAAGCAATCAGAAAATGGCATTGGTTCTCAATCTAGCTCGCAATAAGCTTTTCTTTTATTTAAATAGCATAGTCCTCCCTAAAATAATTATTTTTAGGCTCTAATTGACAAATACTTGAGAGACTAACATAAATTAATTGGACCTTTTTCTTTTTCTTATGCATCGAGAAGAGAGGAATACAAATTAACTGGACCTTTTTTATTTTTTCTTTTGATTTTATTTCTTCTATTGGGGGACTCGCTCTGAGCTGTCTTGTGGACCTTAATGCCTGAAAGGGGGAAAAAAGATTGTGAGTTTCAAGTATCGCATGTTTTTTTTTTGCTTCTAGAAAATAAGAAAAATAAAATGGAATAATATATAGTTTTTAAGAAAAAGAAGTTTTTGCATCAAATCGAGACATACCTTACACTCAGATATGCTAGGGTACTATTCAAATCACCTTTCCACCTAGATTGGTCATTGAAAACTTCAGCTCTATCAATCAATACTTGCTGAAGCTTTGGCATTATCAGCTGCCCAGAACAGAAAGTCTTCATATTGGGGCATTTTGCAATGAATACTTCTTCCAATGAAGGGAGTTCAAACTCATGTTTCCTAATGCAGAACATTCTGAGATTTTCAAGTTCTTCAAGAGATAGAACGCGTAACTGAGGGAAGACTATTTTATCTATCATATTGATCTCAAAAATATCTTCTTCTTCTTCTTCTTTTTCTTCCTCTTCCGTTCGAATAACTTGTTCTATTATTCGGCAATCGCTGAGTTTCAGGTGTTGTAGATTCACAACCATTTTAGCCACTGAAGGTGAGAGTAAATATCTCAATTTGGGGCAGCTCTGTACTTCCAATTTACGGAGGTTACGGAACCCTTGAATTTGTCTGGGAATCATCCTCCATATATGCGTTAACTTATCCATATTATATAGCCTCACTGATTCTAATTGACCGAGCACAACTTCTGCAAGTTCTTCTCTCCCAGTTTTTAGCCTCTTGAAATAAAAAATTGATTCCATATCATTACACCGATACAGAATTACGTCTTTTAGATTGTATAAGGATCTGTCTTGCATTTCATCTAGCTCAAGCAGTACATGTTTCTTCATCTCCCGAAGAATTAACTTCTCCAAGTTAGGCAATAACACCTACAAAATCAATGTAATTCCTAGGGATATTTTAGATGCACAAAAGTCAAAAATAATAAACTGCAATGAGGTTGTACCCTTTTAACTTTTTAATTTGTATGCGAGGAATCAACTATCAAAGTTTGAACACCCCTAGTTGAGAACCTATATATATCCCGCATCAAAAATCAGAATTTATTATTTGTGTTTATTAACATTTCAGTGTAACTAAATTATTAATAAAGTAGCTAAATTAGACCCTTTTTTCAGCACCAAATGGATTCATAACGATGAAGTTAAATCTTAAAGTACCTACTATGATTGAATTTCCTCCCAGTGATTCATTTAACAATTGAGATAGTACCAAACATAATTGTTTATCAGATTCTTCATTGCTCTTCTAGTTGTGCTAAAAAAAAAAATTAAGTAATTTAGTGTTGAGTAATTTTAATGGAGTTGTTGAATTGTTTATTTAAATATTTATTAATGAGTAAGAAGAAATTGAGAGGTATCTTAAATAAATGAGGAAGTATATATATGAGGAAACAATCTGAAAATAAATATGCATTATGCTTAAATATTATCCAATAAACAAAATTTCTTTCCAAACAAACAAATATATATATATATATTAGAAGAAACCATATATATATATGGCATAATATCCATATCCATATCCATTTTTCTATATAATTATACACGTTGCCCTATATTTTGTCAATTTAAATATTAGCTCAATCTGTAAAATATATTTGTTTATATGATCTATTAATGAAGACCAATTTTTTTTAACAAATTATAAATTTAAATTAAACAAAGCATTGCAACACATCTTACTTTAAAGATTAACATTTTTATATCAAAATTTTAACTCAAATAATGAATTGTTTTTATTTATCCCATAAAGTCAATAAGATTCACGTAACAGTTATAACTTTGACATGGTTTCGAATCCTTCTTACTAGCAAATCACAAATGATGTAAATACAAGTTAGGTCTTTCTATCTCTATTTCTTTTCCTTTTCGTTTGTTTTATTTTTTTTTATTTTTTTGGGTATATTTTAAAAGATTTAGGTAAATTGGGCCAACTTGTACACACTAGACTAAACCTTGTCCAAATTTTTTTAAGGGTGAGAGAATTTATATCTACGTTATAGTGGATACGGATTTCTGGTAAAATGGATATCCGCAGATATAGATAATCCACCTCGAGTAATGACTATCTTCGTCGAATACTATCATTAATTGTCCCTATCCATATCCGTTTCCTCAGATATCAAAAAACACTGTCCAACTCATGTTTTGCGGATATCCATTCAAATAAATATACACAAAATTTGGATTCGAATACGGAACGGATTCAAATTTTCGGACATGCATTTACATCTTTAAATGTTATGCTGCTTCTTTTTTTATTTTTAATCTTATATATATATATATATTAGAATTGATAGTCTTAAATAGGAAACAACTAAATCTGATCATAAATTATATATATATATATATATATATATATCTGAATTGCAATTCCAAAAACCTTTTCTATGTTATTTTTTAAAATTTTGTTTTATCACATATGTCGAATACAATAATTCTATGGAGATAAATATCTTATATAAAAAATGACATTTCACATGTGGTCACAATATATTAGTTAAAAGGGTCATATCACAATCCATTATAACTAATAAATAATTGACAAATTCAAAGTCAAATTTTTATGTCAAATTTTTATATCTATGTATAAGTACTTATGTTTAATTAGAAATAGTTTGATAAAATTTTAGTAAACAATTTTTGTTTTAAGTTATATTTGAGTGGAAGTAATGAGATGAAGATGTTGAATCCAATTAAAAGCAGTGGCAAAGCTAGAAAAAATTATCACCCTGAGTAAAAATAATGTTGAAAATTATAAAGTAAATTTTTAATAAAATCCAAATTATAAAATAACTAAATTTAATATAATTATCTAACTTTATATATATATATATATATATATTTAAATATCAGAAGTGATATAATCTGATTTTTTCTTATATAGCTAACCAACAGATTAAAATTTTGTTACTATTTTTTAAATATTATAATATAAGATGGTTTAACTATTAAATGTTTTGGTGGCAATGTACTCTTTAAATCTTATCAAACAACATGGAGCAAGGGGCAAGCTAAAAGTGCTAACGAGCTCTAACATTTTTGACTAAAGATTAATGAAAAAAAAGGGGGATGTAAAATCTAATCATTATAGAGATCGAGCCAAAAATTAAAGGCAATTTAAATTGTTACCAACTAAAGTAAGATAAAATTAAGAAAGATTACATACCTGTTCGTTGAATAAAAGTTGTGTGGCGTGAATGTTATCACTATTTTCTGAGCCAAAATTATCCTCTTTTTCACCAGTACTGTGCACGAAGAAACTTCTAAACTTGTGCAGATATCCTAGGTCCAAGGAATTCAGTTTGGGGAGCACAATCTTGTCTCGAGTTTCTTTATTTTCTTCACTTCCTTCAGCCAAAACAATTCCCTCAAGCACATCGCAGAAACCTATCCTTAGTTGTTGGAGTTGCACAAGGCCTTTAACCACCGATTTCTTAAACAGACTTTTCATTGCACGACACATGTCCACATGAAGAAATCTAAGGTTGACGAGGGGAGAAGGTGGTTGAATGGGATCCCCAAGACGACCACATATTATTTCTGCATCCTTACAATCTACTATCCATAGTTTCTCCAAGTGCACAAATCCCTCTTCTTGATCTAAATCTTTAACAACATTCTTCAACTTCTTCACTTTTCTTAATTTAAGTATTTTGGTTCTCCTAAATAATGCATTAATGTTGTTCTCTAGAAGCACAGTCCCGCCAAAATTCTCTAAGGACAAACTGTTTTCCCACAACTTATATTCAGGGTTATAGGAATAAATATCACCTAACGTTGAAATGTCAAATTCTATAAGATTCGAAAATTGAAAATCTTTCCATAGAACATTGTCGCCACTTGGCATCTTAATTTTCAATCTTCTCAAACAAGACAATGAGTTTAGTTCTGTAACACGGGCACGTTTTTCTTGTTTGTTACATTCGAATAATTGATATTCCATGTACAATTCTTCTAGCTTCCTCAAGCACGACAAGACACCAGAAGGTATTCCAGTACTATAAAAGGACTCATACCTCAAATCTAGTAACTTAAGATTAATGAGTTCCCTTGTTTCACTAGGTAAAACAACTCCCTTAGAATTAAAAAAGCTTAAAATTTCCAATTTCTGAAG
Source organism: Lonicera japonica (assembly GCA_021464415.1). Taxonomy (NCBI): domain Eukaryota; kingdom Viridiplantae; phylum Streptophyta; class Magnoliopsida; order Dipsacales; family Caprifoliaceae; genus Lonicera; species Lonicera japonica. Next base: position 287,688 of record JAKCWG010000932.1, read on the forward strand.
GCTGCCAATGAAAGATAAGTCGCCAAGAAACCCGCAATTTTCTAGACACAATGTTCGAAGGTTTGATAAGAACCTGAACGATGTTGGTTGAGATTCGATGCGTTGAACCAAAAAACTAACGACTCTAAGTTCTTTCACCCCTTCAAAAACATCTCCCGGTATTTCTAGTTTCCCTTGTTTGCCCACAAATCTTAAAAGCTTAAGATTTGGAAAATCTAAGCTAGCTGGAAGTTCTTGCATTTTATTTGAATAAAGTGAGATGGCAGTGTGAGGTGAGCGCTTATCCTTTTCTGGCCACTCTTCCAAGCTAGTATCATGTCTTACCATATATCCATGCTCCTCTTTTGATGCGATTGATAGGCACACGTCACGTATAACATCGTGCATTTTCACAAATGCACTCTCTTCCTCACCCAACAATAAATAACTACTTCTCAGTTCATCAACCAGTGTCTCTACCCTGTTTCTTATCTCTGCCAATGTATCAAGATCTTCAAACAACTCAAGGCCCACCCCATACCTAACCAACACTTCGATCGGAATCTTTTCATCCTCTTGAAATAGACAACAAAGAAGAAGCAATGACTTGGCTTGCTTGCTTTCTAAATAATTATAACTCAACTCAATTCTCGAGTATACTAATTTATTCATCCCATTGATATTTGTCACCCTAGATTTTCGTAGTTGTTGAAGGGCATCAATCCAAACATACTTTTTTCGATTCTTCAGGGCCTTTGCAACAGTTACGAGAGCAAGAGGCAACCCTCCACATTCCTTTGCAATCTCTCCTGCTATGTGACGTACATCATCATTAACGTCCACACAATTCCCTGCCATCTCTTTGAAAAGACCCCATGCTTCTGTCTCAAACAGAACCGGAATTGGGAAATTCTTTTGAGTTCCCGTCTGAGTGCACACGATTTCGCTACGTGATGTCAATACAACTTTGCATCCCTTACATTCATCTCCAATAGGAATACCTATTTCCTTCATATCAAGTGATTCCCAAACATCATCCAGTATTACAAGAACCCTCTTGCCATTTACTAGTCTTTTGTGAAGTTGTTGAGCTCTTGCAAAAGTATTTATTTGCTCCTCAAATTTCAAACGCAACATCTCTGCAAGTTGACTTTGAACTTTGATCACATCTTTGTTTTGGGAGACTACAGCCATTGCAACCTCGTCAATTTTCTTTTCGAATTTTGCTCTTTCAGCAATCTCTTCAACCAGTGTTGTCTTCCCAACACCCCCCATGCCACATATCCCGATAACAGCGATATTATCATCCTTTAGAGCATCTATGATTTCTTTTACTATCGACATACGAGATTGTAGGCCCTTAGAACCACCAGTTGACGAAGATGCCGCAATCCCAGTTGGAGGTGCAGGGTTTGAAAACTTAGTGAAGGGTTCGCCCTCGCTTTGAAGTTGAAGAATAACTTGGGCCTGCTTAGAGGCTTCTCGACTCACCAAGTACCGAGTCTTCGGATTTGGACACCACCCATTCAGACATCCCTTGTCAACAAAGGCTTTATCTTCGAAAACTCTATCAGATTTTGTCGTAATCTTCTCCACGTCAGTCAGCCAGGATTCAACATGTGGTGCAATAACTTCCAAGTTGTTTCTAGCTGTAGCAGCTGATAGTTGCACCCCATCTCTGATATCTTTGAGTTTCTTGGCTTGATATCTAAGGTTCTGAATGTTGTTGTTGTAGCAGAATAGATATCCAAATTGACGGCCAATTGGAGCCACCAAGTATTCCCCAATTTTCCCCACAATAGCGAATGCAATTTCGGCCATATCTTAACAATATCAGCGAAGTTGTTGGAGGGAAAAAACAGCCTATATATAAACAAACGGACATAATTAGTTTAAGAACACTATATCTTCTTCATTTTTTAATTTCTGTTTTCCTTTTTTACTTATTTACAGTATTTTTGTGGTACTTATATATATATATAGATATATTATAGATAGTATAGATATAGATATTGCGAAATTTTGACCCTTAGACTATGACTTTAAGATGGTCGTGTTGAAACCATCTTTGCTTTTAATGCAGATATATTTCATAAACCTTTTCTAATTTTTACTTTTAACTTAAGCACAAAATTTTAAGATTTACATTAAATAAAAAAATATATAATTCCATATATTTTTAAATTATTATAAATATTCTACATAAATTTACACTCTACTTTATTTGGTTAAAATAATTAAACTAATATTTTAAATTTTACATTAAACAAAACATATTTTAAACACAAGATTTTAAGATTGGCATTAAATAAAAAATTATATCTCCATATATTTTTATATTAGTAGTATTCCAAATAAATTTAAACTCTACTTTATTTGGCTAAAATAATAAAAAAATATTTTAAGTTTTACATTAAATAAAATATTAGTATTATAATTCCAAATAAATTTAAACTCTAGTTTATTTGGCTAAGATAATTAAACCAATTAGAGTTTTTGTTGAATTAGGTGTATTGTATAAGACTTTTATATAACTTGATAACAAACATCCAAAGAATGAAATTATTTAATAAAATGAAACAATTTAATAGATCGATTGTAAGAATTACAAAGGTCATAGGTTGAATTAGAATTTCGTTCCAAAGTAAATAACAAAGTTATGTATATTAAATTTTACTTTACTTGATTGCTTTTAACATTATATATTAAATTTATATTAATTTATATACTCTAAAATGTATTTTTTTATTTATAGTTATGTCTAATGTTTTGAAAAAAAGACCATTTACTAAAAGAATTCATCGCGACACATTTTTATCATGTATTTACAATATTTTTCCATAGTAAACCGATTCTATGATTTTCTTATAATTATTAATATGTTTTTGTTTATTTGTTATTATTTTTATTTCCTACTTTATACTAACTATTCAATTCTTAGTATGTACATATTCATTAATAGACTTAATAACATTTCTCATGCACTAAAATCACATGCAACGCACATACACAAAAATTAGTATTATATTAAGTGCATGAGAGTCAATGCTCATGCCAAAACAAACATACATACAACTATTTAGACCATCCATAACGATCAAACATAGTGTAGAGTAAGTAAGATATATTTATCCTACTTGCTATTAAAAGGATTGTTAGACATGTAAATGGTACTTTATCGTACGTTTGGAAGTTGGTATACTTTTGATACTAGTAGTAGCATAGTTGGCTATTATGATGCTATTTGGGCAGGCTGCATTGATGACATAAAAAGTACTTCAGGTAGTTGTTTTTATATTGGCAATAATTCAGTGGCTTGGAGTTCTAAAAAACTGAACTGTATATCTTCATCTACTACAAAAGCTGAATATATATATGCCGGTAGTTCAAATGCTAGCTAACTATAAAGTTGAACAAGGTTCTATGATATTGTTTTGCGATAATTAATATGAATGCTATTAATATATCTAAGAACCCTATTCAACATTCTCGTACAAAACATATTGATATACGACATCATTTTATTCGAGATTTGGTTGGTTCTAAAATTATTCAAAATGAATATGTTGATACGAAGAATCAACTAGCAGATTTGTTTGCTAAGCCACATGACAAGGAAAGATTTCAAGAGCTCCACAAAGCTCTTGGTATATGTTGTATTGATTAAATTGTTGCATTTATTTCCCATAGTCCATTTGAGACAAAATGGGGGAAAAGGGCTAGTAGTAATATAGAAAACTGAAACAGCTTCTGTTTATATTAAACTATGTGTGAACTGTGGTGTATTAATGGACTTGTTTTCATGTGTGCAGGATTCTAATTATATTAAGATGTTAAGGATGTTGATGTGGTGTGTCTAGATTGCATTATGTTAGGCTTATATTTTTAGTTGGCTTGATTCCGATGACAAAATCAATTTTTTCGTTGTAATATAATTGTTTGAGTCGAATTGAAGATTTAAAGATTCGACAATCAACGAATGCTCTCCAAACCTACTGGATGCACTGTACATAATTCAAAACCTAAGGTAAGTTGATTATATGGTTTGATTCAAATTATAGATGGTGGTTGAGCGTTGAATTCGAAATTAAAGGTTTTTTTGTCAAATCCATTTTTAATTATTTTCACTTAGTTTTTTCCAAATTCGAAAAGTCCTGTTGACACAAATTATTGAGAAAACTTAATTTTTTTTCATGTCTAACATGTTCCACAAAATTACATCTAAAATTTGAGTCGAATTGGAGTTCAAACGGATTTAATAAGGCAAAATAAAAGTAAAAAGAAATATTAAAAGAAATTTTTTTATTTAATAAATAAATAAAATTAAAAAAAAGGAAAAGGAAAGTATCGTTTGATTTTGAAAAAAAAAGAATTGAAAAGGTTAAAAGTTTTGAAAAGTCGACTTTTCTTATTTTTCTAAAACCCAAGTGTAGCCATTAAGGGCTCGTTTGGTTCGAGCTTTTGAGCTTTCCAGAATCCTAAATTCCATTCCATTAGGATTTTTTTGTTTGGTTGGAGTTTTACATAGGAATTTAGGATTCCAAGGAAACTTAAATTCCCCTATTTTGCCAAATTTCACTCCCTTATAAATTGGGAGGAATCCTTGAATTCCCTTTCGGAGGAATCCTCTTTTTTTAAAAGAAAATGAAAAAAAAAAATTACTAGAAAATGATTTTTTTTCCAGAAAATGAAAAAAAAATCCCGAAAACAGAAAAAATATTTTTTTCCGGAAAATGAAAATATTATTTTTCCAAAAAATGAAAAAAATTGTATTTTTTCCCAGAAAACGAAAATATTAATTTTTTTTCCAGAAAATAAAAAAAAACTAAATGTTTTTCTAGAAAATGAAAATATAATTTTTTCCAAAAAATGAAAAAAATTATATTTTTTTCTCAGAAAACAAAAAAATAATTTTTTCCAGAAAATGAAAAAAATTATATTTTTTCCCAGAAAACGAAAATAATTTTTTTTTTGCAGAAAACAAAAAAAACTATTTTTTTTTCCAGAAAACGAAAAAAAAAAAATTCCATAAAATAAAAAATTTAATTTTTTTGCCAATTTAATTCCTGAAACTCCAACCAAACAAGCACTAATGGATTGGAATAAAGGTTTCTTGGCATCTGGAATGCCAATTACAATTCTAAAGCTCGAACCAAACAAGCCTTAAATGCCATGTCCATTAAATGTTTTATTGAGCGGAGGAGTTGGCCAGGTAGTAGGCCTCTTCCCTTAACTCCCGGGTAATCGGGGTTCGAGTCTCACCTACTGCAATTAAGCAGCTCCCCCTCCCCCGTCCCCTTAGGAGTAGAAATTAGAAATAAGATTTCATGTGTTAAAAAAAATGTTTCATTAAACTATGCCACGTGTAATTCAAAGAAAAGGATGGCAGCATGACATTAATGGTGGACCGGTACAGCACTAATTTGGCCTATGGATTTGAAATTATTTTTTTATATTTTTAATCTATTATGTAAATTGTGGAAAAGTAATTTTTGTAAGTTTTTGAATCTATAATTTTGTTTTGATCTTAGTGAAGCACTGTCGATTAGTTCCGATGATTGGTCTTACGCAAGTAGAGAAATCTCATTACTTTTTGGTGTTGTGTTGCTTTTGCGAGATTAATTAATTGGTTGGTATAAATTGTTAGAAAACACAACACTAGATGTCGACAGTATTAAAATTTGATTAGACCTAGGGTTTTAATTTAGCTTATCAAATTTTAAATTGTTTTTGATAAAAACCCTAAAATCAACACAGGCAATACAATCCCGAAATTTTCAGATTCTAGATCGAGTCCTATGATATGTTTTTTATCGAGTTATGTGGGGTAGATAGTATATGTTTTTTATAGGTTAGGATTTGCATTAGTGTGTGAATTGAAGCCCCGTGGGTTTTACTTATATTTGGTGAAGTTTTTGTCTCGAAATGTATAATGGGAGAGATTAAAAGTCCCACTGGGTATCACGTATTGTGGGCAATAAGGATTATACATTTCAAGTCAAACTTAGTATCTAGAATGTAAAACCCAGTCCAACTATTTGATATTGAAGATTGTTACCTTGTTGAAATTGTGTGCGAAGCTTGAAGACAAAATTAAGTTAAAGAATTCTTAGTGTGCTTATTTAGGTATGATTTTTATTTTATTTTAGCTCATTTAGATCCAAAATGCTTTTCCTATTATTTCTTTTAAGAAAATTTAAATATTCTTTTAAGCAATTATTTTTTCTAAATAAAGGTTGAGCGGAGCCATTGCAATTGTTGAGCTAAGTATGTGAGTTTTTTTTTTTGGATTTATATCTTTAACAATTGTATTTGTATGCTTCTTTAAAATTAGATCTGGGTCGTTACGTTCAATCTTTTATTTCATTAAAGGTGAGAATGTTTTGATTTGTGCGAATTTAATCTTGATTGTTTCTCTACTTTGTTTTAATCGTGGCCGTTAGCTTGCTAAAAAATATATGTGACTTCTTATTTTTGTTAGATCATTCTTTTAAGAAAAATTTTTAATTGTCCAGAGCTTCTCTCTCTAAAAAACTCGTTTTCTCCTCCTCTTTTTCTTCTCTCTCTAAATTGATTTTGGGTTTTGCTCTAGGGCTTAAAATTTCTAATCTATCTCTTAGAAATTTATGAGTTTATTTAGTTTGATAAGATTTCTAAGAGTGGTATTTGATGAATGATGACCTCAGTGTGATTGATTCGGTGGTTTTGCTGAGAGAATTCGAGGTTTGATTCGGGTTCATCTTGCGGTTGTATTGGTTCTGTTCTTCAGATATAAATTGGTAATATCTTTCTAATTCTTTCTTTATATAAATAATTAGTTTGATTTGATAGAGTGATTGGTTCTCAACGTTGATTTGTTTGAAAAGAAATTTTAATGAATTCGTATTTTTGATTGGAAAATGGAAAATAGTTTTTGATCTATAAGTTTATCTAAAATATGTATGATTTTATGGCTTAAAGTGTTTTGGATATGTTGAGGTTTCTTTTTCTTTTCTTTATAAGACAACCTAGATCTTGGTTGTGTGATTGGAGGACTGGGTGAAGGAGTTTTTGTGCTTCATCTTCACTGGTAAACTATTGTAAGCACATTTTGTTTTTGTTTCCTTCTTGTACTCTTCGTATCATATAGTGGATTTAGTTGTTGAGGTTTTGAGCCTCTGTGGATTTTTCCTATCCCTCGGTTGGATTGGTTTTTACCACGTAAATTGCCATGTTCTTGTGGTTGCTTGTGTGTTTGTTGATTCTGATTAAGGCTTAAATACATTAGAACAATAATAACAATTTCCTATAATAACTAAAATCAGAAGGTTTTTCAATGATATAAATTTCTTTCAGAAACCTATTAATTCAAACATCTAGTTTGAATTATTTTATAAACTTAGAACTATAATTTTTTTTTCAATTCCTCTCTCTATAGGATTTATATTACTTAGTATATAGGATTTGTGTTATTCACAAGAAAGAGACTTTAAACCTTCTTTTGAAAAAAAAATATATATAAGCAAAGCAAATTACAGCATAAAACCCAAGCACATACCTGATTGATCTGTCGAAATAGATAAAAGGAGCAGAGTTACTTCAGTTCACTTCACCGGTAGATATAATAATCAATACTTGGAACCAAGGGTAAACTACAAATAAAGCATAAAAAAGAGGATTTATCATAAAGAGAGAGAACGTAAAAAGGCAGGGTCTCCATTCTTTCAGAAAGGCTTATGGTTTTGCACGAACTTGTTATATTTAACAAATATAATATACACAGTTTGGAGATTTTTGCTTTGTGTATATTTTTTAATAAGACATTCACTAATTTCAACCAAATTAATATTGTCAATAGTAGAAGTTATTTACCATTATGAGATTTTTGACATTGATCATATTTCTAAAATATTAGGAATTATATTATAAGAATTCATATGCTAAGATTTCGCAAGTTAATTTGAGATGTTACAAAAAAGATAGTGAACTCTTAATATAAGACAAAATGAGAGTATTATATTATAAGAATTCGTATGTTAAAATTTCGCACAAGTTTAAACTTTTGAACGCTACCCATCAACTCATTTCTCACTAGCTTGTTTTAGTTTCCTTTTTTTTTTTTCTTTTTTCTAATTTTCACTTTTTTTTCGCCTTCTCTTTCTAATTCCCTTGTTCTTTCTTTTTTCATTTTTTCATTTTGCTTGTCTTGAATGAAAAATATAGGAAAAAACAAATTATAGGATAATATTAAGCATTTATCTTCTATATAGTGATGGAACAACAAAATGATACTCGCTCTAACTCAAATTAATAGCTTTATTCTCTTGGTACAAAATCTTTGTGTCAATTTTTACAATAATAAACAAGTTACTTCCTCTTTCTCAAATTAATAGTCCTAATTTCGTTTTTGTCTACAGTTTCATTTCCATTTCGGGACATAATATGTTTACGAAATCTCACAATAGAAAATAATGGCATTCTTGACCTTGATTAGGCTGAAATTTGTATTTTATTAAAAGGTATCAAAGTCAATGTCGGACATTTAATTTGAGACGAGGAGTATATATATATATATATATGTTCTTGACTACTAATTAGTGTATTCCAAAAATGTAGTAAAGTTCAATTATGACTCTTATTTGGGATGGAGGGACTAAATAAATTGTTCTTACAAGAATAAAAATGGAGTTGCATCGGAATCAAAATTTTAACTGATATTGCGGAAAGGACAATAGTGGAGTGAAGTAACTCAAGAATAAGTAATTGAGAAGACAATTAATAAAATTCATCATAAAAAAAAAACAAGCATATATACGTAACATAGCATACCTTATAGATGGGTCCCTTGAATTAAAGAAAGAAGCAGAGATGAGATAATTAATTAAATTTCACTTGTTCTACAACGGAGATAATCAGCACCATACGAAGGTAAACGCACACAAATCTGAAGTGAAAATTGGAGTTTATGAGAAAGTATAATAAGATGGCTATTCGAATTATTCTTCCACTCAATTGTAAACATTACAAATTATTATAAGGCTATATTGTTAGCATAAACCAGTTATGTCGGAATCAAAATCTTAAATGATATTGCGGAAAGAAAAATAGCGGAGTGAAGTAATCAACTAACCAATCAATGAATAAGGATGAAAGAATAATTAAGAACAGATGAATCAAAAAATCAATTAAGACGCGCATTATCATAAACAAGGATATATACATAACAAAATATACCTGATGGATGGGTCTCTTGAATTAGAAAAAGACGCAAAGAGAAGATAATTAATTAAATTCACGTCTTAATTTAACAGCGGAGATAATGAGCAAGTGTAAGAATAAAGCAGAACATAAATGAATATGAAAGAAAACTGGGGTTTATGAAAAAGATAGAAAGATAACTTAAGAAGTGAGCTATTCAATTATTCTTTCATTCAAAAGTGGGAGAATTATTTTGATTCTTTTCTTCCCTCTCCCTCAGTTCGGTCCCACTTAAAATTTCTCTCTTTGATTCTTTGTCTCTTCAACGGGAATTCTTTTATGTTTCTTTAGGCCATGATTTTTGTTGCCAAAAGAAAAATCTCCATATTATATTAATCATTTTAAAACTTTTGGATGACATTTATCTTCAATGTACTAATTTAGTGAAAAAAAATAATTGTGAATAAAAACATTTTCGTCACGTAATGTACTCATTTAGTGAAAAAATAATTGTGTTTCGTCACCTAATGTAGTCCGTTAGCTAGTTACAAAATTTATAATTTGTCACAAAAGTTACGATAGCCTAGGAATCTATGACACATTTTAGTAATGTAAGAACTTTTAGTGACCAAAACATTTAGTGACAGAATGCATTTTTTTTATTTGTCATCGGGAACTTTTAGCGATTACTTCATGATGAAATATTTTGTCACTAATATGATTGTGACAAAAAAAAACCCTTCATTTTTGTGACAAAATCTTTTTTTCACTTGAAATATGCATGCTTTACAAGGAAAATCTGAGTAAAATTTGAAGGGGAAAAAAGAGAGAAGACAAGTGCCAAATGCAATGTGTGGGTGGAATATTAATGTGTATACTTCTTTTAGGAGGTACTCTGATATCAACATTGAAATTTATTTAATTTTCATAAAAAATTTATGGATTTTTTTAAGTTTGATGTGAAAAGATATATTTTCTTCTTTTTTAGAATTGGACTTAATGTTAGCCAAATTTAACCAAAAATTCTAGATCCACCCTGTATACAATTTTTATTTTATCTTAATAAAGCCTTTTGACTAATTACAACCTCTATTTTGTTCACCCTATTTACTATAATCATCTTAAAGAACCAAAGGGCCATCCATATATAAAAGTTAGGAATAAGAAAAAGGCAAAATTACACAAAAATAAAAGCAAGCAAAGTGTACTTCTTTAAATATTCTTGACCATTAACAATCTTTACCTTTAACCTACTTATAATTTTGTTTAGGTTTCCACGATATTCAATAGTAGTGCCATGCACTCATCAACAAATTCTAACTAAATGCACAATCAAACACTACTAATTACACATGAACAAAAATTTGAAAAATAAACTAAAAATGCTACCAGAAAATAAACAAGTTTTGTAATAAACAATGGAGTATATCCTTTAAAGAAATTAACCCCAAACACGTACTCTTCTAAATTTGAAATGGATCGAGTAAATATAGCAAATAGTTATCGTTTCTTTTAAAGAACAAGATAAAAAAAAATGGCAGAGCAAATTAAGTAAATTAAGACATTGTAACATATGAACCAAACCAATGGGAGATATTTTGGGTCGTCGTCAACCACACAGACCCGACCCACAATATCCACACGTCACATGGTAGTACTCTTGGGACCGCTGATCTAATGCCATCTATAATGACCTGGTCCCGAACTTAGCAAGATATTGTCCAATTTGGCTAGTTGTAAATTAGGGTCATTGCACCTACATATATACCAAGAAATTTTCCATTACACTACATACCGATGTAGGATATTTTTTGGGTTGTTACAGACATCATAAACAAGCAAACATGAAGCGTTGATTGATTTAAGCATCACAATTTCCTCGTATACCAGTATTTTCCAAGGACAGATCTTGGAATTCAATTCATGAGGGGAATAAATTGAACCGTAATAATTAAAATAAATAAATTACGGCTTAACAAATAGAGGATTTGTGATTTTTGGTGACAGTTTTTTGTGAAACTTTAATATTTTAGTTGATTATTATTTCTCAAATTATATATTACTTATTCGTTTCAAATAAAGAGTCTAATTTGTCTTTTATGGTCTTTAAAGAGACACTAGTTTTAACGTAATCAATAATTTAAACAAAATTTGCTTACTTGTGAGATATGATCATATTAATTATATTCCCCAAAAAAGACATTGAACTCTATATGTATTTGTATTATACCATAAAAATTCTCAGGCTAAGATTTTGCCCAAGTCTTATTATCTTGGTACAAAATTAATTCGTCAAATCTCACAATAGTAAATAAGTTACCCCCTTTGTTTCAAATTAATAGTCTAACTTTTTTTTTTCATCAATAGTTTCATTTCTGTTTCGGGATATATATAATCGATTCACCAAATCTCATAATAGAAAATAATTGCATTATTGACCATGATTAAGGTGAAATTAGTGTTTTATTAAAAAATCAAAGTCTATGTGCAGTGGGACATTTAATTTGTTAATAGGATAGTATTTATATTCGTGACTACCAGTTATTGTATTCCTAAAATGTAGTAAAGTTCAATTATGATTCTTATTTGAGATAGAGGGAGTAAATGATAAGTCCCTTCCTCTTTTTTCTATTTTCAAGGAAAACTAAAATGAACAATTCTCGCAAACTTTAAACAATGGAGTTACATCGAAATCAAAATTAGAACAAATTAATATTGCAGAAAGAAATATAGTGGAGTGAAGTAACTCGACGAGGAATAAGAAACAGAGAAGATAATTAATAAACTTCATCTTAAAAAAAACACATATATATAACTTAACATACCTAATGGATGGGTCTCTCAAATTATAAAAAGAGGCATAGATGAGATAATGAATTAAGTTTCACTTCACTTGTTCAACAGCAGAGATTAGCAGCACCAATGCACCACATATAAGAGGAAGCAAAGCACAAACAAATCTGAAGTGAAAAATGGGGTTTATGAGAAAGTATTATAAGTGGGCTATTCAAATTATTCTTTTGTTCAATTGAACACATTTACAAATTATTATAATTAATCAAGGCTATATTGTTTAGCATATATAAACTAGTAATATATTGCAGAACGAAAAATAGCAGAGTGAAGTAATTGAGTAACAGATCGATGAATAGGGAAATGAAAGAATTAAGGGGCGCATTATCATAAACAAGATATATATATATATAGAGGAAGGATCTAAAGAGAACCGTTTATTTGGTCCTTAAATGCGGACCAATCATTTTGAGGGAGTAAACGGGTGAATTTTTTTATGAAATTTAGTGAAGATGATCTCCATGATTAGTATATCATCTCCACCAAATTTCATCAAAAAATTCAACCAGGAAGTGGGTTAACTAAACATCTTAAATTTTAATGGCCATAAACACACATATATGTCAATTTTTTAGTAAACCCTCTTCCTGATTGATTTTTTCAATGAAATTTGGTGGAGATGATCTATTAATCATGAAGATCATCTTTACTAAGTTTCATCAAAAAATTCATTTATTTACCCGCTCAAAATGATTGGTCCGCATTTAAGGACCAAAAGATTGGTCCTCTTAAGATCCTTCCCATATATATATATATAAATATATGCATAACATACCATATATACCTGATGGATGGATGGACGGATGGATGGGCACAAGAATTAGGAAAGGAATTAAGCAGAGCTGCAGAGAGAAAATAACTAAACTAATTAACTTCACTTCTTTAACTGCACAGATCGATAATGAGAGCAATTAGTGTAAGAATAAAGCAGAACAACGTACAAACGAATATATATATATATATGGCGTTCATGAGAAAGAAAGAAAGAAAGAAAACTTTCTATTTTTTGGGTTAATTAGTGGAGAATTATTTTGGGTTAATTGTTGCACTACTTCTAGTCCCACTTCTTTCTATTTTTTGCCTCTCCCTTAATCAGTTTGGTCGCACTTAAAGTTTCTTACTTTGATTCTTTGTCTCTTTGACAAGAATTCTTGTCCAAAGCTTTGGGCCATGGTTTTTGATCTTTAAGCAATCATTTAAAAACTTTTGAATGAGATTCATCTAAGATCAATCAAGACAGCTAGGTGAAGCTTTATCTTTGCTTCCTCTAGAGTCCATTCCTTTCTTCAGCAAGGAACAAGTGCGCAGTAAGCTTATCACCCTATACTCCTTTCCTCTCAAATGAGTTTCTATTTGACTTTTCCTTTTTTCAAGATAACACTAATATCAGCATAAATAAGGCTCAATACTAAATATTATTTACGGATGACAGGACATTGATTCTATCCCAAAAAAAATTACGAGGTTGTTAGTTTGAGAAACTACAAACAGAAAAATAGAACTCCTAATTTGAGACGAAAGAAGCATGTTATATTATAGTAATTCACAGCTTAAAATTTCACACTAGTTAGGATTAAAACTTTGCCTACGTACCACCTCATTTACTCACTTCTTTCAATTCACACTTTCTTGTTTCTAATATCTACTTTCTGTTTGCCATCTCTTTCTACTTCCTCCTTTTCCTTTGGTGGAGGAAGAATTAGAAAAGGAATTAAGCAGAGCTGCAAAGAGAAAATAACTAAACTAATTATCTTCACTTCTTTAACAGCACAAACGAATATATATGGGTTTTATGAGAAAGAAAGAAAACTTGCTGGGCTATTCATTCAATTATTCTTTCATTCAAATGTGGGAGAATTATATTGACTCAACATATAAAACGATACTCCCTCCTCAAATAAGAGTGCCACTTTCCTTTTCGGGATGTCTCAAACTAATGGTTCTACTTTTTCAAAAATAAAATTGTTATATAATTACTATATAAAATATGTTATATATTCTTGGTCATTATTTAAATTTAAATTATTGGGTTCTTAAAACGTACTAAAACTAAAGTAGCAATTTTAATTTTAGTTTGAGACCAATATATATATTGCCCACTTTCATTACTGTTCGAATTTTGGAACCTAATTTCCTTCTTTTAAAGTTTAAAGAGAAAAATACAACTCTTTTTTAAAGACAGAAGAAACATGTTATACTATATTATCTAATAATTCACAGATTAAGATTTCTCTACAAGTTGAAATTAGAACTTGTTGCCTGCCACCTCATTTCTCCTCCTTTTCACTTCCCCCTTCTCTTGTTCCTAATTTTTGCCTTCTCTTTCTACTTCCTCCTTTTTCTTTTATTACATTTGTTTTCTTTTAGTTGAAAATATACAAACACCTTCCTTCTACGTAGTGACTGAATGATATTCCTTTCACGAACTAAGAGGACCACTCTCTTTTTTGGGATGTAAAAAAAAAATTATATTCTTGACCATTAATTAAGTTAAAATTAGTATTTTTCTTAAAAGATATATAACTAAAATTAAATTAATTAGGACACTTAGAATTAATTTGAGACACGAGTAAATAAAAAGCCCCTTCTCAGCACAAATATCATCACAAAATAAAAACAAGAGAGTTATAACGGAATCAAAAAATTTAACAGCGATTAGAGAAAGAAAAATTGGGAGTGATGTATAACTGACAAATAAAGAAAAGGAAAAGCCAAAACTTAAGGGTAAATATATATATGTATATACACATAACATTTATACTTGATGAATGGGTCTCTTGAATATGAAAAAGGAAAAATAAAAAAAACTAAACTTCTCTTCTTCAACAGTAAAGATAATCAGCAACACCTATAAGAAGCATAGCAAAAGCAAATGTCAAGAAAAAATTGGGGTTTACAAGAAATAATATTATTAAATTAAAAAAAGTGGGTTATTCAATTATTTATCCAGTTCAAAAAGTAGGAAAATTATACCTCCCACCAACCAAGCAATAACAAATGGTTGTTGTCCCAGTTCTTCTTCTTTTTCCTTTTCCTTCTCCTTTCTCTCCTTTTTTTTTTTTTTTTTTTTTTTTGGCAAAAGTTTGGTCCTGCGTAATAATTCTCCCCTTAAATCTTGTCTCTTTGACAGGAATTCTTGTCCGTTCATTTAGTCCTTGATTTTTTATTGTTACATTTCTTTGTCACTAGGGGTAAAGATTTACCACAGAAAAAACTTTAAAATGTTGATTCTTTCAAAAATTAAATCTTAATTTGAGGTGGCTCTAATTTTTCACAATTTATTCAGTAACACTCCATATCATTTACTCGGTCTATTGTACCGAATATGTACACATTACCTAAGTGCAATATTAAGGCCGAGCTGTTGGGAAAAAAAAAACACTGACTTGGCCTTATACGGCCAAGCCATTATTGGAGTGTTATAGAATGTTTTGGTATGTATAATTAGTGCCTTGCTAAATTTGGGATGTGCATCGAGGCAGTGGCCGGTTGTTTATGAGGCGTGATGATCACCCAATACCCATGAATGTAAGAAGATAAAAAAATTAGTAACGGTATATTTAACTACTCATAAGAAACGAGTACTTTTTAGTGGATAAAGATTCATGAGTACGAAAAAGTTAAGTTTCTTAACTTAAATATAATTTTGAAAGGTCTGACAACTCATTTTCTCCATGCGAAAATTAGCATATTCTTAAAAATAAATGTGGAAATAAATCATTAATTCTTAATTCGAGATTAAAGGAGTATTAGTCAACCAGACAAGTTGATCATGCTTGGGTCGATTGCTGATCGGGCTTGCTTGTTAGGCATTACATAAACTAGATATTGCTGCATGTACAATCTTAATCTATATTCGTCATGTTATTTATTGTGGAAAATTACAAAATGAAATAATTATTGGGTTTTCCTTTTTGTTTTTTTCTTTTTTTTGGGACGGATTCAAGTATTGTTTCAATGCAATGAAGTTACATTTTTGAACTCAAGCTTGAGTTCAAAATCGATCTGATAGAGTTGAAAATTTTAAGGGACCTTTTGTTTGTAACCCACAATATTGGGATCGTTTTGTTTTTAGTGCAGATCATAGATTATTAGTTTTCAGGCCAAAAGTTTTGATAATTACGAATTTTATTTTTGGTAAATGTTTTTAATAGTTTTAATTAGCTCTTGTGATTTTCCTATTCTGTCCTTCTTTTACTTCTTTTTTTCCAAATGTTTTATCTTCCAATAATTTAGGCTAGGTAACATTTTAAATTTAAGTGATTTATCGATCTGTTTTTAAATTCAAGCTCAATTAAAATTTGAATTCCAAAAATAAATGGTACAAACTAGAAAGATAATAAAGAGACTTTTAGAATATTGGGTCAAATACTAATTTGCTAAAAAAGTAAACCCTAATTTTGCCTAAAAAAACCCCAAAAATAGAAAAGCATGAAACTAAAGAAGACATGAATAATATATGAGTTGAATATTTTTTTTTAAAACAAAAATTCTATAACATAATAGTAAGACATGAGATAAGATAATTGCTTTGCTTTTTCGAGCCGTCTAGTTCTATGTCTTTTTAAGACATAATTGAGATTAAAGAAAGAAAAAACAGCGGATTAGAGTAACTAAAAACATAAAGGAAATTAAAGGAACTGAGAAGATAAATAGCCAAAATTGAAGAGTATCTTCATAAAGAACAAACATTCATATAACAAAACATACCTAATGGTTGGATGGATCTCTTAAATTAGAAAAATAAGATAATTAATCAACTTTCACTTCACCTCGCTTCTTCAACAACAGAGATAATCAGCACCGCAAGAAGTTGAACAAAAACAAATTATGATAAATATAAATAAAAAGGCAGGGGTAATATTGATCAATTATTCATCCAATACCAATTCAAAAAGCAGGAAAATTATTTGCTTGTAGCTCCCACAAAACAACAATGACAGATAGTTGTGACTTGTGGGCTCACTTCTTCTTTTTCCTTTTGTCGTGCTTAATAATATTATCTCCGTTTAAAAGAATATTATTAATATTATCTCCATTTAAAAGAATATTATTAAATTAAATAAGCGGGTTATTCAATTATTCATCCAATTAAAAAAGTAGGAAAATTATATTGTAGCTCCCACCCATCAAGCAATAACAAACGGTTGCGGTTCCACTTCTTCTTTTTCTTTTTCCTTTTTCCTTTTCCACTTCTTCTTTGTTTGGTCTTGCCTAATAATTCTCCCCTTAAATCTTATCTCTTTGACAGGAATTCTTGTCCACTTAGTTAGACCCTGATTTTTATATATATATATATATATTTACATTTCTTTGCCACTAGCGGTAAAGATTTATCACATAAAAAACTTTAAGTCGCGCGCTGAGACGGTGACCAGTTTTATCTCCCAATCACCCATAGATATAACACTACTTAAGGAGGGAATTTAGGCGACGTGTCATCTAGGTCGCCTAAGAGATTTTTTTACGTCGCCTTTTCTTAAGCGACGTAAAGGATGTCGCCTAAGATACGTCGCCTAATTCCAGTCGCCCCAGGTATTGGGCGACCTATGCTATTACTGTGTCGTCTTAGTTGGAACTTAGGCTACGCTGATTTTATCCTCCGTCTTAGAAGATGGTAACTCTTAAGCCACGTATCCGTTATCCTCAGTCGTAGAAGATGCTACTCTTAGGCCACGTATTTATTATCCTCCGTCGTAGAAGATTACGCACTTAGGCCACAAATGTTTTATATTACGTCACCTAAGAGGTAAACCTATGCGACATTGGTATTATCCTACGTCTGCTGAGAAGGAATCTTAAGGTATGAATATATTCTCCTTTGTCGTCTAAGGTGGAAGACCTAGGCAATATTGGTATTTTTACTCGATCTCTTAAGATGTACACCTATGCGACATTGGCATTATACTACCTCGCTTAAGAGGTACATCTAGGCCACCTAGTTATTGTCCTCCGTGTCATAAAATGTAATCCTAAGATGCGAACGTATTATCCTTCATCTCGCAAAAGGTAACCTAGGCCACCTATGTATTATAGTAGGTCTCCTAAGTGTACGCCTAAACCACGTTCTTACGTCGCCTAAGATCTATTCACAAAAAAAATAAAAATAAATTATGTGGCCAGTATTCAAGATTACAGGCCCCAGTAATCCAAGTTTCTGAGCATCTAGATTACTAGGTCCAGTAGTAATCCAAGATTACTGGGGGCAGTATTCCAAGTTTCTAGGCATCTAGATTACTGGGGTCAGTAGTAATCCAAGATTACTGGGGGCAGTAATCCAAGTTTATGGGCATCTAAATTACTGGGGCCAATAGTAATCTAAATTAATCATAGTTTTTGTGTGCCTCCGCACCTGCGCATATACAACTTGCCCAATTTATCATTGAATAAATACATATCAAAATTTATTCACTTCTATTCAACAAGAACAGTTCAAAGAGAAAATGTTCTAACACTAAATAAAACCTGGGGGGAGGAGCCATTCGAGGGAGGAATTGGGTCCAGAATCTTGGTCGCTCTGATCACATACTCTAATTGAGCTTGCAGCTTGCGCTCAAACTCTACCCTTTCCCTCTCTTGCCCGACCCTCTCCCTCTGAAGCTGCTCGTTTATCGCAACTTGATTTTCCCTAAGTTAGGCAACCTCAGCCTCGAGCTTTGTAGATCTGCCGCTATCCGTTTGCGATGATGGGCCTCTTTTCTGCGGCAGCTTCGCGGAGCCGCTCGCTAAGCCACTCACCCTCGTCCTTCTCGAAGGACCCACTGGTGTCTCAAGGACAGAGACATGGGTCTCGTAAGAGAGGGCTAGGGCCGGGGCACTGGCCGGCGATGTACCGTCTGACGATTCATCAATCGGAGGCAAATTGGCCATCATCTTCTCCACCTCGGCAGCCCTCGCGGACTGAATGGCTGCCTGCAAATAACAATAAGTGTTATATAAGTTATTAGAATTAAATACTAACTAAATAATAATAATATGAAAAAAATAATAATTAAAGTGTTGTATAAAAAAGATTTACCACGCAGTCGGGGTCATACTTCTTGTATGCCTCGACATAAGTAGTGAGGTGAGGCGCCTGGTTTTCCTTCTGCTTCAGGTCATGCGCCCGGAGGACAAAGGCTTTGCCCCCCCCCCCCCCCCCCCGTTGCAGGCCTTCTTATTCTCAGAGGCCCGGATTGGGGCCATTTGCGTGCCCAATTCCTGCAAGATACAAACAGCTATATTTATTTAAGCATTTATAAACATATAAATTAATTGAAACAAAAAAAGAAAAAAATTAAGTAAAACAAATGAAAAAATTACTTAAAAATCCTTGGCCTTGAAGTGGTTGAATAACCACTCCCACTAGTCTGGGCGATGTAGTTCTTGTGGATCTTGTACTTCCAATCTTTGAAGCAGTCCACGGTCTTCTTTTGTATCCAAATGACGAGCGCCTTATCAGCGTGATCGATGTCATAACTCTCCTACAAACTAAACATGAAGAAACATTAGTACAAATAAAAACAAAATTTAGTAAGGCAAAAAAAAATTGACTAAAATAAGAAACAAGTACTTACCGATAGGTAGTAGAAGAGCATCATTCGCACCGATAGAGGCATTTTCCCAAACTTCAAGTACAATATCGGCGCTCGGTCTTTTAAGAACACTGACATGTCATTGACAAGTCGAGAACGAACCTCCTTTGGCAGCCCAAAAACCGCAGGGTCGTATGTCACAAAGGACTTTCCAGACGTACGGACGATCGCCATCGTCTTCTTCCCAATGATGACTCCTCTCTTCTTGTTACTAGTGGAAGCCTGTGTACCTACAAATAAAAGCATATAAATTAATCAGTCAATCACACAGAATAAGAATTGCGATTTATAATTAAAGAGATCTATGGGTATTACCTGATAAGGTGGCCTCTGCTACAGCATGCCTGGAAAGAATGTTGCGTACGGGGAGGCCGGCACCGGTGGTGCTGCCGGTGGTCGAATTTGTAGACATGGTAAGGAGCACTAGCGGCAACACTGGTGATTGAGATGGCTAGGCAGAGGGCTGCTCGACGGAGGGCTGGACGGCAGAGGGGTGCTCGGTGGAGGGCTGGGAGGCCATGCGCAACAAGGCTTGATGCGTACTACACCTCTGGGCACAACTTCTTATTGGTCGCATACACCCTCGGAGGCATCCTGACTTGAATCTCAAATTTTAATTTCCGTTTCAAATTTTGTTTCAATGTCAGTTTTTCCCTAATTGATTTGAATTGTAATTGGAGTATAGAGTTTCAATTGAGATTCAATCGCGAGCAACATCGCGACTTGAATATCAATTGAAACCCTAATCTCAATTTCACCCCAATTTCAGTTTCAATTTATGTTTTTCCCTAATTGAATTTGATATTGAAGAATTGAAAACTCTAGTTCTTCAACATATTTCACATTGCAGCTCATAAAATTATGGTCCACACAGAACAAAGGGTATCAAATCACAATTCGATTTAACTGAACTACCAAATGCTTGAATATGAACCTACTGACATGTTAATATGAAGGTTTATATTATGAGGCTATTATACAACAAATTAAGACAAATAGTGACATGCCAAAAATAAAAGCAAACATGATAATATCTCGTGTTCATGCTGAAAAATATATGTATATAATTGTGGCAATAGAGTTATTTAATTTGTTGAATACATGTATATATGGGCATACTAAAAGGTGTTTCTTAAAGGCTATTTCAACTATTTTTCCTTTTAGTTATGTGTTTGGATTTGGATGATTCACCGGAATAGGAAACTTAAAACAAAACAAACACACATACATTACTGGGACCAGTAATTGAATTTACTAGGACCAGTAATCAATTACTAGGGCCAGTAATCAAATTTACTGGGGCCAGTAATCAAATTTACTGGGGCCAGTAATCCATTACAAAGTCAATATTGGTCTGAGCATTTGGGGGCAAATGGAGCACAATTAACAAGTTTAGATTGGTGTTTGGACCAATTCATACAGCCAATAACAAAATTATGGTAACAGGCGCATAGGAACAATTATTCCATTACTTAATCAATATTGCTCTGAGCATTTGGGGGGAAATGGAGCACAACTAACAAGTTTGGATTGGTGTTTGGACCAATACATACAGCTGATAACACAATTATCAGCTCAGGCACATAGAAACAATTACTCAAATACAAGCCACAATATCTAATTTCACGCAATAACGCCTATTCAAGCCCTATAATTCCAAACCAATAGAAATGGAGAGTGAGAAGGTTACCAAATTGAAATAGGCTGTGTAATTAAGAGAGAGAGAGAGATGGAGACGGGGGGATGTGTAGGCGATGTAAGAGAGAAGAGAGAGCATATCTCGTGTGTGGGGAGAGAGTGAGGAATGGGGATAGAGGAGGAAAAGAGAGGGTGTCGGAGGTGGTGTTTAAGCGAGAGAGAGAGAAGAGAGGTTAGGGTTCGTAAAGAATGGAAAGGGGGAGGGAAGATTCAATTTATAACCACACTCTTGGGAGATGTAAGTATACTACAAATTATTTAAAAAATACTTCTCCTAAGGTAATTTGAAATTTTAGTGAAAATTTTTGGGGGCAATACTTTTGGGCAACAAAATATGTTCTTGCGTCTCCTAGGAGTAACTTGAGAGATGTACTTGTAACTTTTATGTCGCCTAAGATATTTTTAAGAAAATTTTCTCCAAAAAGTATAATAAGAATCTAATGGTTAGCTATACATGTTATGGTGGAATTATTTATACACCATTGATAAATTTTATACACACATCAAAGTTAAAACACTCACACCAATAATATACACATAAGAAACTCTCACATACTAATAATTTTGTCTACATTAAAAATTTCATAACTTAAAATAAAAAATAAAAAATTTAATAAAAAATAAATATTTAATATTTAAAATCTACTAATCAAGATCAACTAAACAATATCTATCTAATTATGCAAAAAAAAAATCAAGAAAAATTATTGTGTAGCATTTAAGGACATACATTATGTGTTGATTTATTATTGGCCATCCCAATCTGTCATTTTTACGACGTACGTTACGTGGTTTGATTATGATTAAAACTCTTTAAAAAATTAAAAACAAGTCGGTCCAATCCGCTATACTTTTAGCTTTTTCAGTATGAATAAATATTGAGCTTACGTTTCAATTGTTCCCAACGTTAGATTAAACTAGACAATGGGTTCAAAATAGACTGATTGATTTTGTCGATTTAAATTTGTCACACGTTAATTTTTTTGGGTAGCATTTAAGGACGTACATTAGGTGTTCATTTATTATTGGCCATCCCAATTTGTCATTTTTATGACGTACATTACGTGGTTGGATTATGATTAAAAAACTCTTTAAAAAATTAAAAACAACTCAGTCCAATCCGGTATACTTTTAGTTTTTTCAGCATGAATATAAATTGAACTTACATTTCAATTGTTCACAACGTTAGATTAGACTAGACAATGGGATCAAAATAGACTAATTTATTTTATCGATTTAAATTCGTCACAAGTTAATTTATTTTTATCCTATTAATAGATATTTTTTGTTTCACTGTGTTGGATTAGCTTTGAGCAATTGATGCCAGTATATTGTCTTCTGAACATACGAGAGTAAAACAAATGGATATAATCTGTAAGATGAGAGCTGAGTCTGTGTTGTGGACAACCAAACTCACACTGGAACTGTAAGAAAATCTAAAAATAGAGATGAAGATGTCTCGCGGATTTAGTGTTCATACTTTATCCCCTGGTATGTATGAGGTGAGATATGAATTTTCATATTCAGTGGACCTGAATATGCAAACATGTTCCTGCTTTAAATGGCAGATCAACTGCTTCACTTGCCCTCATGCTCTTGGTGCGATTTTAAGCGTTATCCGAACAGGGATGTTTACAACTTCGTTGACGTTGTATTTCACACCGATTCATCCAGGAAGTCTTACAGTTTCCCCCATTCACCCAATAAGGAATATGGATGAATCTTCCTCAAAGGTTACAGGCGGCAACATCTTTCCTCCCATTGCAAAGCAAAGAGGCCACCTGGCAGGCGTAGGAACAATGGTCTGAGAAGAAGTCGATTACATGCGGCCAATGTCATAAGAAGGGAAGCCACAACAGGCTTACTTTTACAGAGGCTATTGACTAGCAACATCATATTAAAATTTTATTAAATTTCAAATTTATTATTTTAAGTAATAGAATTTTTAATATAGACAAAATTAGCATGTGTGTGAGAGTTTATTGTGTGTATATTATTGGTCTAGGTAATTTAACTTTGATGTGACATCTTGACTAAGTGTTGCATGTGCCAAAACATGTGTATTTTTAACCATTGAATTCTTATAATTTTTATAAAAATAGTTTTGGTCAAATATGGTGTTTTATATAGATTTGAAACAAGGCAATTTCATAATTACTGGGGCCAGTAATAAAAATTATTGGGACCAGTAATCGAAGTTTATGGTGTGACTTTACACGTGCGTATCATCTTTTCGAGTCGTCAGGTTATTAATTAGCGGTTAGGGGGTTTAGCCACGTGGCAGCGAGGAACGGTTACTAAAGAGTCATGCCGTTTCAAAATAAATAATTTCCCTCGAAAATCATCGCTTTCACTTCTATAAGTAACCCATTCCATCCCATCAAGTTTACATCTTTCTTCACTTTTCAGCCACCCGAAAAACTGATGGATAATATTTCAGATGCTAACAGTTCTTATACGCTTCCGGTGACTCCTAGTGCAGTTGATAACCTTTTTCGGAGGGTGAAAAGACTTGAAAGAGAGGTTCGGAGGATGAAAAATCTGACTCGAACCATTAGAGACCTGGAGAAACTTCTGGCTGCCGTGACCGCAGAGAGGGACCTACTGCGTGAGCAGTTAGGGTAGGGGGAGAGCGGGAAGGTCAGGTGATGGGAAAACTTACCTTGATCAATTGGAAATACATTTTTACCCATGTATTTCTATGAATCAAGGATTTGTCACCCGAAAAACACGTGGTTTGTTTCCCATCATTTAGTCATCTCCTTAGCTGTGCAGTCCCACTCCCCCCTCTTTTATTCCTTCTCCTGAAGATCTTTCTGGATTGACTCCTTTCAATTGATCTGGAATTCCTAGGGAGTTTCACTTTTGGGGCTCGTTGACAGGTTGCCCTTAGTAGCGCAGTCACCTGCCCATCTATCACGTAGATTTTTTCCAGTTAGGGAGAACCTACTATTCTGTGGGGGGTTAACATCACAAGACCCCTTTATTTTGTTATTTCTTGAACACGTAGTGGTAGCTTTCCCATCTTCTGGTCTTAAACGTTTTGGGGCTCGTTTATTTCTTGCTTTGAATATGTAATCAATTGGATTTCAAAATCCCTCCTTCGTAATTTTACTTTCATTAATGGAAAAGAAGTTATTTCTCTATATCTCATCTTGTTATTGCTTTGAATGTGTAATCAGTTGGACCTTGAAGTCCCTCCTTTGTGATTTTACTTTCATCAATGCAAAAGTTGTTTTCTCTATATCTCATCTTGTTATTTTCGTTTGTCGTTGTTGTATGAATGCCTATGTTTTGCTTATTGTTGAAAATTGGCGGAATCTGAAAATCTAAATAAGTTAGCTATTTGAGTAAACTACCCTAATGGCCCTTGAACTAAGGGCCTAGTGTCATTTTGGCCCTTAAATTAAAAAACGCTCCACGTTGGCCCTTCAACTATTAGCGAGTGTCAATTTAGCCCTTCCGTCCAAATTTTCTGTTAAGTTTAACGGAAATCGGGGTATTTTTGTCATTTTAATTATTTTTTAAAAAAATATATATTTAATTAGATTTTTTTCTTAAAAAAATTATTAAAAAATAAATAAATAAGAAAGAGAGAGAGAGATAGAGAAACCCAACTATACATACATACATCTACATATATATACACACATCTCTCTCATACACATATATATAAACACACACATATAGATACATATAGACCACCACCATTACCACCTCCACCACAACCACCATTGCAATATTCTTCTCCTTCTAAACCACCATTACCGCCTCCACTGCAACCGCCATATCCCCACTGCCGCCACCACCAAAACCACCGCCATCACCATCTTCTTTTCTCTCTGTTCATGCTTTCTCTTTCTTGCTCTCTCTCAGACCAAAAACTCTTTCTTTGTTCCTCCTATTTCGATCGGTTCCTCTCAAAAATGAAATTTTGGGGCCAAATCTAGGGCTATGGTTCCTCTCTCTAAAAAAAAAGCTTCAAATTTTGGGGCCAAACGAAATTCTGTTTTTTTTTTAAATAAAAAAATTTCCATATCCATTCAACTAATTCAATTGATTTAAGTTTTGTGTTTGAGATTTACAAACAAAAGAGGGGAAATAAGAGAGAAAGTTAGGAGAGAGAGGAAGAAGAAGATGTATATGTATATGAACGGTGGTTGGGTTTCTCTCTCTCTCTCTCTCTCTCTCTCTCTCTCTTCCTTATTTATTTATTTTTTAATAATTGTTTTAAGAAAAAAATCTAATTAAATATATATTTTTTTAAAAAATAATTAAAATGATAAAAATACCCCGATTTCCGTCAAACTTAACAGAAAATTTGGACGGAAGGGCTAAATTGACACTCGCTAATAGTTTAAGGGCCAACGTGGAGCGTTTTTTAGTTTAAGGGCCAAAATGACATTAGGCCCTTAGTTCAAGGGCCATTAGGGTAGTTTACTCCAGCTATTTTAAAAATAAACTAAAGGATTACTGGGGGCAGTAATCCATTAATGGGTCCAATAATCCATATTACTGGTTCCAGTAATCCAATTCCTGGAGCCTTTAATTCTCATTCTTGGGGCCAGTAATCCAATTACTGGGTCCAGTAATCCAATTACTGGGTCCAGTAATCAAGATCACCTTTGCTAGTAATATGGATTACTGGAGCCAGTAAATTTTCATTCTTGGGGCCATTATGCCAATTACTGGGTCCAGTAGTTAAAGTTTCTGGTGTGACTTTACACGTGCGTATCATCTTTTCGAGTCGTCAAGTTATTATTTGGCGATTGGGAGGGGAGGGGGTTTAGCCACGTGGAAGAGTGGGACGGGCAGGTGACATTTACCAAAAAATCATGTCGTTTCAAAATTAATAACTTCCATTGAAAACAGTCGCTTGCACTGCTATAAGTAGCCCCTTCCATTAATTACTTTTCTAATACTATTACCGAAACTTAAAATCAACTTTACTTTTACACGTCCCAAAATTTATTTCACTTTACTTTCTCTATATAAAAAAACTTTTAAAACACCAAAACTTTAAATCCAAAAATTAAAATTAGATTGAAAATATCTATTTGAATTCTACTCGTCGAGATCTATAGTCCTCTGGTGACTCCTAATGCAGTTGATAACCTTTTCCGGTGGGTGGAAAGACTTGAAAGAGAGGTTCGAAGGACTGAAAATTCGACCCAAACCATTAGAGATCTGGAGCAACGTATGCCCGACTTGACCGCAGAGAGGGACCGATGTAACACCCCGAATCCCTTAATGAGGTTTAGACCTCCGGGACCCGGTTAATCACGGTGCCATATGCGACGGCGGGTTTAAGGTGCATGTTTTAAATTTATATGATATAAAATATATACGTAAAGCCTTATTTTAAGAATTTTTTTGGCATGTGGAGTCTGTAAAGTTAATAAATCCAAACATGTAAATAATAAAATAAAATTTAACTAGAATTCTAGCTCCACACCTTCAAATCATAATCATATAGATATCAAATAGATATATATAAATCAATCCCTCCAACGAGGTCCCAAAGTTAAATTAAAAGGCTTTACATTCTCATGAATAAAAGAATATACAAGTTAAGCGTACAAATTATACAATTCTAATGAATACAGGCTTGCTAAGTAGTCTACAGGCAACTACAAGCAATCTATGGCATAACAGAGGTTTTAGACTTTGCACACGCACCATCCCATAGGAGTACGTGCAAAACTGATTTGGAAAATGGGAGTGAGCCAAACACGGGCTCAGTGGGAACTATAAGGGCTTGCGTAAGAAAGTCCATTTTTGGAAAACACATGCGACATGAGATAATGAAAGTAATTGGATATACGTTAAGCTTGTACGTAAGTTCCATTTCTATCACTCTTTATAGATATTAATTCAATGAAAAACATTTTATATGCAATGCACTCCAAGTGCCATCCGAACCCTGTGAAAATAGAAGGGTACATATCAATGAAATAAAAGTAAGTGATAGACAAAGTACGTATCACCAAGATACAAGTAAAATACCAATAAAATATCAACTATAGATATAATAATGAAATAGCTTCATTGATAAATAGAACAACAAAGTGAGCATAGGCACTAATCTTTTAATCACAATCTCATGTCCTTCTATTTCACATATGTCTATCTCATATCCATTTATCTTATATCTAACATCTAGGATTTTTTCGTGTGCACATCGATCGCGATCTAGGGCCCCAAGGCTAGGGTATGCATCCCCCAAGGCTGGGTCCCCCCGTGGACCACCTAGATGTGCAGGATATGGCGCTTTGCACGGTCCCCCTAGCTGGATCATAGAGTATGCCGCTCCCAAAGCGAGATCCCTCTACACGGATCATAGAGTATGCTGCTAATATAGCGGGGCCCCTTACACGGAGCAGGGTATGTAGCCACCAAGGCTAAGTCAACCCCATAGACCATTAGTGCCTGTCCGAGCTCATAATAACGTAGTTTATGAAAATTGTAATATCATGTAAATTATATGTATCAACGAAATACGTACTCAACATATACATATATCGTGCACATATATATATACACCTCAAATCATATAGTAGTATCATTGCTGTACTTAAGCCATGTTTACCATGTCCATTAAGTAGTGGTTCAGTTAATAGTTTCATGTACCAATTTCTCCAATTTGGAGAATTTCACAAATACTTGTCAAATCAAAACCTAACCAGGTATAATCCATAATTCATAACAACTGTTTTAAATATAAACTTTCATATATGGTCTCAATACATAAACCATTTAAAAGCACATTAGAAACCTACTCGGTATAAGTACGGACTGGTGAATTTCATAAAATCTCGCAATAGCTAGTCAATGGCTTAAGCACAACAATAATATCACAAACGTGAGGTATAACAACCTAAAACAAACTTTAAATTCCTCAATTATCAAAATATATATAAGTATCGCTATCATATATATGTATGTATATATATATATGTGTGCGTGGGTTTGCATCCATAATCATCAAACTTAACATATAATTGGGATTTCATGTTTAATCACTAATCTAGAATAATAACAAATGCAAAACAACAAAACAACAAAACAATCAAAATAGTTCAAACCCAAACCCCATGGTAATGCATAATTCCAAACTTGAAGAAATCCATCATAAAATACCTAATAATTTGAAAATAAGCTTGAGTACTAGTGTTCCCACCTTAATTAAGCTAATTCTCTGAGCTTTGAGCGATGATTTGAGCCATGCTTTGAGAAATCACAAAATCCCCAATTTAGAGCTTGAACCCTAACAATGGTGTAAGGTACAAATGGAGAAGGAGATGATGGAAAAGATGATGGAGGTGATGATGATTTTGTATCATGATGATGGGTGGTCCAAGCCCTCTCAAAATCTCTTTAAAATGGAGCTCTCACCTCTCTATAAGCCCTAAAATGGTGGGGGTCGAATGGAGATGAAAGGGGGAAGAAATAGGCATAAATATCTAGTCCAAAACCTTAAACAAACTCGCTGCCTCCTCTCTGATCGATCAGAGGCTCCATTACCTGAAACTATGTTCCTAATTTGGTCATAACTTCTCGTTCGGAATTCTCATTGGGGTGATCTTTATATCAACGGAAAGGTAATTCAAAGATCTACAACTTCACAAGAGGAAGTGTCTCCAAATTCTTGATGTATTAATTTCAAAAATGCATAGAAGACAGCAGTCAGCAACAATGTTACCGATACGACAAGATTTCGCAACTAACTCACTTCGCACACTGTTTTGACCAATGAGAAGCATGAATTGGCTTTCGGTCAAAATACGAAAGTTGTAGAATGATCTAAAGATAAAGGCAAATGGAGACTCGTTTGGACTTCATATGAGAAAGTTATGGTCTCTCAAAGTTGTCCAAAAACTCATTTCGGCAAAAGTTTAATTTTTCACCATTCGCCCCCGATTTCAACGACGGGTTCCCAAAATGCGTTCTAACCATGCACGCATACTTAGTATCATTAAAATGACTTGTTGGAAATGTCGGATCAACCACCAAGGTTCCGAAGAAAAAATTCGACTCCTTAAACGGAGGTTTCGCCTTAAACGATCTTAAGAGGAGAATTGGCATAAAAACAAAATACGAGATGGTACAACCGACTACGTGAGAGGTTAGGGTAGGGGGAGAGGATGAAGGTCCGATGGTAAAGCTTAACTTGATTAATCGAAAGTACATGTTTACCCATGTATTTCTATGAATCAAGGATTTGCCACGAGCAAAACGAGTGGGTTCTTTCCCATCTTTTAGTCTTTCCCTTAGCTGCGCAGTCACCTACCCATCTATCTCATAGGGTTTATGCGGTTAGAGAGGAAGAAACTACAAGACTATGGGGGGTTAACTGCATGAGATCCCTCACTTCTTGTATTTCATGAACAATTAACGGTTTCTTGCCCATATTATGGTCTTAAACTTTTTGGGGCGCGTTTATTTCTTCCTTTAATTGAAAATGTAATCAGTTGGACCTCGAAGTCCCTCCTTTGTAATTTTACTTTCATCAATGAAAAAGAAGTTGTTTCTTTATATCTCATCTTATACACCATTTATTTTCATTTGTCGTTACTTGTGTTTGGATCATTGTCGCAAAGTGGTAAAATCTAGAAAACTAAATTAGTCTACTGTTTTAAATTTTTTCTAAAGGATTACTGGGTCCAGTAATCTAGATTACTGGGGCAAGTAATCAATTACTAGGTGAAGTAATCCAAGTTACTGGTGCGGTATTTGGATTACTAGGGTCAGTGCATTTTAACACATCAATTATGAAATATCCGTAAATGATATATTTTTCTTATTTACACTCGATGCCACTCCTTAATAAATATTCTCTTTTCAAAAGAACTTTTCACTCTCCCCACAATTTCTAACTAATACCGCCACTTTCGGAGACCACGATTCACAACGAAGCTCTCGCTCTCGCTCTCTCTAACACTCTCTCTCTACTACACACGTAAAAACATCATCTTCATCATCTTTTTGGCTTATCTAATCATACAAGTTTAACTCTGACTCTATCTCTTTCTCTTTCACTTTCACCGTGCTCTTTTTCGTACGTTTGTTAGAAGTTCGTTAATGTCTATCAACAACTTATTTTCATCACTAAGAAGATTTTATATTTGATGAAAGCACCTCTCGAGTACGAGTGAATATATTTAGAGCTTCAAAAAAATAAATGAACCCTATATATATGTTTTTGTGTGTATTGTTTTAGTAGTATCTTGCCTTAACATGAGTTTGTTATTCATTTTTGATTGCTACAACGATAACAAAAACTAGGATTACTAGCCCGAGTAATGACGATTCCTGGACATAGTAATGAATTACTGACCCCAGTAATGGATTACTGGCCGCGGTAATCCATTACTGGCCCCAGTAATGGGTAACTACTGGCCCCGATAATCCATTACTTTCCCAGCAACTTAGATTAATGGCCCCAGTAATGGGTAATTACTGGCCCCGGTAATCCATTACTTTCCAAGCAAATTGTGGATACTATTGTTGCCGAGTTTTCTCGACTTATCGACAATAACATCAACGTGGAACTACAAAAGCCGACTCTAATAGAATATCAAAAAACTGTCCATGCCCTCACTAAAAAAATGCTTAACGTTATAGTAGCGTCGGATAAAAGAATCAAGCTACTAGGCACCAATATGAAAGGAGGCAGGCTCAACCGCAGGTCACTACACCTACAACTCCAACGGACCAAAATGATCAAATTCCACACAATCCAATTCGGATTATAAGGATGATGACACAGTGAACATGGCCGAAGAAAGGGAGGAGGATGTTGTCAGAAAGAGGGTCAAAGACTGCGGAGGGTCTATAAATGAAGAAGCAGCATTGGCCCAGGCCGACGATGTGGTTAAACAGATTACTCAAGAAGTGGCCCTCGAACAAAGGGCCATTATGTTACCACCCCGCATTCAATCAAGAAGAACGTGAAAGTACACGATAGGGGTGCAACAAGGGTGAGGAAAATCCAGTCGGAGTATCCCCATCCTTCAGCAATCAGCAGGCCATATAAGAAAGCAAAGGCCGATGGGACCAAACAACAACCATTTCTTATTAATAGGGTCGATTGTACAAAGAAAACATGGCGGACCCTCGACATGGTAATTCAGGAGCATTACCACAATTTCTTCGGCTTGAACAAGTAAGTACATATTTTTATCCACAAGTTCTAATTGTAAAACTAATTAACAAAAGCCATACTAATTGATTTTAAGTTGTTATCTTAACAACGAAATCTACTACCAGGATCCTAACAACCCGTTCAGCCCTATTATAGAGTCAAATTTAATAAAAGACATAATTGAGGGGAGAGATTTGAATAAAGATGTAAGAAGCAATTGAATAATCTGGATTACTGTCTGTCTTAATTTCGATTATTGTGTGTGTTAATTTGGATTACTGGGTCCAATAATTTAGATTACTGGTCCAAGTAATATGGATTATTGGGGGGCAGTAGTTCGGATTACTGGCCCAAGTAATCTAAATTACTGAGGGCTGTAATGGATTACTAGCACCAATAATCTTGATTACTAGGGTCAGTAATTGTGGATTACTAGACCCAGTAATCTTACTTACTTGCCCCAGTAATCATAATTGCTGGGTCCAGTAATTAGGATTACTGGCCCCAATAATCCATAACTTATGTACTTGTAACTTCTCTAACCAGTTAAGTGCATGTGAAAAATGTTACAGGTTGTGCACCAGTACATTGCCATGATGAAGCAGCAGATATAACCCAAAAAAATTGGACATAATTGGTTTCATTGACTTGGAAGCTTTAGTAAGTAAATCCTCAATAAACCAAAAAATGACAGCGCACGAAGATTTACATTGCCATAATTCCTGTTAATTTTCTGGTTATAGTTTTACTGTATTTCACACAATGACAAGCTTGCCACGTCCGGCAAAGACTTTAGTGGGAACAAGTTTGATGTTGCAAATCTCCTCACGGAAGCCCTATGGGAAATATTCACCCGCAACAAAATCTTGATTCCATTACATCACAGGATGACCAAACATTTCACCCTTTTCCACATAAGCCACTAGAGGCAAACAAGAACCCACATGAACTCCTGCCTACTCGTAAAGGGTAAAAAGTCCGATGATGACAAGTGGAGTAAAAATGCAGAGACAGTGGTAGAGCAACAACCAAATATTAAATCTATATATACTGGCCAGATTACGTGTTTTCAAGATTAATACCTAACTCCATATATTTACCTTGGCCTTGTTAAAAAAAAAAAAAAGGCAAACCACATTAAGCAGTGAATGGATGGATCAAAGTTATTAAAAATTTACCCCTTAAAGTTTACCTACTTTTGCACTTCAATCCATGAAGTTTAATTTGCATAACTCTGATCCTTAAAGTTTGAATCCGATTACACTTTAGTCCAAACCGTTAGACTTATGAACGGAAACAGCAGCAAAAGTCTAACGGTTTACTGGGGTTTTGGACTAAAGTGAAATTGGATTCAAACCTTAAGGATGGAAATTATGCAAATTAAACTTCATGGATTGAAGTGCAAAAACGGGTAAACTTCAAGGGGGTAAATTTTTAATGACTCCATCACATCTGGCTTGGCGGCCAGTTCCAAACTCAAGCGAGCATTAATCCTGAGAGGCAATGCAAGCCGGTGTTTGATCAAGATGAAAACGGCCCAAAAATTAGACATAAAGAGATGACCGCCAATGAAAGGAAAACAAGGTGGGTGATCATCAACAAATAGTTGAATTTTTAGGCATACACCTTTATCAAGGATGTCAATTGTCTGTAACAAATGCCAAGATTGTAAGTAGCTCGGATATTCATAACTTATTTATTAGTGATTTTTTGGTAAATGATATTATGGTACAATAAACCAAAAATTGGTTTTGGTTTCAGGTCAGATTATGGTGGGTTCATGCTTCACTTCATGGAATGCTTGGTTCAGGCAAAGAAGCCATCCCAAAAGGGAGGGATATTTTTGAGGCAGAACATACTTGGCAAATTCAGAACCCTGAGAGCATCGGAGTGAACCATATTGTTGTAAATGATTGTGGATGATGGTGTAAATGATTGTGGATAATTTTTGTAATTTTTTAACAATTCCCACTTTTTTTAGTCTAGTTTTTTTGTTTTTGTTTGGAATTACTTCCCCAGTAATTTGAAGTATTACGAGGATACAGGCCACGTGTAATTTAGAAGGATTACTGGCTCCAATAATCTGGATTACAAGCCCCAGTAATCCAAATTACTAGCCCTAATAATTCATTAGATGTGTTTTCCAAACATGAAATCAATAAATTCAAGAAAATCTATTGAATATGAGTGCACGATTTAATTTGTTGAAATTTGTTGACTATTTTTAAATTTATATTGTTGGTTGTGACTATACACATTCTTTTGTGCTCTATTGTCAAATTTTATTCATTACACTATGCCGTCCGGCATGGGTATACCCTAGTGTATTGAATAAATGGAGAAAATTAAGATTGTTAAGTTGTAATTGAAATCAAGAAGAAATACTAAAATATTAACTACTAATTTTCATTTTCATTAGAAAAAAAAAAGAAAAAAAAAGAAGAACAATATGTTAAAAAATAAAAAATAAATAAACAATATGTTAAAAAACAAAAAAAAAAATCAATCTTTATTCTTCTTCTTCTTCTTCTTCTTCTTCTTCTTCTTCTTCTTCTTCTTCTTCTTCTTCTTCTTCTTCTTCTTCTTCTTCTTCTTCTTCTTCTTCTTCTCTCTCCCCTTGCCTCTACCATCTCCATGTTCCTCTTCCTCGCTTCCTCAAGCATCCCTCGCAACCTCTCCAAGCTCTCTTCAACTTTTGCCGATTCAGCATCCCAATCCTTTTTCATCTTATCAAAAAAAATAAGATTTTGAAGGCACATCGCAGTAAAGTTGGATAGAGAGTTTGCAGGAGATGACGTTGATGGAGATTTTGGAGGAGTTGACATGGTGAAGCAAGAAAGTGAAAGTAGATAAAAATAAAAATATAAGATATTTGCTGGTTGGTTTGATTTATTAATGGCAATCATGTTTATATAGCAGTCTCTTGGAATACGAAGTGTTGTCACTTTGAATCACATGCGTGCATTCCAATTGTTATTATGATGGTTTTAATAAAGGTCACAGTAACTTTGGAAACCGAATACACGCATGCATTCAAATTACTGCACCAACCTTGGAAAGGGAAGAGATTACTGAGGCATTCTCTAATCCGAATTACTGGGTACATTAATCCAAATTGCTGGAGAAGTAATGGATAATTACTGGCCCCAGTAATGGATAATTACTAGCCCTAGTAATGGATTACTACTGACTCCAGTAATTAATCACTACAGCAGCAAATTGGATTACTGGCCCCGGTAATCCAGTTTACTGGGCAAGCAACTTGGATTACTGGGGTCAGTAAATTGGATTAGTTGTCCCAGAAATGGATTACTGTCGTTAGGATTACTGGACCCAGAATGGATTACTGCATCCAGTAATATGGATTGCTGGGGCAAGTAATTCTGGATTGCTGGCCCCAGTAATTCTGGAATTCCATTGTTTCATATTTCAGGCATGGAAAATAACATGCAAAAATTGAAAATAATAAAAGAAGCATGAAAACAAATACAAACTGCAAACCAAAATTAATTTTGACCCACATCTTCATCTTATTTATAGGAACATATGGAACATCAACCGGAGTCATCATCATCATCCTGATCCTCGTCGTCACTTAAGAGATCATTGTTATACCCTTCTGCATCGTCTGATAATCCTCGTCATAATCGTCATCCTCGTCGGAGTCGTCATCATCGGGAATATCTATTCGTGGTATTGAACTAAAGTCGATATATAAAGTAGATATGGGAATACATATCGCATCAGGTTCTTGATAGGGTTCTTGTACTTTATACAGTGGAGTGGCAGTTGCAACCCTTGCAAGTGTGGTTTCACTATACGTACCTCTATGTGACATCAAGTGGACGACTTTCCATCCTTCACCAGTAGACCAATCATCTATATAGAATACTTGGCTTGCCGTCTTAGCAAGAATAAATGGAAGGTCGTCGTACCAACTAGTATTCGTGTTAACGAATAAAAGCCCACGATTATACTTTGTGTTGCCGGGAACATTAGGGTCGGTGTTGTACCACTTACACATGAACAACACAACCAGCATGCCTTCCGCATATTTTAGTTCAACAACAACCTGCAGAATCCCGTAATATATGATGTCACCGGCCGTTACCATCACTCCACTGTTATGAGTTTTTCTGATTTGGTCTTATTGATAACACACATACTTGACACCGTTTACGTCACACCGTGAATAAATGGTGCAACGCATAGGCCTAGATGCTAAAATTTGTACCTCCCGGTTATATTTAGAAGCACATTTATGATGCAGATCGTGCATCTGCATAACAAAATATATGGAACATAAGTCAAATGCATACGACAAATACAAGTAAGTTAAGGTTGAATATTTACCCATATATGAAACATAAGTTAAATGCAATACGCTCCTCGTCAGTTCCGTTTGGAGCTAGATCAGCAAACTGATCTCGGTGAATGTCTATATACCATTATGCTTTAGTACAGTTCTTCGTCACACACCAATGAGCCGTCGCAATTTATGTTCTCCTCGGGCCGGCGGTCATAACGCAAACGCTTGGCTTCACGAGATCAGAAACAACTAAGATGTTCCACCGAAGTGCCTCTGGAATGATTTCATCACTCGCGTTAGGATCATCGAGATAGTTATTGATGTAAGTCATACACTCGTGCATGATGTTCCGCTTGGCAATACACCCCTCTAGGTAACGCTTGTTTTCGATATCTTTCTTGAATTCGCCAAGCTGCCTATAAAATTGCACAATTATATAGTAGGAATATAGATAATTATAAACAGTGAAAAATAATTGATAATTTTCAATGAAAAACATCCAGATATAATGTACGGGACCAGTGAGCAGGACCTATTCGGGTAAGTAGATACAGAGATGGACCATGATGGTAAAAAAAGCTGCGAAAAGATTATCTCCAGTTTACAAAGAATCATGACAATATCGTTCTGCATCTGGCGGACATCTGATTTCCTCAAATTTCGGGCGCATATCATCTTGAAGAATCTGGACAACTCTACTAGCGCGTCGGCGACGTGACTTCCCAAATATGGCCGGATGACCACCGGAAGATCACGCTGAAACATGACATGGCAATCGTGAGTCTTCAGTCTGTAGATATTTTTATCAGAGACTTTGACCTTATTCTTTAGGCTTTCGGCATAACCTCTTGGATATTTAACAGCAGCAATATAATCAAATGTAGCCCTCTGATCCCTAGGTCGAACTGTGTAATCAGCCTGAGGCAGCAGCGACACTTTGCTTGACAGCCCTTTCTTTACCAAGAGCTTACTGCGTATGCCCATCTTCTCTAGAGTTGTGCGAGATTTCGCATCATCCTTAATCTTTCCATCAAGACATAGAACAGTGCCGAATACGTTGTCGCAGACATTTTTTCGATATGCATGACATCTAATGCATGTCTCACACTAGTTGTAGTCCAGTAAGGCAGCTCCCAAAATATACTAAAATGAGTCCAACAGAGTCTCTTTTTAGGTGCCTGAAAAGGTAGATGCAAACTCATTAAAACTTAATCGAAATTATAAACTTAGTACAACATCATGTATTAAGAGGCATACCTATTTGAAGTAGTTATGCGGATGCGTCGATTGAAAAGGGTATGAATGCTTAATGGTCGTTTCGTAAACCTGTCTTGAAGACAGTTGGTGGGGCAGTTCTGAACTCTTGCTTCCATTAAACGCTGCCGGTCTCGTCCGATAGTGGTGATCTAAGGGTAGCCATCTACATGTGCCTTGGTACGACATTCTTCCATTATTGTGCACTGCATCAATATCGTCCAAAAATATGGGACATGCCTTGTACCCTTTCGTCTGAATGCCACCCAACATCCCTAATCCTAGGAAACCGCTTATGGTCCACATCAAGGCTTCCCTCATGTTGAATGCCTCTTCACCGTATCTATCCCAAGTTGGCACACCCCCATCTCCCAAAATATTTTAAGATCCTCGATCATCGGTCTCATAAACACAGTGAGACATTTTCCTGGAGACTTAGGGCCGGATACAAGCATCACTAGCATGTTAAACTTGTTCTTCATACACAACAATGGAGTCAAATTATAAGGCAACATGCCAAGCACTGTATGGCACGGCCATAGACCCATAGGGACTGAACCCGTCGGATGCTAGAGCGAGGCGCACGTTTTTATATTTGACGCAAATTGTAGATGTGACCTAAAAATTACAAGACAAAATTCAATACTCGAATATATAAACATTTTATATATATATTGTATATATATACAAATAAAAACTGTAAATATATACTTCACCTGTCGAAATCCTTCCATGCTTCCCCATCCATTGGGTGTATCAGAAATTCAGGATCTTTTGATGTTCTTTTCCCGTGCCACCGCATTTCCTTTGCAGTGCGTTCAGACATGTATAGACGCTGCAACCGTCTTGTATTATCTTGTTCCCATCTCGACTCACCGCAAACGGGACATTGATCTAGATATGCACCATCTTTGTAAAATAAGAAGCAACCGTAGTGACAAGCTTGGATCACCTCATAACCCATGTCGATTTTCTTCAAGGTCTTTTTTGCAGCTGCGTATGAGTTCGGGTATTTGTTTCCTTCGGGTAACAGATAATTCATTTTCGAAACCCACTTGTTGAAGGCCGTATCTGTCATATTGCAACCCTGGTTCAGCTACGACGCTCTAAGCATAGAGCACAACACAGTCACTTTACAACCCTCGTACAGTGGAGTCATTGCTTCATCTAAGAGACGCTAATATAACATCATATTTTCTTTGACAACTGGATCAGCCTAAAATACAGTGCCAACGCCATGGGGATCGTATGATTCACGGAAGGAAAAAGTATTTTGTAAGAAAGCCACAGTCAGGTTACTACAATGATCGACATTGTTACTCGAAGACGCCGTGTACTGTTGTATTTCTCACACTTCACCGTGTAAGTACCATAAGGTATACAACGGCATTATACCATTACTAATCAATTGTGCGTATATGTCATCCAAGCTGAGTCGTGTGCCCGTGTTGTAACACTGTTTGCAAGGACTCGGATACAATCCCGTCGCACTGTTGCCATTTTCTCGTACAAACGTGCTGAAATCCATTACCTCTACAATGAATTACGTTGAATCTCTTGAGCATTTCATCCAAGATTTATCCATTTTCACTGTCATGTAACATATATATTTTCAACAATAAATATATATTTTCAAATCTATAAATCAACAAATTTATACTAAAATATTAGCATCCACTATTAATAATAATAACTAAGAGATCAAATAGGGGCAACAACTAATAACAAGATCATATATTCAACAATAAATATACATTTTCTACATAAATCTCAACAAATTTTAAACAATGAATATATATTTTCAACAATAAACATATATTTTCAAATATACAAATCTACAAATTTATACTAAAATATTACCATCCACTATTGATAATACTAACAAAGAGATCAAATAGGGTCAACAACTAACAACAAGATCATATATTCAACAACAAATATACATTTTCTACACAAATCTCAACATATTTTAAAATACACAAATTACTTAGAAATTAATATTAATAAGAGATAAAGTACCTAAAGATCAAAAAAAACCTTTAATGAGGGAAATGGTGTTGATTTTTAGCTTTAAATTGCCAAAATCGCCCCAAAAATCACTCCAAACCTTCAAATCCCGAAAATGGAAGAGCTGCTGCTATTTGAAGATGAAAAGAACTTTAGGCGACATAAGTACGTACGTCGCCTAAATCGAAAAGTCATTCCTAGGCGACGTATATGTTTCTTCGTCGTCTATGTTTATCCTAGGCGACGAAATATATTGAATACGTCAAGACGTCAAGTTATTAATTGGCGGTTGGGAGTTTAGTCACTTGGCAGTGCAGGACAGATGGGTAACTTTTTCAAAGAATCACGTCATTTCAAAATTAATAACTTCCCTCGAAAATTGTTGCTTGCACTACTATAAGTAACCC
Organism: Lonicera japonica; assembly: GCA_021464415.1. NCBI lineage: Eukaryota > Viridiplantae > Streptophyta > Magnoliopsida > Dipsacales > Caprifoliaceae > Lonicera > Lonicera japonica. The sequence continues at coordinate 327,090 of JAKCWG010000932.1, forward strand.
CTTCCATTTCATGAATTTTTCATATTTCTCATCACTTTTCTAATACCATTACCGATGAATAATGTTTCAGAGGCTAACGGTTCTTATCGACCTATGGTGACTCCTAGTGCAGTTGATAATGTTGATCAATTCGAAATACATGTTTACCCATGTATTTCTTTGAATCAAGGATTTACCACCTGAAAAACTGGTGGTTTCTTTCCCATCTTCTGGTCATAAATTGTCCCATCTGTGTGGTCTCCCCTCCCTCTTTTCTTCGTCCTCCTTAAGGACTTCCTGGATTGACTCCATTTTGTGGATCTGCGGTTTCTAGGAAGTTTCACTTTTTGGGGCTCATTGATAGGTTGTCGGTAGCACGCAGTCACCTGCTAAGGGGGGAATGACCCATCTCTTTTTGTATTTCTTGCTTTGAATATGTAATCAGAGCCCTCTCTTTTTGTATATGTAATCAGAGCCCTCTCTTTTTGTATTTCTTGCTTTGAATATATAATCAGTTGGATATCAAAGTCCCGCCTTTGTAATTTTACTTTCATCAATGGAAAATAAGTTGTTTCTCTATATCTCATATTGTAAATCATTTATTAGCTTCGAAACGCCTAAATGATCTAGTCAAAACCTAGTTGAACATGACATAAAGTCTTGGTGTTAAATTGGTTTTAGGCGACAAAGTAAAATTCCTAGGTCTCCTAAGTTATTCTTATACGACGTAGGTGATACCTTGATCGCCTAGTTTAACCATGAGCAACTAAGTATTACCTTGCGTCGTATCAAAAAACTTAAGGTGACCTATATTTTTCTACATCGCTTATGTATATCCTAGGCGACCTAGTAAATTTACTACGTCGCCCAAATCTTCCACTGGTGTAGTGTAAGAAGATAAAAAATTAGTAAAACTATAATTAACTATTCATAAAAAAACAAGTGCATATTTTTAGTAGATAAAAATTGGTGAGTATGAAGAAGTTAAGTTTCCTGACTTAAATATATTTTTGAAAGAAAGTCTTACAACTAATTTCCGTAGAAGTTAGCATATTCATCCTATTCCCATTCAAAAAGCAGGAAAATTATTAGGTTGTAACTCCCACCAAACAACAATGATGTATGGTTGTGATCCTGCGTAATAATTATATCTCGGTTTAAAAGAATATTATTAACAATTAATGAAGGAAAATTAGTATATTATAGCTCCCCCCAACCAAGCAATAACAATTTTTGGTTGTGGTCCTGCATAATAATTCTCCCCTTAAATCTTGTCTCTTTGAAGTAATTCTTGTCCATTCATTTAGTCCCGGATTTTTTTAATTTTTTTTTTAAATTTACATTTTTGTGTCACTGGCGGTAAAGATTTATTACATAAAAAACTTTAAAAAGCAAGAGAAGTGTACTTCTTTTAATATTCTAACTTTGACGAATAAAACTTTAATAGAAGCACAAAACAGCAAATATCTCAACAACTTAAATTATTCAATCGACAATTAACTATTTCGTGTTTAAAAAAAATAAATAGTAAATTGCTATAGTACAAACAAAAAGTTAAATGAAGCAATTAAAACCAAAAAAAAAAAAAAAAAAACTGCTCTTTTTCATTGGAAATTAATACAATGCTCAAGAACTTCAATAATCCTCTCCCTCGTTCCCAACCACCTTGTAATAGACCAATAATTATTAAATGAGTTGGTCCTTTGTTTTTCGTTTAAGCGCGGAGAGGCTACTTACTCATTCTTGAGCCATGACATGTTACAAGGTTTAATGTACACATACAATAATTCTTATAGTTCGCCCTCGGTGACTTCGGGATTTGAACCAAAGCTTGCAAACCAAAGTATTCGAACTTTGACCAAGTCAACATGCTACTTCGATTAATTTTGTTTAACTTTCCACAATTTTCAGTAACTGAGACATACACTCATTAATGAATATTAAATGCGCGACAAAATAAACTATTAATTAAACGTTAACAAAAAAAAAAATTTAATCTATTCCAGTCCACTATAGACCAAATACTACTAGACAATAAATAAGTTTTGTTCTAAGCAATGAAGTATATCTATCCTTAAAAAATCTTAACTCCAAACACTAACTATAAAATTGAGATGGATGTAATATGTAAAGCAAATAGTGACTAGTGAGATTGAAAAATAAAAAAAAAATTGTCTGAAATAAATGGAGATTAATTTAATTAAGCAAAAGTGCTAGAGAAGAAATGAAGCACATTAATTAAGACATCATAAACAAGTGAACATGAAGCATCAACAGAATTAGAAAAAGCACCCAATTTCACATATACAATAGTTTCCAAGGACGGATCTAGGAATTTAAGTCGGTCAGCTGCAGGGGAATAAATTGAACATCAATACAAAAAAGGAAAAAAAAAGTTGCAGCTTAATAAATAGAGAAATTGTGATGCTTTGTGAATTTTTTTTTTTGTTTTTTGAATATTTTAGTTGAATATTGTTTGTAAATGATAAATTATAATTTCTTTTCAAATTAATAGTCCAATTTGTAAAACCATCTTCACCCCGGCCGATGAGACACGAACTCAAGACATATCATGAATTTGGGTGGGTGTTTTACCAACTAAGATAGCTGACTTGCTCGTCTTTTATAATTGTTAAAGATATATATTATTTTCAATATACTCAATAATTTAAACAAATTATGTATTATCGTGAGGTATAACATATTAATTATGTTCTAAAAACAAACTGAACTCTATATATATTTGTGACAATAAAAAAGATCACAGCCTCATATTAAATAGAGATGTAGAAAGTGTTTTAGTTGAAAAAAAAAATATCTTTAAGTGTATTGTAAAAACAAAAAATCAAACATTAAGAAATGCCAAAAAGGAGGATTAAGAGAGGGGGGTTGTGAGCATGCATTTTCTACTATTTGAAAACTTAAACTCCGTTTGATAGCAACTTAAAAAATGAAAAATAAAATAACTAATATAGGTGAGAAAATAGAAAACAACTAATAAACCATTCACCTTGTGACCTTTACTATTAGTGTTAATTTTACTCTTATACTTATTCTCCTTGGAGAAATGGCCCAATTAGTTTGCTGTTGAATTCCAATTTAAGATACTAATTATAATAAATTGATAAATTCTATACTAAAACTTATTATTTTAGGAGGCTGTATTCAATTCAAATTTTAAAAGATTTTTATAATTTTTTTAAACTATGTGGATTCTTTTAAAAATTCATATATTCTTTTAAATCTATATATAATCTAACATATTTTAATAAATCCATATAGACTCTAATAGATTTTAGGGAATGGACTATTTATTATTTCTATAGATTTTAATAAATTCACTGATTCTTCTAATTGTAATAAAAAAATCAAAGGATAAATAATAAAAAAATAAATTATTATAACTTCAAAGTAATAAGAAAATTATAAATCACCTGCAAACAGTTCGGACTGAGTCTAAAAACCCAATGGATTGTGTTTTTTTTTTGCCCCTTCTATTAGATTTTCATTTTCTGTCTAAAAAAGTTCATAAAAGGGGAGAAAAGAATCAACGGACAATATCTCTATAACTTGGGAAGAAGATAACTAATTGGATAATTAAAATTTTGAACTACAGAACGTTTTCGAAAATAAAACCTTTATGTTTCATCAATTCAAAATGAACTAATTAATAGATTAAATAATTTAAACAAATAAACGAACACGTACTAAATTATTATTGATGGCACGTATTGAGATATACATTCCTCTATCCAGCAAAGGACAAAATAAAAATTATCCATCGTTGTGTATAAAAAAGAAATGCCAAAATAAATTTAGGCGTGTAATTGAGGATGGAAATAGGTATTCATTCTCAATCCAACCCATTCTCGCATTTGATTCTCAATTTCTTGAAATTTGAAATTGGCTACGTTGTTACCGTAAGATGCCCAATCTTAGGAACTATCGTTATACTTTTATTCCTACCAAAAAGATTAGTGTGAGTATTTGAATATTCCTACAATACTATCTTCTATTTAATCTATATGATGGTGTCAAAATTTGTGTCAAAATCTAGAAATAGATAATTAACCAATCAATTAGCGAATATTGGTGAATAAAAATTAAATGTGGTGTAATGATGAACACATGACATTTTTTTTTAAGATAGGTTCCCCTGGTAGCGCTTATGCTATTCCGGCAGTACGTCCTCCTTTTGTGTGTGCTTGTTTTGTATTTGCTCAAAGGCAATCAATTTGGATGATAATACAAGCTACCAATTTATCTCTATCTATAATTTCCTTAATTCTATTTATAAGTTTAGAATTAGGATTACAGATATTTCAACAGAACAAATAATAAACTGTGTAGGAGAGAGAGTGTATAAGGGTTGTTGGTATTTTTTGGGGTATGAAAAGAGAGAGTATAAGACTTTTCTATTTTTTGAGGGTATGAAAATAAAGAGTATAAGACCCTTTTATTTTTTGAGGGTATGAAAATAGAGAGTATAAGACCCTTTTATTTCTTCTTGAATTGGCTCGTATTTGTATTGCCAATGGCTTTATATCTCTTTGATGAGATGGATGGATCTTAGATGAGAAGAATGGGGTATTTTTGTTGTGTGTTTAATGAATGAATGGTGGGAGATATTTATAGGTAAATGGAGAATGGCAAAAAGGTAAATTTAGTAAAAATGAAGGGCAAAAAGGTAATTTTTGGTGGAGGTGGGTGTAGAGGTAAAAATGAAATTTTACTAGGGGTTAAAATGAGATTTTACCATAGGTAAAAATATTGAATTACTTTTATAAGCCAATGGTAAAATTAATATTTAACCCCATCACTATATATAAAAATTATATTATATATAAAATTTCCTTCCTTTTCTCTTCTTCGTTGCTACCGACGTCGTTCTCCTTCTTCTTCCCCTAACTCGCCACCGAACACTTCGCCGCGGTAGCTTCAAATCAGGTACTCTCTTATTCGCCGCCGACCACTTCCATACTAGCTTAGTTTTCTCTTCTTCTTCGTGTTCCCCCGTTCTTCTTCCTCTCTTTCCTCTTCTTCTTCATCTTCCCCTTTTTTAAAAAATAAAATAAAATTCTGATACTCACCGAGTCTCATAACTCGCGAGAACTTGGCGAGTTTTACCGAGTTATTCCCGAGTTTTCCCTTGTCCAAGTTAAGCCTAACGAGTAGGCAAAATCGACTTGTCTGGCTGCCGAGTGCCGAGCACTGGGTGAGAAATCGGCTTGACTCGCCGAGTTTTAGAACACTGTTGTTTAGTAATTAATTAGATTTAGATTTGAAAGGAAAATGAAACTAAAATTGTGGGCCCATTATTTTCATTTAGACCTTAAAGTGAAAGTAAAAGTGAAAATTCAAATATAAAATGATTATGTTTATCATTTCTTTCCACTCGCAGAATAACTAAACTTTTATTAAAAAAAAAATTTTGATTTTGTATGGCATCACAAAATTTTAAAAAATATTTTTGTCAATTTTTTTTGTTTAAATGAGATTTTAATATCTTTCTTTATTTACATTGGCGTGAATTAAACCCGAAACCCCATCCCTCGTGAAACCTAATTTCAGAACTCAACCTGCCAAATATGAAGCATGTCTAGACACCCAAGGTCAATCTATCTCAAAAATAAAATAACACTAATAGAAAAAATAAAAATATATTTTATTTAAAAAATATATATATATATACACGTAAGCAACTTTCTGCAGCCCATGTCACCGATTTTTAGCCAGCAACATTTATTTTCACTGATTTTTTTTATAAACCTCCTTATTTTTTTTCCTTTTCTCAATTCTCAGCTTATTTCTTCTCTTACGAATAATTTGTCACTTTCTTTCACCAAATTTTAAAATGGTGATTTTATTTATATCCGCAATTTCTTGCATTTTATTCACCCTAATTTATGAAATATTTGAACTAATTTTAACAACATTACACTTTCAAAAATTGAGAAGTATATCCACCAATTAAAATTATTCTATAAATGTACATTTGAATATTAGTTTACATTCCTCTAATTATTATATATTTTCGAAGGTGCTTGTTTTTAAGATTTTGTGTTGATCAATGCTAATTTGTTTATCGGTATTTACAATCATTATTGTTTTAGCACCAATTACGAACATGTGTCATAATCATTAACTTCGGCCCAAACACTAACCCAACAAAGGGACCAAGTAAGTAGGTTATCGGTTTAACCACTGGAGCATTACTCGAACCGCATATATGAAAGACCACGCAAGCATAATATAAACATTTATATTATTATAACGATCATTGTTAAACCGCATAACCAATTTACAATAAACTAGTCTAGATTATTATACGTAAAAAATAAGAACAAAATTTTTAAATGACCAGGAAAGAATAAAAGTCTACATATTTATATGAAGATTAGATAAAATAACAATGAATAACAAAGTTTTCATAAAAATGATATGTATGATGCACAATATTTATTCTTTGATAAATATACTTTACTTTTCAAGTACAAGATGATGTGGCATCTACCATTAATTGAAAGGTTCAAAATTGCATCGATGTATATTTTCTATTTGTACATTTGTAGACACCCCGATCCGTGACCCCCGCAAGAACCCTAACGACCTTCGAGAACTACTGTTTTTAGGTTCGGGACCCACCCAAGCACCCGAAACTACCCTTGGTGGGTTTGTTGGCCAACAAACCTTTTTTATGAAGGATTGTCGCACGACATATCACATTGTCGCGCGACAATCATTGGAATGTCGCGCGACAATCCCACTATGTCGCGCGACAATCTATCTCTGCACCCGACCAACCACTTTCTGACACATCACAGTGTCAGGAGCCATCACTTCAGCCACTATGTCGCGCGACAATCCCTCTCTGCACCCGACCAACCACTTTCTGACACATCACAGTGTCAGAACCCATCACTTCAGCCGTTTGTCGCGCGACAAAGGGAAATGTCGCGCGACACTTGCCCTTTCAGGGGGAATGTCGCGCGACAATCTCTCCCGAGCACTATAAATAGGCCAACACCCCCAAGGGTTCTAGACGGCAACTTCTCGCAACAATTTATATACTAAAATTCCTTATTCTCTCTCATATTTTCTAATCTTTAAGCCTTCTCCGGAAGCATCTGCGATAACATTTATTTCCGCAAGAGTCTCGGATCTAATCTTGGCACCCGAAGTGCCACCTTCTAGAGTCAGACCGCTGGAAATATTTCTAAGAGGAAAAGCTAATATTCGCCGGAGGTCTTCTCTGCCGTATTATATTTTCTCTCTCTTATTCTTATATATATCGTCGGGAAGGTAACTAAACTCGATTTTTCTAACGGGGCGCTGCCCCGCACCCCGCGACCTGACCGGGCAGGTCGATCCCCGTCCTAGTAAGCGAAGTGGCGACAAGGTTATGGTAGATTCCTAACGCGCTTGAAAATCAGGTTTTTTTTTAGTTATTTCCAGAAAGCAGTAGAATATCAGTAAAAGCATCCAAGTTTTCCAACATAGAGTAAACATATAAAACCACTAGAGACCGAAAGGGCGGAATGGGTGCTTAACACCTTCCCAAACCGTAATATAGTTCCCGAACCCTATAGAATCCTGGTTTCGTAGACAAACGTGTAAAGAAAGGCTTATCTGTAGCCTTTCCTTTTACACAACTATTTTGTCCGTTTTCTCGTAAAACGTACTGGCGACTCTGAACGAACCCTCTTGCATCTAGAAATAGGATAGAGGGACACCCGATATGAATTATCAACACATAGAAGCAAATGGAACAACGGAATCCTTTCCGATGTTTCAGACTCCCAGAACCAGGGGCCGAGACCCAGGGGTCGCATTTGCGGATTCTCACAACATTACTCTTATATTTTAGGACTATATTTACCATGAAGGCAAAACCATGATAAATGTGTGAGTTTTATCTAACCATTTTATATTATTTTTAAACGGCTATTTAATTAAAATATACTCCCTCCATCCCAATTTAATAGTCACACTTTGAAAAAGTAAAAATTAAGGAGACATAATAATTATTCCAAGAGAAATTACTTATTTCTAAAAATGTAATTTACTTTTCTTCCAATAAAAAAAGGTGGTGGGACCTAAAATAAAGAAAGTGGGAGAACTTAAAGGGTAATATTGAAAATAAAAAAAAATATTGAAATCAATGACATGCTAAATGTAGAAAGTGGACAATTATTTTGGAACAAATATAAATAAAATAGTGGACAATTAAATTGGGACGGAGGGAGTATGAGTCAAGTGCTTTTATTAGAAGTAAAAATAATGATAAATAATACAATTGATGAGATAATGGGTTATAAGGTCTCGCTCCGTAATATTTTATAACTCAAAAGACGGACTCATGTTTAATAAATGGAAGTAGTACCAATTTCATAATTTGGTTTTACAATAAGGACACTTTTCATAATATTAATTTATTTTAAGAAAAATGATAAATGTTGATGGACAAAAATACCCTACTATATCATTTATTCTAATTATACAAAAGACATATTATTCTCTCTTACAAACACATAGTTTAGAGAGAGAAAACAAAAAACAAGGGAAAAGGGAAGTTGTCTCACCAATAATCTCACCTCTTCCACCACCACCACCACCACCACCTGAATCTCCGATCGTATCGCCTAGAGGAGCGAGCGCCGCTCTCATCTTCATCTTCTTCTTCTTCTTCTTTTTCTTCTTCTTCTTTTTTTATAGATGTGCAATTGTAAAAGATATATAACTTTTGATCGAACCGTTGGATTTGGCTGATTTTTTGATATGTTGTTCGGAAGACAAAGTTACTATAATTTCACAAAAAATTAAGACGATCAAATGTCGTTTTGCTATCGAAATCGATCAATTTCGACAGACCAGCGGGATTTGAAAAAAAAATATGATCGTAACTATTTTTTTATTTTTTTTACGAATCCTACGTCGATCCATATATATATACATATAAATAAATTAAGTAGATGTTGATCTCATCAATTTTGTTGTTCTCTGTTTTGTAATGGTGCTAAAATCATTTTAGCACCTTCTAATTGTTGTTCAGAAGGTGCTAAATTGCATTTAGCACCTTCTGATTGTTGTCCAGGTGGTGCTAAATGCATTTAGCAACTTCTAGTTGTGGTGCTGTCCAGGGATGCTAAATGCATTTAGCACCTTCTGGTTGCACTTTTTGGCAGTTGTCCAGGGGGTGGTGCTAAATGCATTTAACACCTTCTGATTGTTGTTGCTACACTTTCTGGCTGTTGTCCAGAAGGTGTTAAATGCATTCATTACCTTCTGGTTGTTGCACTTTCTGGCTGCTGTCCAGGGGGTGCTAAATGCATTTAGCACCTTCTGGTTACTGTCCAGGAGTGCTGAATGCATTTAGCACCTTCTGGTTACTGTCCAGGAGTGCTGAATGCATTTAGCACCTTCTGGTTGCTGACTAGAAGGTGCTCTGGTTGTTGTTAGTGTCATAATGAGACGATATTATAAGGAATGAGTATCAATGTCTTTTTTGTACATTGTCCTTAATTTACATGGCTAATTTTTAAATATCATTTATAATTATATTATTATTAGAATAAGCCCTTATACTTATTTGCCTCATAATTAAAAATTGTAAATATACATTTATGACACTAATTAAATAAATTAAGAGAGAACACGGCAAGTCAAAAAAATGATTGGTTAACAGTAAATTTTATGATTTATCTAAACAAATTTAATCACTCGTTCCATTTTCTCAATTTCTTTCATCAAATTTTAAAATTCTTGTTAAAAAATCGAAGGGAAAATGTCAATTGGCTGTTGACTAATTGACAAAGAGATGGTGGTGCAGTGGTTTTTCCGGTGGTGTTTTACGATAGGGAGAGTGAAATCAACATCGACAATGTAAGAATCCATCCATCGGTCAAATATAAAACGTTTCAATCAATTCTTAGCCAGAAGATCTGGATGTTAGCGAACGAAATCATTATATATCTCCTCTAGGGGAAGAGATCGATGTTCTTGCCGGAGATTGACAGGAAAATACTGATTGCAAGTAAGGCTAAAACTCTTCGTTGATTGCCGGAGAACTTCCTTCATTCTAGTGTTGAAGCCATCGATGAGGAACAAGCCGAAATAGAGTATTGTTGAATTAGGCGATTATTTGCCGGTGTGAGGTCTCAATGGCCGGATCTGTTCCGTGGAAATTAAAATCAAGCTGGTCTGAAAAATTCTCAACTCTTTAGCTATGTTTAGCCTTATTACAATCCAGATTGCGCAGAATTACAATGAGCGATTGTAGAGTTTGTTGATTAGTATAGAGAATTACATGATGAATGTTTCGAATACACAATCAGATTTCTAATAGAAATTAGGTATGGGTTTGTTTCCAAGAATTGATGAAAGTTACAAATGGTAATATCGGCGATTGCACAAGGAGTAAAGACTGTAATAATAAGAATTCGCCTGTGGAGTTTCATTCCTTTTTGTTTGGTATTATCTTTAATTTCTACATTGCAACTCTACGTGTATATATTTTCCCCTCTTACAAGGTCATGTGAGTTGCACATGGCACATTTTGTCTCAAATTTATTTTTTTAGGGTCCGTCCACTTTTGGGCAAAAGTGAGATGCGGGTGAAACTTCAATTGACTTCATATGAACTCAAAAAGGTTTACTTTGAGGCATGGAGGGTTTGAAAGGGTCGATTGAATTTACAGAAGGATACCCTGTTATAGTCTTAAGGATATGAACTCAACTTCAAAAATTTGAGTTTGCTTTCTAGTGCTACTACTAAATCAGTTACATTATTGGTTGTTTATGCTTCTTCTTAAGATGCACATACTGCTTATTTTTCTTTGCGTATGCTTTCGATTCTTTCGATTCCAATTTTTTTATTTATTTGGTTTAAAGTTGGCCTTTAAGATGATCATAGTATTTATTTAGGGTTATCGAAGAAATTGTGTGTATGTAGGAACTGTGAACCAAAGAAAGAATTGAATAGATGTATGTATGTATGATAGGAAACTATCTTCGTCGCTAAAAATAGCTTGATCAAAAACCCATATGTACCTACAAAATATATTAGTAACGTAGATAGTAGTAGTAAGGGGTCAAATCCACGGGAGTTGTTTATGAATCAATGAAAACAAAATTGAGAAAATAATAGATTTAGAATAAAAACCATTTTTTTTTTATCTTTTAGAAATGCTTACTTTTCTTAAGAATAATTTTGATACTAATAAAATGTAATGAAAGTAGAGAAAGTTGTTTTGGAGAAATAAAGTGTAGGAATTTCAAGAGTTAAGAATCCACCACCAAATTATCAATGGATCTAGAATAATATATTATTGCACATATATACCCAAAATAAATTCTATACTACTTTGATTAAATGGAATCACCTATGGTATGTAGAGTGAACCCAAAAGCTAACCAAATAGTATTTGACAATTTATTTGCTTATAAGAGATTTTTCCTTTCAAGATCTATATTTTCTTCTTTTAGAAATAATAATAATATAAGGTTGTCACTCACTCACATTAACACTCAAGATCTAGAAGATAAATTTGGAAAATAAAATGAATTTAAGAAAATCCTATGCTATGTAGCTCATCTCTTAAGTCAAGTATAAAAACCAAAATGGGATCACCTATGGTGTGTAGAGTAATCCAAAGATCTTATTTAAGAAAAATCACAAATGAGTATATTTATGCAATATTATAAAATTCTAAATCACAAATAAAAATGAGGTTTCATCTCTCCCCTTGAAAGGGAGATTAGCCTTCCATAAAGATAGAAGAACAAAACAAATAATAAAATAGCTCCTTAAATATCTCCAAATATGTGAGTAAAATAATTTTTCTCAACACTCTACAATATTGTCTTCTTCAATAAAATGAAACAATAATACAAGAAGAAGAAAAATATGTAGCACTCAAATATTTTCTCTCTAGAACAAGCTCTCTTTCTCCAAGCTCTCCACCTTTCTTCAAACTCTCGTAGGTGCTCCCTGCCTTGGCCAAATATCATTCAATATATGTGAGAAAATGGGAGAGAATATTAACGATGAAAGTAGACAATGGGGTGAGGGGGTGTAAGAGAATAACGAGACTTTGTCTAAAGAGTGGGGTGTGTAAGAGAATAATGTGGACATTGTCTAGGTAGTGGAGTGTTGGGTTATGGGTTGAGAGATTAAAAAATATGAGAGTGGACACACACACTTTTGGGATATTTTTCTCTCTTTTCTTCTTTTGCTGCCGGAATGTTGTAATGAAATTTAGGATATGAATATAGACTAATTTGGAAAAGTGTTGAACTGGAAAGTTTTAGCTCTCAAAATTCTCTTGATTTTAGGCTCAAGAAACGCATGATTCGGAGTTTCGAGCAAAAAGTTATGCTTTAAAAACTATCCGAACAACTTTAGGTGTCCTGTCTCACATATTCAACAAAGTTAAGCATTTAATTATATCAATTGAGACAAGAACCTGCAAAACAACTAAATGTCAACATTATATAACATAATGAAATTTTTGACACTTAAATTTCGGCATTTGGGGAATTAAAAATAACAGTTTTGGGTGCTTATCACACCACCCCCAAACAGCATTTTGCTAGTCCGCAAGCAAAAAGAGAGATAATATATAAGGAGCCAAAACAAACCACTTTCCTAGGTGATTCTCGATTGCACTTAGCATGTGCAACAAGCCTTTTAAACCTCTAAGTCACCCAAAGAGGACGAGTGAAGTCTCGTAAGGGTTTGCAGTGAAGATACCCATAAACTTCCAAAACGTATTTACAAAAAGAAAATTATTTTCGGCGATACTTTCTCTTATTTTGCCTCAGGGAAATATTAAGTATCTAGCTATAGAGAAGACAATGAATCATCCGTATATAGAAGTTAATAGAAGCTTGTATGCTATATAATACCAAAATGGCACAATCCTTCTTAAGATTCAGTGTTTGCAACCGGCATTTAAATAATTTTGATGTGATTCTCTATATTTGCCGTATAGAATTTACGCTTCGACTTCAAATCTCACTAGATATATTCTCTCAAAATTGAATAATTTCGAGATGTGGCTAATTGTTTCTCTCTTTGCATGTGAGTGATAAGAGTAGATGCACACAAAGCAAATAACTCACATGCATAAATAAGAAAAACGGATATTAGAAAGAATTTGATCTCATGAAAGGAATGCCAACCACCATGTGAGAATGTCAAGTTGTTTAAACATATTACCTTAACAAACACTACCACACCAAAGATTAACTAGGTCTTTTATATGGGGTGGAATGAGGGAAAATGGAGTGTTGATGTGTGTATGAGAAGGTTGAAGACTTTCTAAGGAGTTTGGACTTTTCTAATATCACTGGTTTTCATGCTCTATTGTTGACCGCATTTTATTTTTTTATTTCTTTTTTTTCATTTTTTATGCGATTTGAAACGATTGCATGGTGAAAACAATAATTTCTTTTGTCAGATCAACCATACTTTTCTCAAACACAAGGATTGGTCATGAAATAAATGGTAGGATTATTTTGGCAATGACGGCCTAATGTCATCTCTAAGGTTTAATGCGGCAATTTTTGTTTTGACTAGGTAAAAGTTTCACAACTCAAAAAGGATTTCATTCTCAGTGGTCAGCCAAATATGAAAGAATAATGAGATCATGCAACGATATTAATGACGATATCCAAATGAAGTTAAGTCATCTTGTGACTCAGAGTTTGCGTATAACTCTCTACAAGGTGAAGGGCTCTAAACTCACAGGTTTAAATCTCCACAAGTATTCTTTTTAGCTCATTAGAGAATCACATACTACAGATATAACCGTTGTGCAAAGACGTGTGAACTTTAAGAATTGATAGTGCTTATATGCCTATAAAGGTATCGTTAAAGCTTATAAGACTAACATTAGACATTATGATTCCTTGACTTCTAAAAAGTGGACCATCGTCATTCAATCTCATCATGGATAAGATACTGAATCGCCAAAAACTTTTAAAAGAAAGAAAGAAAAATCAAATTTTTTTTTTTATAAATGAAAATGTGTTGCTTCTGAATCAGTTTTCGAAAAGGGAACTAATTTGGTAAAACTCCATCCCCAAACAAAGAGAACATCGTCCTCGATGCTAAAGATGAAATATATAAATGTAAGCATAAGGTTGGAAAAATTACCGTAATTACCTGATTCGAAAGTTGAACCATGAAAAGTATCCATTAGAATCTGGATAAGCAAAAGACACGAAAACAATTGTACAAGTCTATCATATATAACTCATGGGTGGATTAGTAAAAACCACCCCCAAACAGGATAAGACTGGTACTCAGAAACACACTCAATGGGTTGCCTCCCAGAAGCGCTAAGTTTAATGTCTTCAGCCAAACAAAGCGGACACACCCTCAAAAATGATAGAGCTAGAATAAGAGTACAGAGAGGGCGGAAAGATAACAACAACCCCTTAATAAGATGTTTACTCAGGGTATATGGGATTAACAAGGTCAATTTGATCTACTAGAGATGAATCTAGCTCTAAGAATGGTTTTAATCTTTGACCATTGACCTGAAAAGTAGTACCATCTTTCGGATTTTCAACAGTGATGGCACCATAAGGTGTGACAGATTGGACAGTGAAAGGTCCTTCCCATCTGGTTTTCAATTTACCAGGAAAGAGGTGCAGACGAGAATTATACAACAACACTTTCTGTCCAGGATGAAACTCTTTTCGCAATATGCTATGATCATGAATCCATTTCATTTTGTCTTTGTATTTCTTAGACAGATCATAAGCATGTTCATTGAGTTGCAACTTTCTTTGCTCAGCAGCTTTATCAAGATCAAAGTTAAGGGTCTTGATAGCCCAGTATGCATTGTGCTCAAGTTCGACTGGAAGGTGACAGGGCTTACCAAAGATTAAGCGATAAGGGGACATGCCTATAGGAGTCTTGAAGGCGGTGCGGTATGCCCAAAGAGCATCTGCGAGTCGCAAAGACCAATCTTTCCTACTTGGATTGACTGTCTTTTCAAGAATTTGCTTAATCTGACGATTTGAAACTTCTACCTGACCACTGGTTTGTGGATGGTAAGCCAAATCAAGCTTATAGGTTATGCCATACTTCTTAACGAGATTCTCAAAGATACGATTACAAAAATGTGTACCGTTATCACTGATGATGGCTCTTGGAGTACCAAACCGAGCAAAGACATATTCTTTCAGGAATTTCACAACAACTTGATGATCATTTGTGTAACAGGGTATCGCTTCTATCCACTTGGAGACATAGTCGACTGCCATAAGGATATATTTAAAACCATGAGATGGGGGAAATGGCCCCATAAAGTCGATACCCCAAACATCAAAGATCTCCGCGATCAAGATGGGAGTAAGAGACATCATATGCCTTCGAGATAGTCGTCCTAATTGTTGACAATTTGGACAGGCTTAACAAAATTCATGAGCGTTGCGAAAAGGGGGGGGCCAGTAAAACCCGCTTTGCAAAACTTTTGCAGCGGTTTTCTTCGAGCTAAAATGGCCTCCACATGCATGGTTATGGAAAAATGAAAGGATCTTATTTTGCTCAAACTCAGGGATGCATCTACGGATGATTTGATCAGGACAATACTTAAAGAGAAAAGGATCATCCCATGAGTAGTATTTGACCATGGACATGAATTTGGACTTGTCTTGCTTTGTCCAATGAATGGGAATTTGGTTTGTGACAAGAAAGTTAACAATATCAGCAAACCATGGTGACTGAGAAATAGCAAAAAGTTTCTCATCAGGGAATGACTCGGATATAGGCAAATGGTCATTTTCAGACATAGCAGTGACTCTAGACAGGTGGTCCGCGACCACATTCTCAGTACCCTTTTTATCTTTGATTGCCAAGTTAAATTCTTGGAGCAAGAGGATCCAATGGATGAGGCGAGATTTGGTATCTTTTTTTCTTAGAAGGTACCTTAATGCCGAATGATCAGAGTACACAGTGACTGGAGATCGAAGAAGGTATGCACGAAATTTGTCGAGGGCAAAGACTACCGCCAACAATTCTTTCTCAGTTGTTGTGTAATTGAGTTGGGCTGGATTGAGAGTTTTGCTAGCATAATGAATCACATGAAAACGTTTATTAACTCTCTGCCCCAAAACAACCCCAATGGCATAATCAGATGCATCGCACATGATTTCAAACGGGAGATCCTAATCAGGAGGTCGAATAATCGGAGCTGAGATCAACTCGAATTTAAGATGCTCAAAAGAAGTGACACAAGCTTCATTGAAGACAAAAGGCACGTCTTTCGAAATAAGATTAGTCAAAGGTCGGGCTATCTTAGAAAAATCCTTGATAAATCGCCGATAGAAACCGGCATGCTCTAAGAAAGAACGGATGTCCTTAATTGACCTAGGAGCTGGTAAAGAGGAGATTAAATCAACCTTTGCCTTATCAACCTCAATACCTTTGCAAGCGATTACATGTCCCAAAACAATACCCTTTTTTACCATGAAATGGCATTTTTCCCAATTAAGAACTAAATTCTTTTCTTGGATCGTTCTAGCACTATGGTCAGATGAGATAGGCATTGATCAAAGGATGAGCCATACACAGAGAAATCATCCATAAAGACCTCTAAGAATCGTTCCACCATGTCACTGAAAATGCTCATCATACACCTTTGAAAAGTCGCAGGTGCGTTGCACAAGCCGAATGGCATGCGTGAATAGGCAAATGTGGCAAATGGACATGTGAAAGTAGTTTTTTCTTGGTCTTGAGGATCGATGGGAATTTGATTGTACCCAGAATATCCATCTAGGAAACAATAATAAGAATATCCAGCAAGTCGCTCAAGCATTTGGTCTATGAAAGGAAGAGGAAAATGATATTTCCTTGTGACAATATTTAGCTTTCAGTAATCAATACATACACGCCATCCAGTCGAGATTCTGGTTGGGACTAGCTCATTATCACTATTTTTTACAACAGTGACACCAGATTTCTTTGGAACAACATGAATGGGGCTGACCCATTTACTGTCAGAGATAGGGTATATGATTCCTACATCAAGCAACTTAAGGACTTCTGATCGAACAACCTCTTTCATGACTGGGTTCAATCGACATTGTGGCTCACGAGAAGTTTTTGCACCATCTTCTAAATGGATGCGATGACTACAAATAGTCGGACTGATACCTCTAATGTCAGATATGTTCCAACCTAGGGCTGATTTGTGCTTTCTTAGAACATCGACTAGATTTACTTCTTGCTCGGAAGTCAAGTCGGAAGCAATGATGACCGGATGAGTTTGATTTGAACCTAAATGGACATATTTCAACTCAGAAGGCAATGGCTTTAGGTCCAAACTTTTTTGTGAATCCTGAACATTGGTGAACTCAGTTTCAGGTATAGTTGCAAGCATGGACTCGCAATCAGACTTAGCCACACTGTTAGGGCCAGTATCTATACCAAGAATTGGTTCGAGATGAAGAGATTCAAAGCAATCTGTCCAAGTTTCATTCTCAGTGATCAATTTATCAATGTCTATCAAAGTGGTGGAGTTTAACAAAGAATTGACACTATCCATGGCATCATCTAAATCAAAATCTGATTTAAGAAAATTCAGACATTGTTGGATAGGGTCATCAGGATAAGAATTGTCCACCATTTCTTGAACAAGACTATTGATTACACACATTTCTTCTACCATTTCAACATCAGATGGCTGTTTCATGAGTTGAAAAATATTGACTTCCACTGTCAAATTACCAAAGGTAAGAGTCATAGACCCATTCCTACAGTTAATGAGCGCATTTGCAGTGGCAAGAAAAGGACGTCCCAAAATGATCGGGATGGAGTTTTCATCAGAGGGCTGGGTGTCTAAAACTATGAAATCAATTGGGTAATAAAAGTCAGACACCTAAACCAAAACATCCTCAGCAATTCCTCGGGGGACTTTAACAGAACGATCTGCCAATTGCAGAGTGACTCGAGTGGGCTTCATATCTTGCAAGCCCAACTCTTGGTAGAGAGAATATGGTAACAAATTGACACTGGCTCCTAAATCAAGTAACGCTTGAGTTGAATACTTGTTACCTAACTTGCATGGGATCGTAGGACGACCAGGATCTTTGTATTTGACAACAGTCTTTTGCTGAATAACAGATGTAGCCTGTTCGGCTATGAAAGCATCATGTGGGACAATTTTCCTCCGCTTGACAGTACACAAGTCTTTCAAGAACTTAGCATACGAAGGGATTTGCTTGATGGCAGTAAGGAATGGAATGTTGATATGAACATTTTGGAACACTTCCTTAATCTCATCAAAGTGCTTTGCTTTGGTGGTCAATGCCAACCTATCAGAAAAGGGTGCCCGTGGCACATAAATCGTTTCCTTAGGTTGAGTCCCTTCTTATTTCTTGAGTGATACATTGGAATCCTCCTTTGACAGATTTGAATTTTGAACCACAACTCCTGGTTCTCTATGAAGGAATTTGGGAATGACAGATGTATCATTCTCAATGGAATCATTAGGCATTTCAACATGATTGTCAATTTGCCGTCCTGATCTTAAGGTGGTGACAGACTTCAACTCACCTTGAAATTGGTCTTGACCAGAAAAGGAACCAACCTCATACACAGGGTCTTTGCTATTACCTTTTGGATTAGGAATTGGTTGACTAGGGAATTTACCCTTGTCTCTCTCAGCAGTCAATTAACTAAACTGTTGTTGCATTTGTTAGATTGCTTGAGAGGTGCTTTGTGTATGGGCATTAAGAATTTGTTGTTGCTGCTTGAGAATCTGCAACATAAGGTCTTCGAGAGCTGATTTCGATTGCTGTTGAGGGGCAGCATATGGAAGTTGAGAAACCAACTCTCTACTAGCACTTAACTGAGGCGCAGAGCCATAAGAATGACTAGATGAATGGACAATATGTTGATTTCCCGAATGGTTTCCATTTTGATGTGAAAAACGATGGCGATAATTTGGAAATTGGTTTGGGTTCTGCCTAGCTTGGGCTTGGAAACCTGGAGGACCCCTAACTTGAGGTTGCAAATGCTGCGGATTCGAAGATTGATCTTGCTTCCAAGAGAAGTTAGGATGGTTCCTCCACTCAGAATTGTATGTCTGGCTGAAACTTGTCGGATTGGGTTTCCTAAAGTTGTTGAACTCAAAGGCTTGTTCCATAATTGGCTCAGGTTCAAGAAAGAAGGTTGGGCATGAGTGAGCGGTATGGTCTACACTAGAACAGACAGTGCATGAAAATGTGTTGGGCTCACTGTGGACACTCATAACTGGAGTAGGTTCAACAGTTTGCTTTTGCATTGAACAGGCTAAAGCCTCAACAGTTTTGGTCAAAGCAGTTAAACCTTGGTTGAAACCTTGCATTAAGTTCTTTAACTCTGGGTCACTCTTGATTTCATACCTACCACCAGTTCTAAGACTTGGGTCAGACCTAGAAAATTCATTAGAAGCATCCCACTGTTGTGAATCTTCTCCTAATTCAGTTAAAAATGTGTAGGCTTCAGTGGGAGTGAGGTGCATGAACTTTCCCTTGTGCATGGACTCTTTCATGTTACGAGAAGTGGGACTGAGACCATTATAAAAACATTGGACTAGACGACTTTTATCAATGCCGTGATGAGGGCATTTGATAATGAAATCTTGAAATCTATCCCATGCTTCATAAAACTGTTCATTGTCTTTTTGACGAAAATCTTGGATGGATTGACGCATTTCATTTGTTTGATTCATTGGGTAGAATTTAGACATGAACTTTTTGGCCAATTGATCCCATGAGCGAATTGAATCTTGTGGCAAAGAATTAAGCCACAAAGAAGCTTTGTCATGAAGGGAGAAAGGGAACAACCTTAACCGAACATTCTCATCATTTAGATTTTGGTTCTTAAAGGTTGCACCGACATTGAGAAATTTTTCCAACTGAGGGTATGGACTCTCTCGGTCTAATCCATGAAAACTGGGTAACATTGAAATCGTCGCTGGACGAATTTCAAAATGAGTTGCTGTAGTAGCCGGGAGGACAATACAAGATGGAGGATTTGCAGTGATAGGAGCAAAGTAGTCCTTCAATGGACGTTCTTCCGCCATTTCCGGATGGGGAATTTGAACGATGGAAGATGTGGGTGAACTTGGACTCGAGACGATGGAAAATGGGGTGAGGTCAACTATAAGATCACAGAGATCCATATCTCGTAAATCAAGAGTTGAATTGCTACGTGATCGGTTAAGTAGCCTTTTGGACTTTCGCATCCCTTGAGACAAATATTGTGAAATTTTGACTTTCCAAAAAGAATAGATGGGTGGTTCAAGAAAATAGGACACAAAATGACTACAATCCTAATTGGTTGACGTACACTAATAAAGGAAAGATTTCCTAGATAGCATATAACCAATTCTTATCTTCAATTTAGTGAAAGGGTATTCAATTTTAATTATTCGCGGGTGGGAAAGCGCGAGCTCTTTGACACCACCTGATTGAAAATTTTGTGCTCCTACTCTTGTCCAGATTTGATCGAAACGAACAATAAAAATTGTCCGAGAAGCTTACCAATTAAATTCTCCCAAATCAGGGCCGAAGGACTAATACGTTGGAGGGTCACAAAGGCACCACTTAAATACCAACTAGTCAATCTACCATAGGCTTGGAAGAGCTCACTGGAGTGGCTTCCGATCGCTTCTTTTCTTTAGAGGTCCTATGAACATCGAATCCTATTTGGCTTGCTAGTGAGTTAATTTTAATTAATGACGGCTTAGGATCACAAGCAAATGGATAAGCGATTGAGTGGGTGATGAAATCCCAACTCGTTTCAATAGCCGGGCTAGGCTTTAGGTCCAATTATTCATCATTCAGAATTCAAAATAAATGTGCTAAAAAAATAAACACATAGCAATTAGAGCACATAGGAATTGACTCGCTGATAGGAGATTCGCGAGTGATGAAAAATGTACCTCCCGCAAGCGGGGTGATGATTCGGTTGAGTCGATCAGGGGAAAATTTCTCCTAAATTCCAGTCGTCCCCGAGAGTCCTACTGACCCAAAATAGAGAGTCTTCAAGTGTTCTCTTTTTTTTTCCTTCCAAAAATGCAATCTCTAATTTGTCCAGTTTTCCTTTTGCAATTTTTTTTTTAACACTTAATCTGGGCAGTCGCAGAACACCATATAAATAAGTATTACAGTTTTTAAACAGTCCAAAATGTCCAAAAAAAATAAATAAATTAATTTTTACAACCAAATCGAATAATTACAACTAAATCTAACAAATCTCAAAAAGTCTTCATGTCATTTTCATTGGCGTCAACTCCCCGGCAACGGCGCCATTTGATAGGAACCTATTTTCTTCGCTAAAAATAGCTTGATCAAAAACCCTTATGTACCTACAAAATATATTAGTAACGTAGATAGTAGTAGTAAGGGGTCAAATCCATGGGAGTTGTTTATGAATCAATGAAAACAAAATTGAGAAAATAATAGATTTAGAATAAAAACCATTTTTTTTATCTTTTAGAAATGCTTACTTTTCTTAAGAATAATTTTAATACTAATAAAATGTAATGAAAGTAGAGAAAGTTGTTTTGGAGAAATAAAGTGTAGGGATTTCAAGAGTTAAGAATCCACCACCAAATTATCAATGGATCTAGAATAATATATTATTGCACATATATACCCAAAATAAATTCTATACTGCTTTGATTAAATGGAATCACCTATGGTATGTAGAGTGAACCCAAAAGCTAACCAAATAGTATTTGACAATTTATTTGTTTATAAGAGATTTTTCCTTTCAAGATCTATATTTTCTTCTTTTAGAAATAATAATAATATAAGGTTGTCACTCACTCACATTAACACTCAAGATCTAGAAGATAAATTTGGAAAATAAAATGAACTTAAGAAAATCCTATGGTATGTAGCTCATCTCTTAAGTCAAGTATAAAAACCAAAATGGGATCACCTATGGTGTGTAGAGTAATCTAAAGATCTTATTTAAGAAAAATCACAAATGAGTATATTTATGCAATATTATAAAATTCTAAATCACAAATAAAAATGAGGTTTCATCTCTCCCCTTGAAAGGGAGATTAGCCTTCCATAAAGATAGAAGAACAAAACAAATAATAAAATAGCTCCTTAAATATCTCCAAATATGTGAGTAAAATAATTTTTCTCAACACTCTACAATATTGTCTTCTTCAATAAAATGAAACAATAATACAAGAAGAAGAAAAATATGTAGCACTCAAATATTTTCTCTCTCTAGAACAAGCTCTCTTTCTCCAAGCTCTCCTCCTTTCTTCAAACTCTCGTAGGTGCTCCCTCCCTTGGCCAAATATCAATCAATATATGTGAGAAAATGGGAGAGAATATTAACGATAAAAGTAGACAATGGGGTGAGGGGGTGTAAGAGAATAATGAGACTTTGTCTAGAGAGTGTGGTGTGTAAGAGAATAATGTGGACATTGTCTAGGTAGTGGAGTGTTGGGTTATGAGTTGAGAGATTAAAACATATGAGAGTGGGCACACACACTTTTGGGATATTTTTCTCTTTTTTTTTCTTTTGCTGCCGGAATGTTGTAATGAAATTTCGGATATGAAGATAGCCGAATTTAGAAAAGTGTTGAACTGGAAAGTTGTAGCTCTCGAAATTCTCTTGATTTTAGGCTCAAGAAATGCATGATTCGGAGTTTCGAGCAAAAAGTTATGCTTTAAAAACTATTCGAGCAACTTTAGGTGTCCTGTCTCACATATTCAACAAAGTTAAGCATTTAATTATATCAATTGAGACAAGAACCTGCAAAACAACTAAATGTCAACATTAGATAACATAATGCAATTTTTGACACTTAAATTTCGGCATTTGGGGAATTAAAAATAACAGTTTTGGGTGCTTATCAATGTAGCAGGCTGGAACTTTGAGCTTTATCTGTCTATTTTTTTAATATCAGAAATGGTGAAAATCAATTTGTATTATATTGTATAACATAAAGTTGCAGACAATTATATATGCTATGAGGGAAAGGATTAAGGTTTTTGGACACAGTATTTCCCATGCAAAAACACGGATGTTTTCTTTTAATTGCTTCATTTAGATATTTTTTTGTACTATGACAATCTATTTTTTTTTTAAAAGATAAATAACACAGAATCAGTTAATTGTTTGTTGAGTATATGAGGTTGTTCAGGTGTTTGTTGTTTCATATTTGAAGAACTACAGGTTTGCTTGCTTTTGCTTGTATTATGATTTTGCATCTTTTTGATTCCCAACTTTTAATTTGGTTGGTCCTTTAATTTGACCACTTGAATTGTATGCTATTTTTGGTTCTCCGGTCATACGAACAAGTTAGGATATCACAGTTTCTACTGGGTTGTAGCCATCATTAGTAGCATGAACTTCTTATTTATGGGTGTATTTTTGCTCCCTCTTTCTAATTCAAGGGACCCTTTAAAGAAATTAGGCCATTGTTAACTTTCACATTTTCAGGGCTAGTTAGTGGACTAAATTTGTTGTTTTCAATTCACATTTTCAAAGGTTGTAGTAAAACGGTTCAGGTGTCGAACTGTGTTTTCAAAAACAATTCACGGAATTCAGGAGATATCCAGTTCTTGAATTGGGTTGAAGAGAATCTAATGGAAAAAAAAGGAGATCCATGGTTACTCGATATCATGGAATATCATTTTTGCTTCAGTTGTTTGGAACTTATGGTTGTGTAGAAATGACCTCATCTTTAAAAAGCATGACCACAGCTGGAATCAAGTGGTTAAAAAAGGTATTAACCTGGCTACGGCTACATGCAATGCCTTTGGTAGCACCTTGGAGCATAGTGTTAATGCTGAAAACAGGCTTATAAAATGGAATTTTCCTTGTGCAGGTACAATCAACACTGATGGATGCTGCCTAGGTACACCAGGATTTGCCATCTTTGGAGGACTTGCGAGAAATGATCAAGGACAATGGATTGAGGGATTCAGCGGAAGAATTGGAATGGTGTCAGTGCTGAAAGGTGTGCTATGGGGAATTCGACACCCTTTCAAATTGTGCCTGGAAAGAGGCTGGACCAACGTTAGTGTAGGGACCGATTCCTATGCAGTGTATGAGCTCATGAATAATGATGGTGATGTCAAAAACCACCCAGAGAAGATTATTATTCAAGACTGCAGAACCATGCTTGCCAAGTCAGGAGCAACCCTCAAACACACGCTTAGGGAAGGAAACAAATGCACTGATAAGCTAGCACGCTATGGAGTACTAAAAAGGGAGATGGAAGTGAGAATCCTCATTCCCCCCAAAGAAGTTATCGACGACTTGTTTGTTGATCTGCAAGGGACTGTGTTCCTTAGGGGTTATCTCGTTTCCTTTTATTGTGTAACCAAAAAAAATAAAAAATAGCAAAAAGAACCCCACTCTAACATAGGTTCTAGTCTCACTTGTTACAAGTGTAATATTTATTGTTCTCTCCTTTATTATAAAAATACATGCACATGTATCTGTCTAGTGAGACAGAAATTAGAGGGAAAAAAATTGATGGCCTAAATGAATGGACAAGAAAAAAGCAGGACCAAACTTTTGCAAAAGAAAAAAAAAGCAGAGAAAAAGAAGAAGAGGGACCTTAACCATTAGTCATTGCTTGCTTGGTGGGAGCTATAACTTAATAATTTTCCTACTTTTTGAATTGGAATTGGCCTGATGAATAATTGATCAAATAGCCCTGGTTTTTTAGTTATCTATCTCATGATTTGTTTGTGTTTTTCTTCTTGTGGTGCTGATTATCTTGCTGTTGAAGAAGTGATCGAGATGAATTGAAGTGAAATAAAATTAATAATTATCTCATCTCATCTCTGCTTCTTTTTCTAATTCAAGAGACCCATCCATCCATCAGGTATGTTATGTTACGTGCATGCATGTTTATGATTTTGGCTACATCTCTTCTCAGTTCCTTTAATTTCTCTATTTGTCAGTTACTCCAATCCACTGTTTTTTTCTCTTTCTTGAATCTCAATTAAACTTTGATTCCATATTAACCCTACTATTTAGTTTTTGTAACGAGAATTGCTCAGCTTTTAGACAAAAGGAAATAGTAAAAAAAGGAGGGAAAAAAAGCAAGGAAAAAAAAAGAGCAAGGAAGAAGTGGTTTATCATTAACTCTTTATCCTTGATTGGTAGCCTTCAGAAATTGGAAATTCTTTGCTTTTTTTAATTCTGAAGTTGTTTATTTACCCAGTAAAATGGGGGAGCTCGGTAATCTTAACTTACTAGATTTGAGATGTACAGTCATTGGAATTTTTGTTTTTCGAAGAAGGCGCTGTATTACTAGAACACCTTCTGGCATCTTGTCCCGCTTGATGAAGCTACGTGGTAGTTTACTTTGTGAAAAATTGCGACCAGGATAATTCTGCAGTGTTACGGAGCTAAACTTGCTGTCTTATTTGAAAAGATTGCAAATTGGGATACCAGGAAGCGACAGTTTTCTTCTGAAATGAAAAGACTTGCACTTTCAAAATCTTACAGAATTTGACATCTCAATGTGGTCTGAAGTTTCCTATTCTCCTGAATATCAGGCGGGGCAAAATAGTTTGTCCTTTCATGGAGTTGACAGGGTTTTGATTTTAGAGAACAACATCAATGTGTTACTGAGGATAACAAAAAAAACTTGCTTTAGAATCAGTGAAGGACTTGAAGAATGTTGTAAAAGATTTAGACGAACAAGAGGGTTTTGTGCAAGAAAAATGTGACGAGCTGGAGTATGTTACGGATGCAGAGATATGTCATGGAAGTCTTCTGGAGAGCTCTTTTGAACGGCATTATTCCTGGAGGAATCCCATTCAACCTCCCTCTCTTGGCAACCTTAGAGTTCATAAATTAATTAGATGTAACGCAATAAAATGTCTGTAAAAGAAATCAGTGGTTAAATGCCTTGTGCAACTCCAAAGACTGTATATACAGTTGTGTAATAAGATAGGGAGAAATTTTTGGAGGAAGGACGTGAAGACAATAAAGAATCACAAGACAAAATTGTACTCCCCAAACTGAATTTCATTGGAACTACATGATCCGCCAAAGTTTAGAAGCTTCATGCACTCAGAGGATGGTCACGCTACACAACCTTTATTCAACCAACAGGAAAAAAAGTAGGAACTTTATTTTGCAAAAATATTACTTGTCTTTTAACTTAAATTTATTAGTGTTTTTCTTTCCTCCTTTTGCATTATTCTCTCTGTTATATATGCTTTAAGCTATTTGTGGCACTCCACAAAAGTTGGTATGAGCTTATTCAAATTGCACGAATTATATATGCTTTAACCTTGTAGATAAATACTAGAATTCCATAAATATTTCATATTCAAATATCTGAAGTATTTATGTTTGGTAGGTATTATTGCCCAACATGAAGAGTTTGAATGTTGGTTTCTTGGAGAGCATCAAGGTGCTCATAAAGGGTAACGAAATGCAAGATGGATCTCTTTACAATCTACAACAGTTGAGTGTGCTTTCATGTGCATCACTGGAATCAATATTCGACTTTGAGGGCCTAAAATTCGGGAGAGAACATGCGGAAGTTACGCTCGGTCAGTTAGAATCGGTGAATCTAACTAGTTTGCAATAGGTAACGCGTATATGGAGGGTGGTTCCCAAAGGAATTCGGGGTTTTCATAACCTTAGATCATTGACAGTTAGCACTTGTGCCGGCTTGAGATGTATAGCTTGAGATACATACTCACACCTTCTGTGGCCAAAATTGTTGTAAATCTACAGGAACTAATCCTTACATGCTGCCAAAGGGTGGAAGAAGTTATTAATATGGAAGATGAAGAAGATGGCTCCAAGATTGAAATGATGGATAAAGTGGTTCTCCCTCAGTTACATACTCTTCAACTTCAACAACTAGATAATACCACAGTTTTCTGTGGCGGGAAGTACAATTTGGATGTTGCAGTGTTGGAAAAATTAATGATTACAAGCTGCCCCAATATGAAGAGTTTATGTGCTGGATATCTAAATGCACCGAAGTTTGAGCGAGTGTATCTAAATTATTGGAGTTTCAAACATGGGGTTTGGGAGGGTGATCTTAATAAAA
Organism: Lonicera japonica; assembly: GCA_021464415.1. NCBI lineage: Eukaryota > Viridiplantae > Streptophyta > Magnoliopsida > Dipsacales > Caprifoliaceae > Lonicera > Lonicera japonica. Next base: position 354,133 of record JAKCWG010000932.1, read on the forward strand.
CCTTAGCATACCTAAGTGAAAGGTGTGTTTATTCTTCATCCAAATTTTTTCATATTTTAAAGATTAGTGTTGATCTCTTTAATTTCATTTCCCCTAATTTTTTTTTTCTCAGCAAAATGTATCATGTATGAAAAAATAATTCCATTATTATGAGTTTAGGTCTGAAGACGCCTAAGAGAACTTTATGACGCTCTCATTAGGAGCAGCAGAAAAAGGAGAACAAGGTCGCTTTACATCCCCAGCCCCTTGCTTTGTGTATTGTCACTGTTGTTATCCATGGTAGATCGCTGCTTGCTTGGAATTTTAATGAGCTTGTGAATTAACTATGTTTTTTACTTGGAATAATTTTCCTATTAGACTCCAAAAACAGGAGACCGATTAAGAGAAATGTCGAACCTCACAGTTAGGAGTAAGATCATTTTTGGTCTTAGCTAGAACTATTTCAAATCTTTGGCTTATATTAACATCTCTGCTCAAAATCATTGGACCTAGTAAAATTAGATATTTGCTTTTCTACAACGCGAAAATCCTGGGCAATCTCGTTTGGGATCTAGAAAAATACGTGCCTAGACAAAGTTTGACAAAGTCATTGATGATGTTTTTCATTTGACACAACTGTGTTCTCTCTGAAATTAAATTGAGAAGGTGTTCAAGGGCTAAGGGTAGAACTTAAGAACATCCCAGTATACAATGGAGCAGACTTATATTTTATCTTTGCTCGTTTTGTATATATCCTCAGGGAGGCGATAGAATCTAAAACCGGGGCTTGATTAGTTCCTGAATCCCGAGGTTTGGTGAAAGCTAAAGAACATGAAAGAAGCATATTGCAGTCTCTGATAGGATTTTAGGAAAAATATGGAGAAGGCATTGTTCAAAGCATTATTACAAGAGGCATTTTTGGTTACTATTTAAAGGGAAAATATGGTTCATTCTTGTTTTTCTATTTATGCTACTATTGAAGTCTTCAAAGGGACAGAGATGATGATAACATATATGGTGAGCATGTTTTAGTTAAACCTAATAGATATCTTATTTTCTTTTTTGATAACATTTATGATAGAATTTGAGACATTCCAAAAAATAAAGTGAGACTTAATTTGAGACAGAGGGAGTATACAATAATTATGATCTAGATGCACACATGCAAATTATATTTAATTTGACACATACAATTGGCATTTCTTTTTATGTTGTATGAAGTAGTATTTGTGTTGACTTCTGTTTGGTAGTAAACTTAGTTTCCATTAAATATTACATCCTTTATTCCAAATTAATGAAGTCTTGCTAATTTGGGATGGAGGGAGTCTTAGAAAATTTTGTATCCAATAATGCATCTTCTTTGCATAATAGTTTTACGATCCATGCAATCTTGAAGTAGATGCACTTGAAGTGTGTGGTGCGCCCTCGGCATCTAGTATTTTAGTTTTAAAATGATCCATGCAATCTTCTTTGTGTTCAATGAAACCCAAATGGAACAATTGTTAGAGTAAATAGCCTAAATGACCATTAAACTTCCGATCTAATACCATTTTGACCATCAAACTTTAAAACGAACCACTTTGACCCTCCAACTTTGGAATGACACTTTGGTCATTTCACTGTTAAATTGAACGGAATGAAATCATGTGCAAAGGTCATGACTTCATTTAACTATATTTTAATCATTTTTGTTATAAAATAACACAAGTTTCGCCATTTGTTAAAACGATTACTATGTTTATATACTATGTGTGTTTCATTTTAGCAAGAATTATCGGAGGAAAATATCGTTTTGTTGCAATATGGCTAAAATGACCTTACACGAAATTATGTGTCACGTAAATGCATTAAATTTAACAACCAAATTGGATGAAATGGTCAAAGTGGTACTTACACCAAACTTGGATGGTAAAAAAATTGGACATAATGGTCAAAACGGTACTCACTCCAAAGTTGGATGATCAAAGTGGTTTGTTTTGAAGTTTGATGGTCAAAATGGTATTAAATCGAAAGTTTAATGACCATTTGGGCCGTTTATATGAATTGTTATTGCAAAAGTGAAATGGAAGACCTATAATCATGAATCATTGAGATTAATAACAGAAGAGGAAGGTGGAAAAGCTAAAGGCAAAAATTAGGGCATTGCAAAAACATGCATGCATACATACATACATACATATACATACTTGATGGAAAATTGTCAAACAAAGTTGTCTCTAAGGGGATTATTTCTATCTTATTTTTCAATCTTAGGTCACACTTATACAATTAATTCGATCGGTTAAGATATTGTGTGGTTCATTTAGTTGTTGCTAAATTTCCATGTGACTCAATTCCCATGTAACATGGAAATGCATATAGAAATTATCTTTTAAAAGAGTTTTTACTATTATTTCTATTATAAATATTTTTATCAGTAGAAATGACCATTTGAAATGGCCCGAGAATATTTTTAATAGTTTTGCAAATGTCTTGTCAGATAAATAATGAGTAAAATTTACATAACGTATGAAAGTTTTAAGGCTCCAATGTTCATGTAAAGCCCCTTATCAACTCATCAATGTGTAAAATGATCCATTGTAAAAAGTTCATTTTACATCATTCATTTGTACATTTACACTGATGAGTTGTAAAAAACAAGATCCATTGTAACTGTTAAAAACAAGATCCATTACATCAATGTCTTCACAAAAAGTTCATTTTACATCATTCGTTTGTACATTGTAAAAAGTTCATTTTACATCAATGTCTTCAACTTTTTTCAAATTCTTTAAAATGAAATAACTTTTAATGTAAAAGTCAGGTTTTAATTAAAATTTATATTTTTTAAAGTTTTAAAAAACAAGATCCATTGTAACTGTAAATTTATATATAAAAAAATATTCACAAAAAAATTGAAATATTATGATATATATCCATTCGTTTGTACATCATTGATCAATATAAATTTACATAGTTTAAAAGTTAACTACTGGAACACAAAATGAAATGTTTATAATTATATATAAAAATATTTTATATCTAGTGTAAATTTTAAATTGTTCAAATTTTGAACAAAAGTCAAGAATTGTGGTTGCATCATTATTCACTGTTGCTGGCAGATTGGAATTTGGCTACTTTTAGGCCTCATTTGGTTTACGGAAAGGAAATCAATTCCCTTATCTTTTCCACAAGGGTAGAAAACTAAAGTTCCTGTTAGAGTTTCTCTCTTGTATTTGGTAAAGTAGGGAAAGTATTAAGAAAATATCAATTAATTTTCTTTCCGATGTTTGGTTGGTACAAGAAAGGAAAGTAAAAATATATCAATATTTCAATAATTTCCTTGTATTTTAATGGCTAAATTTGTCAATAGCATATTTAGGTAGGGGTATTGTTATCCAAAACTTTTATAATAAATGCTAAAAAATCAGAAGGAAAAATCAATCCCGTGAAGTTTGAGTGGAATGATTTCCCCTTTAATTTTCTCTCCGTCAAGAAAATATTTTAAAAATTTGTGCTTATCAAATAAAAAAGAGTAACAAAATTTTTTTCCCTGAATTATTAAATTCTCGAACTAAATGAAGCGTTATGGCTAAGTTGAAGAAGTGGGTCAAAGTGGATACGTTGAAAATTGGCCATGAGCAAATCATGGGGTAGTTTTGTCAGAACTTGTGTCGTACGTGAGCAAATTTAAAGTGGAGTGGTTGTCTTTGGGCAGTGGGGACTTCACATTTGTTGGTATAAAATATATCATTGTGCATCAATTAGAAAAGGGCCTAAATAAAATATCAGAGAGGTGGAGTTGAAAAGAAGAAATAAATTAATTTTGAGTGAAATTTAGGTTTAGTTTTGTATGAAAGTGTTAAACCAAAATATTGCATTTTTATACATATTTAGATAGCTCAATATGCATGAATTTGATTCTAATTATCATAAATTGTTAAGATTTGAGTTTTAATCATGAAATATGGTAGTATGTTTGTTTCTAATGCATTATAACCTTTTTACAGGTTAAAAATGAACAAAAACAAATCCAGAAGTAAATTCTCCTAAAATCAGTCATTGCCGGTCAAATTCGGAGTTAAATTGAGTTCAAGAGGTGAACCGAAAGTAAATCCCAAGCTCAAGCATGAAGGGACTTGATGGAAGAGATTAAGAAAGGCCAACAAAGCAATCCCAAGTACATAAAATTCATTTGAATCAAACCGAAAAAATTTCGAATGAAGAAGAGATTCACCTCGCGCAATGCTGATGTTTCAGCCAATTCTAGTATTTATCCGTGCAGAATTTGAACAAAACTCCAAAAATATATGTTGTAGATCTCTGAGTTAGCTACGCGTAGGCAAAAACCTTGCATTAATCAAAGTTTGGAGCACAAAGTTATGGCAAAAATACCATAAGTGCGCCAGTAGATCGGGTCTGAGCACGAAAGAACAGATAAATTCATGATGTAGATATTTACTAACTGGGGTCCTTAGCCTAGATGGCAAGTGGCTAGCTTTCTACGACTAGAACAGCCAACATTATTGAGTCGACATCTTCATTAACTTAAGAGAATTCCCGTTATTATCCGAGAGAGTTTTTGAGAGAGATTTAATTTATTTCTTCCTTTTGGCTTGTATTGAAGAAGCTTTTGGATTATTTTCATTTATTTTTTATTTTATTTATTTAATAAATTAGTTAGTTTATTTTTGAATTTTGAAAGGTCGATGATTTTAGGTTTGAGTTTTTGATAGAACAGTCGACATCTTCATTAACTTCAGAGAATTCCCATTATTATCAGAGAGAGTTTCTGAGAGAGATTTAATTTATTTTTTCCTTTTGACTTGTATTGAAGAAGAGACGGAGTTAAATAATAAAGTAAAATATTCATCCTTCAATTTGAGTGCAACTCAATTGGCAGCGCAGTTTTTGATATTATACGTAACTGTAAGTTTCTTTGAATCTTATTCTTAGTTTCTTTCAATTAATGTTTAGATTGTTATTTATTTATGTGTTTGAATGTAATTGATGATTGAAATCCATGCTTAATTTATAATTTTTATTGGAATTTTTTGTAGAATCCAGCGTAGAACCCTAAAAATTTGTACTTTCGTATTTTGATCATAATTTCTTCGTTTCGTGGTCATTTTTTATGATCCACCTATCAAAATGATCATTGTAAAATTTTCTACAAAACCCCACTGTTTTGAAGTTCTAAATTCTGAAATTTTCGGGACCAATGGGTGTATTGACGCGCCGAAAATACTTCCATGCTTATGAACCCAAGTGTAGGTTGTCAAGTTATAATACTTGGTAAGTCCAAGTGTCGAACCACAAGGATAGTTGAAAAGACAATGTGGTGATTAAGAGTCCAAGGCTTTGTTTAAGAGAATTTGATTGGTTGATTTTAGTTGTTGATTTTAAAATCTTGCAATAAAAATTAAAATGATGTATCAATTGATAAGAAAAGGCTAAGGCATTATAGAATTCATTTGTTTTGCAATGTTATGTAAAATTAATCTCATACAAAATTCTCAATGCAATTCCTAAGTGTCGAGTACCTTACACTTTTCTAAACAAATGGGTGTGAAGCCAAAGCAACCCATTCCTATATAAATGCCATATAAAGAAATGGTGTAAGTAAAACTCAACACAAATGTATCTCTCATTTTTATCTTGTAACAAAAAGTGTGAAGCAAGTGCAACCCATTCCCATATAATGTCCAACCAAGATGCAAACTTGAAATACACCAAAAGAAAAGGCATAAAATTAAACTAGGCATTGAGAATTCATTGTTAGTTTCTCCTAGGCAATTGACTTGATTATGAAAATGGCCAACTAAAAAGTTTAGCTCAATAAATCATAACATTTCATTTGTCTAAGATTGGGAGGTCTAGGTGGAGATTAAATCATCCGGTTTAGACACATTTGATAAATACAAATTGAATCTTTAAGGTGATTAGTGGAGTTGATTATGGCATAAACTTAAGAGATCATCCTTGGCAACACTCTAACTAAGAAAATATTGAGTCTCAAAATCACATAAAGTGTGAAAAGCACTCAACATATCATTAAAGCATTCAAGGATTGGAATCTCATATTTATGGTATTTCTATAAATATTCAAAGACTAAACATGCTTGGCAATGAAAAGTATCTCATCCATAGAAGGAATGGACATAGGCTAATAAGAAATACACAAGTGTATCATCTCCTCATTAATGCTTGAGATCTATGTATACAAGGCATACAAAGTCAAATCACCTTATGATGATTATATTACTAGCTTATGAATGGTTGATTGAATGGAGAAAATGAAGGATTCAACAAGTATTTAACAATACTAACAATGGAATAAGAAACAAACTTACATAATTAATGGAATGCAAACTTCATCTTTTAGCCTTAGCAATGAAACTACTCCATGATAGTTGTATGAACAAAAACCATTAAAGTGATCTCCATTTCTCTCGAGAGTTTCTCTAACTAGATTTCTTACAAAAGTGATTGAAAGAGAAAGTGCAGGAAAATTTCTTATATTACTTGAATCTAGATCTAGAAAATTACATACTTTACATGAGGGACAAAGAGCAATTAAATAATGGGAGAGCAATGCCCAAAATGGGTATTCTAATACACTTTTCTAAAGAACCCAATGGGTAAGAACCTCATCCTATCTAGAAATGGAAAGTCCAGCACTTTTGGTGAGTTTCAATGCATAAAAAGGGGAGAAAAGCTGCTTTTGGGGACTGTCCTTTGAGATATGGGAGGCCTCTGATCGATCAGAGGTTCCTCTGATCGATCAGAGGGTAGATTTTTCTCTGCTAGGTGGGCTCTGATCGATCAGAGGATTCTCTGATTGATCAGAAGGCAGATTCTGCACTAAAAGGTGGCCTCTTATTGATCAGAGGCTCCTCTGATTGATCAGAGGACTCCTTCGGAAGACTTTATTCTTCTCTTTTGGCTTCTATCTCTCTTGTAAACTTCCCAAAGCTCCCCAACTTGCTTCCAAAATCTATGGGCACAATCAAGACATTAGAAAAGGCTACTTTGAGCCATCTTAAAGCAATTCTTTATATTCTTAGTGTGTGTACAAAAAGTGGGTTAATTTAATTAATCTAGGCTAAGATAAACGCGATAATCACAATCAAAATGGCGTTAGCGACTACAAAATTACACATTTATCATGTATTTCATTTCTGGTAGTGTATTTCATTACCGAAATTCGTTTAAATCGTATTTTTTATTTATTAATTGTTCCTTAGTTTCAATTACTGTGAAATTTTGCATGCTTATTTGAATAGATTTAAGAAAAAAATTTGGTCAATTTGTGTTTGAATTTATCATGTTTTCCTTAGTTTTTGTCAATATGCTAGCGTAATTTCGTAGTTAGGGGTCCGTAGTGAAAGTATGGTGGATTAGTGCGTAATTTCGATTCAATTATGATTGTGTCTTGGATTTCTCATGGGTTGTAGGTCAATTAATAAATCTGAAAAATATATTAACCTTTCATGCAATGAAAACATGAATTTTTAAAATTATTTCTTGATTATTCGACAAAGAACCGAAAAACCTCAAATTACGGATTTTTGTACTAAAACTCTAACGAGGCTGAATAGAAGATGGTCCTTATCCCTTATTGAGATGAGTTAATTATCTAAGTAATTTGAGGGCTTCGGGCGCTGTTTTGGTGTCATTCTGGAACCAGTATCGAAACAGTGCCAATTTAGCTTTTGACTTTTTTTTTTTAAAAAAATGGTTTTATCGTATGTCATACATATGTATAATCAAACTTTAGAATTGAGTTAAACTTTTGATATTAACTAGAATTAGTTAAATTTAGTTTGTTTTTGTCATGCACTAACATTACTAAGTGAAAATCAATTTTTGTAAAACAAATCACAAGTTCCCTTATTGAAAACTAAAGTTACATGCAGCTTATATGAGTCTTATTATGCACTTCTCATGATATGCTAGTGAACTTTAGTATTTAATAATTGGTAAGTCAAGGACATTCATTGTTAGTAGTAACTCAGGACCACAGTCATATTTTGAATCAATCGGTCGCACTATCTGTAATGTCGTAGTTATGGATATCCCTAATGCTCTTTCACCATTTTATTAGATACTAGTTTTAGTTACTGCCTATTTTATCCTTTTTTTTTCTTTTAAGTTAAAAATTTAATTTCTCATTATATTATTTCCCATTCTAAAAATTTTTTATTATCTTTTCTATACTTTATTTTTCTTTTCATCTCTCTCCATATTGAAAGCTTAGCTAGAATAATAGAATTACCTTCCTTCCTTGTAGTTCGACCTTGGACTTCCATGTATATACTATAAGCTGATCGTCTGCACTTGGTGTATAAATTACGCGTTTCTAAGCATAGTCAGAAAAGTTACCTAAATGATATATATTTTTTTCCAAAATGAAAATTTTGATGAAGTATAGATAGAAAGAAATCATAAACACAGCCATTGCAAACCCTTTATTTTATTAAAATGGATTTAATCTATACCATATATAAAACTACGAATAAATTAAGTGTTTTTTCCATTTTTACAAAGATAAATATGCCACTTGATTTTAAACACAAGATTTTAATATTTATATTAAAAAATAGTATAACTTCATATATTATTATATTAGTATTAGTATTCCAAATAAATTTAAACACTACTTTATTTGGCTAAACTAATTAAACAATGCAATATATTAAGATTTACATTAGGTAAAACAATATAACTCCTTATATTTTTATATCAGCATTAGAATTTCAAAACTTTATTTCGCTAAAATAATTAAAGAATTTAGAGTTTTTGTTGAATTAAATGTTTTGTACATGACTTCTATATAATTTCATAACAAACTTCTCTTGGAGGAAATTATTTAATAACTCCTATAAAATTACAAAGCTTTTAGAATGAATTAAAATTTCGTTTGAAAGTTCAACACAAAGGTATGCCTATTAAACTCTATTTTACTTTATTGCTTTTATCCTTAGAAATTTATATTAATTCATATATCCTAAAACTTATTTTTTTTATTTATAATTTTTTTTATTATCTAAAACAAATGAATATATTGTAGCTGTGGCTTGGTAAAACATTCTTATTGTACATCATGGGCATAATTGAACTTTATTTGTTTTTTCACCATTTTAATATTTACTCTGTTATATAATTTATTATTTATATGAGTGTCATATATTATGGTTTAGTACTATGCACAATAATTGCACATACTTTTATTTGAATTAACTATTTACCAATTCTAAAATCTTAGTAAAAATATATTACTGTCTTATGTCTCTCTGACCAAGAGTCTACTTGGCCACCTATGTTCTAAAAAAAATCAGTGTAACAATTTTTTATTATATATCTACAATATTTTTCTATAGTAGACCGAGTATATGATTTTTTTATAATTATTAATTGAGTTTTACACTGGCTACTGTTTTTCTTTAATTGTTATTATTTTTATTTCACACTTCAAACAAATTATTCAAGTGTTTGTATGTATAAATTCATTAATAGACTTAATGACCCTTGTTAAACACTAAAATCACGTGCAACACACATTCACAAAAACTAGTATAATGAAAAAACTCTATCTTGTAATTAAACTCTCCCGATTATTGAAAATCGAATTAATCAAAGAAAAATTTAAATAATATGTGTAATAATAATACTTTAAGTTCAACGAATATACCAAAACATCAAGTGGATTGGTTTTACCAGTTGCACAAATAAAACACATTACAATTAATTTTTATCATTTCTAATATACTAATACAGTAATACACAAGAAATAGACACATATAAAGATAATAGTTCCAGCCTACTACATACATACAATTCGTCTCTCTCTCTCTCTCTCTCTCTCTCTCTCTCTCTCAGAGATATATAAACATTCAATTTTTTTTTTCCATAGATAAATACTATCAATAATTTTATAGGGGTCAAGTCTCACCCAAATAAAATCTTTGGAACCAAAGGAACCAAAATCATACAAAATGCAAAACAAGCAGAGTTTGCATCTTAATAGATGCGAAAACAACACCAACGAAGAGGTCAACCAACAATTTTTCTAATTTAGTAGTGGCGGAAAGCAAACTCAAATTATTAAGATATATATACATTCATTATCACCTTCCATACCCTTAAGCCTATAACAGTAACTTAAAGAGGGGCATTCCTCTGCTTTTGTAAGGTATCTTTTTTGCAATTGAGATTGACCTTTTGACCTTTCAATGTCTCAAAGTAAACCTTTCCATGTTCGTCCCAGGTCATTGGAACACAAAATGAAGATGTTTATAATTATATATATATAATTTTCATATCTAGTGTAAATTTTTAATTGTTCAAATTTTGAACAAAAGTCAAGAATTATGGTCACCTTGCTATTCACTTTTGCTGCCCGATTTGAATTTGGCTAGTGTTAGGCCTCGTTTTGGTTTACGGAATAGAAATTAATTTCCTTATTGATTGAGCCTAGAAATTGCATTTCTAACCCTTTAAATAAGTCTTAAGTAGTTTCTAGTTACTACTTAAAACCGAAAATTACATGTAAATTTAGTTTTAGCATGAAAAGAGGGCATTGCATTGTATTTCTGTGTTACCAAGCCATTTTGCAAGCCTAAAGTGGTTAAGCAACTGAGGTTCTATGCAAGAAAGAATGTTGAAAGATAAAAAGTATAAGAAGAAGGCCCGAAGAAGAAGTCAATATCCATTCCGAGGCTCGAGGCGATAAAAACTCCGCAAACTATCCTAGAGCACAAGCTAGAAGATAATAAGTAAGTTCCCAAGCATGAATGAAGTGAATGCAAGTGTTCAAGAGTGATTCCAAAGAAAAAAATCTCAATCAAATCAATTTCGGAAGTTTCCGAGCAAAGCCGAGAACTGCCGTAAAAAGCTTGAAATCGTAATTGATCAAAGTTTTTATCCATCAAGAATTTGAAGAAATCTCCATAAATAAAAGTTGTAGAGCTTTAAATTATCTATGCGTAGGCAAAAACGATGCGTCAATCAAAGTTCGGAGCAATTTTATTTTTGCAAAATAAGAAGCAACAAAAATAAAATAAAATAAAATGGGGATCGATCCCCACTTCATTTTTTGGCCCGTTTTCGTTTTTTAGCTCTTTTTGGCCCGTTTCTTCAAAGATTATTCAAGCCATGACCTGAGACACTTGTGTACTATATAAAATGTCATATATCTCATAGTTTAGGGTACGCAACAATTTAAAATCGATTAATAGAGTGGCTGAGAGTACCATGACTTTCTTGGGAGTTTTTGCGCTGCATTTGAAGATCGAACTTGAATGTTTCTTTCTTTATTTCCTTAAATAAATTGTTAGGTTAATTTATTCATGATATTTTGTGGGTGGAACATCAGTGTAATCAACATTTATTCATCGTTCAATTCAGTTTTCAATTCAAATCTCAGTCGCTTACCGAGTAAACCCTAGTTTTTTATTTTCTTTCAATTTAATTGCTTTTAATTTTTTATTTGTTTTTCTATCCATAGATTAGTTAATTGAGATTATATTTATTCTAGAATCAACCTTAAACCCTCATGTTGACCTAAAGGTCTTAGTCTTATTTTGATAATAACAATAAATCAATCATGTGTAATTTAACATGTTTCTTGATATAAGTTTATAGTTTATCCACTTGAAAAATTAAGAAAGGCATGCCACCTGACAAGGATCATTCATTCCATATATGATCATGTCAACATAACATTGGACAATTCAAGGAAGATCAATCTCATCACACATGCTATCAATGCATCTCATGAAGTACAAAAATCAAGGATCATATTCAAAAGCTTCAAGGCAAGAGTTACAAGTGAAGATCAATTTGAAGAAACAAAATCGAAGCATTCAAAGACTCGACTTTTCGGTAATTGAATGAGTATTTAGGATTTATGTGAAGTTTCTTGATTGATCATTTTTATAGCTCAAACATGTTCATACATCATTCATATATTGATTGCAAAAAAGCTTGAATTGAATTTCCTTTGAAAACATCGATGATGTTTGGTTGAGATTTTAAAATCAAGTTTTTAAAATTTCTACCAAAAAGTAAACTTTACTTCATACTTCCCAAAATCCACTCCACTTTACTTCATACTTCCCAAAATCCACTCCACTTTACTTTCTCTCTCGTAAAATTTTTAAAACACCATAACTTTAAATTCAAAAATAGGAATTAGATTAAAAAAATATATTTTTGAAACCTACTCATCAAGATCTATAAAATAAGATCCATTGTGACTATTTTTTGAATTTTTTTCATGAGTTTTTTTGAATTGGTTAAAAAAAACTCCAACAAAAATTAATTTCACTTTCAACCTACTTTCACACTTCCCAAAAACTTATCTAAAAAGTATATTTTAAAATCTTAACCAAACAAGCACATCATTCTTATAAAAATCGGTTTTTAAATAAATTCATATTAAATTCATTTGAGCATATTTTGAGCTCTCCTGAAAATAGGTGTCTTAGGAACCTATATTTGACCTATCCCAAGCTTTATAATTGTTTTTGGTACCAAACCTTAAAAACATCTTCATCATTCAAAGATTCAAGAATTTGTTTTGATCAATCATTCATTCTTTGAGCTATAAATCTTGATCAAACAAGATAATTCTAGTGTGAGTTTCAAATTGTATCTATCAAACACTTGAGAGAGTTATTGTTCATTGGCGTGAATCACCAAACAATTTGTAATATTCTTTTGTGAGTGGTAAATCTCTCAAAGTAGCAAAAAGGTCAATTCTTGTAGAGTGTAGTGAGACAATTACACTTTAGTGTTGTAAGAGGTAAATCTCACAAGGTAGCAAGAGTGTTTCCTGTGTGAGTATTGTGGTAAAACAATAATTGTGAAGTGTAGTGAGACAGCAACACTTGTAGCAGTTTGATTTTCACCTGGAAGAAAATCGGAATTAGTGAAAATTCTCGGGACACTATCCGAGCGCGGACGTATGGTCTAACAAACCGAACCACGTGAACAAAACGTCTTCGGCTTCAATCGGTTTAATCTTTCTAACCTAAACTATTTATTTTATTGCTATATTATTGCTTGTGTGTTGAGATTGCTTGGTTGAATTGCTATTTCCTTGATATATTTGTTTAGCTTAGTTGCATTGCTTAAACATTTTTCAAAAACTTTTTAATTCTGCATTAAGTTTCGAAAATCCTATTCACCCCCCTCTAAGGTTGATTTTCACCCAACAGCTCATGTTAGGGGCTAGTTCTAAGGTTTATAGGTCTGTTTTGCCGGTTTTTCAGTTTTTCTTCGATTAATGCTTGATTCTTGTTTTGTATTCAAATAGTTCATCGTTTTTCCATGATATTCACGTGTGATTCATTATTGATCATTAGTGATATGATTTTCCAGATTTTTTAGGGTTTAGGTCAATTTTGTTCAGTTTTTGTCGGTTTTGAGTTTGTTTACTGTTTTAGTCGTAAAATCTTCGTTTTAAATCTTCGTTTTAGATATGTGTCTACTATTTTATGTAATTTCTAAGTTTATTTGCATGTTTGCTTTTATTATGTCTAGTTAAATCCTTTGTTAGGGGTCCGTAGTAAATGATGCGTAATTAATCTTTGAATGTAATCTAATATATTTTTTAATCTTATTTTTTCATTGGTTATAGATCACCTACTGAATGTATGAATATTTTTTTATCTTTGAATGCGTTAAAAATATATTTTTATAAGTTAGTTAAAAAGTTCCATTTAATTAAGAAACGTCGTCAATTTACGGATTTTTGCACCAAAAGTTCCTTGCCTTCCCTGTGATTCGACCTTGGACTTTTCCAAGTATACTATAACTTGACTGCTTGCACTTGGGCCTATCAACTTGCTCTTTTTGGGCGTTATCAAAGTTTTTGTTAGAGTTTCTTTCTTGTATTTGGTAAAGTATGGAAGGTATTAAGAAAATACCATTTGATTTTCCTTTTAAAAATAAATTAATATTTCAATAATTCCCTTGTATTTTAATGGGTAGATTTGGTAATAATATGTTTAAGTAGGGGTACTATTGTCCAAAACTTTTGTAATAAATGCTGGAAAATTAGAAGGGATAACCAATCCCATGAGGTCAGAGTGGAATGATTTTTCCCTGATTTTCTCTTTGTTAAGAAATGTAATGCCCCATATCTCATTATGGGATTTCGATTTTCGAGGCTTGGTTAATCACGGATGCCGTCGCTCATAACGGTGGATGTGATGTAAAATTTATAATTTAAGAAAAACATTTGCAAGTATTACTCATTTTTAAAGTCGTATGAGTAAAAAAATAAAAAAAAATAAATAAACAAAAAAAGGTGTATCTTAAATTTTTACAAAAAATTGGCATGATCTCTCCTCTGTTGTACGAATAACCAAAATATGTTTAAACGATACTCATCAAATCATTTCTCAAACAAACACAATCATTGAAGAAAAGTGTATCCGTAGTCCAACCATCTTTTAGTAAAATAGTCAATTAATTTGTACAACTTATTTAAAACTCCGAATACAACTTAATGATAAAATTCAAAGTAAATTCTTTAACTTGATACAATACAACTCAAATTAAATATACAAGACAAATTACTAAGTCCAAGAAAACTAAGTTGTCAAACCGTGGACAACTACTAAGTATTTGGGGTCATCAAAGGCAACTGGATATAATATGCGCGCCATCCTATGAATGTATTTGCAAAACTGGTTTGAAAAATAGGAGTTAGCCAAATATGGGCTCAATGGGAACTATAGGGTTTTATATATTAAAATATACGTAGAAATATACAACCAACGTGCAATATTAAAGATAAGAGTATTCATATATATATATATCATATACATATACGTAGTACTCATCTCAAATGCCATGAAAATATAGTAAGTACAATGCTCACCAAGTGCTATCCCAACTCAATGGATAAAATGAATTCATATAACCAAAATATAGTACGGAAGAAAATACCACCAAGGTGTATTCATATCAAAAGTAAGCACTAGTTATATACCATCGTATGATACTTGCTGATTTGTCCATCCACAAGACAAGCATAACTAGTAGCTCGAATCTATCCTGATTAAGTTTTGTCCACGGGAACAATAATGTAACTGGTAGTTCGAACTTGTCCCAATTACGTTCCTTCCATAGGAACAATAGTAATATGGCTGCCATAGCCAAGTCCTCCCATATGACGTACTAGGTCAACTAGGTACAATTGTTTACTGTGCACAATCTAACTCCCAAAGCCAAGTCCTGCCATAGGACACCTAGTGACAAGCCTTCCATAGGCTAATGTATAATGATAATCACATCTACGCAATTAAAGTATCCTATCCAACTGGTATAATGATAGTGCCTGAGAAAGGTAAAGCCATGAATAAATTTCAAAAGCAAAATGAGATATAAAAACTAGTAATATTTTTTTGAATATATGAAATCCACACTTTGCCATCCATAGGGAAAAATATAACAACTTTCCATAGGTTTAGAAATCCCATCAAATAGCAAAGTAGTAGTAAAGTTTCATACTTTACGAAAAAGTAGTAAACTAACCATTAGCATTCATGTGTTCAATATGTCATTACCATAAGATATTTAAAGCAAATCTCAACAATTATCATTTTATAAGTTTTAGTACCCAATTTACAAGATAAGCCCACAATTGTTACTTTTTACAAATATATATGCATCTATATATAATTTTAGAAAAGTGTGGGTTTAAGCCATTTTATACCAATTATGCGTAATATCCATATGGTAGTCATAAACATGTTTTTGAAATCCATTTACATCCTAAAACCCACATCAAATCCATCTATAATGGTGTACAGCTAGTATTACGAAACTATTTACGCTATGGTGGGTTTTAGGTCCAAATATGTGAAACTATAGTATGCAAGTGGGGATTTTGGCTTGGTCATGAAATTGAGGTTGTATTAAGTATTTATATATCAAAAGAAATCATAAATTTTAACCCCAAACCCGCGCATGCAAGCCAATCACTGTCCATACCAAAATCTCCAATTTACTAGTAATAAGAACATGCAACAAGCAATACTTTGAAAAATAAGTTTATACTAGTGTTACCCCCTCAATTTGAAGCTAATTCCCCCAAGATTTGAGTGTTAATGGTAGTTTTAAGGTGGCTGGACCAAGCTTCCTTCGAGCTCGAAGATGATGGAGATGAAGAAATCCTAAGCTATAGGATCAAAATCTTTAATCTATGTTAAATATGTGTTCAAATCTCTTCAAAATACTCACTTACACCTTCAAGAATAGCTCTCCTTCTCCCTTTATGTTATATGGTCAAGTTTGTACAAGAATGGGAGAGAAAAGGTGTTTAAAATGGGTCAAACCCGAATAAATAAAGTTTCTAGTGCACTGTTCATATTTGAAGCATAACTTTTTACTCAAGATTCCGATTGATGCACCGTTTTTTCCTAATTAAAGCTAACTCAAAGTTATACAACTTTTTTGTCTGGAGGTTTCTCCAAATTCCCAACAGATTGATGCCAAAAATTCGGTGAACTTACAGGTCTACCATAGAAAGCAAACTGGTACTGATGCACTAGGCTGATGTTGTCATCAACTTCGCAATTAGTTTTGACCTTCATAAAGTTTGATTTGGGCTTACCTTCTTGAACGAAAGTTGAAAAGGGATCAAATATATTCATAAAAGTTTAAACGGTGAGTCATTTGGAATTTGGATGAAGAAGTTAAGGTCTTCCAAAGTTGGACAAAAACTCATTTTGCGGAAACTTGTTTTTTCACTGTCAACCTATTGAATTCAATTACGGATATCCGAAATGTGTTTCAACTATAAACGCATATGCAAAATCACTAATATGACTTACAGAAGGTAGTTAATTGATTAAAACACTCCTTAAAGTAAGAATGACAACCTAATGTGATTTCATTGTCGGTAAAAAGCCAAAAGTGAGGATTGAGTAACCAAAACTCATTAGGGACATCCGAATTGCGTTGTGACCATGCATGAAAATGTAAATATGCTATTGAGACATAATGTGACGCGAACCCAGATAGTCTTTCCTAGCCAGTCTAATGGATCCTTGACTCGTAGTCTATAAACAGATTAGAATCTTGGAATCACGCGAAAGATGGAAGGCGGAAACCTCAACCCAATGCTTAAAAAAGCGCGAACCTCAGTATAGTGAATGACGCCACAATCTAGTGTGGTTGCTAGATTGATAAGTTAAGAACATGCAAATTAATTAATTCAACATGTTCAATATGCTCTTAGAGAACACAAAGAGAAAACTCTCAATTTAATTAATCATCATAAACTATTTTAATAATAAAACAATAATTTTCCTCCTTTAAATAGAAGTAAACAAAACCTTAATCCTAATTCAAAAAGGAAACTATTTCCTACTTAGAAAAGGAAAATAATAACACCTAGAATATTCCTAATGCAATAAGGAAACTAATAAACATTCTAAAATAAGCCCAATGCATTCCTAACATAACAATAACTCTAAATAATAATAATCCCTGGGTTTTAAGAAATATAAAATGAATAATTAAAACTAATTAAATTCTTCAGCCAGCTGGTCGTGAGAACACGCAAGAACGTAAGGCCAATGACACGAACTCGGATCGTCTTTTCTAGCCAGGCTAATGGATCCTCAACCCTTGAACTACGAATGTAGCAAGAACCTTAGAATACGTCGAAAAGATGGAAGGCGAAAACCTCAACCCAATGCTTAAAAAAGCGTGAATCTCGGTATAATGAATGACGCCACAATCTAGTGTGGTTGCTAGATTGATAAGTCAAGAACAATTGAATTTAATCAATTCAACATGTTTAACATGTTCATAGAGAACACAAAGAGAAAATTCTCAATTTAATTAATCATCAAAACTATTCTTAATAATAAAACAATAATGTGCCTCCTTTAAATAGAAGTAAACAAAACATTAATCCTAATTCAAAAAGGAAACTATTTTCTACTTAGAAAAGGAAAATAATAACACCTAGAATATTCCTAATGCAATAAGGAAACTAATAAACACTCTAAAATAAGCCCAATACATTCCTAACATGACAATAACTCTAAATAATAATAATCTTTGGGTTTTAAGAAATATAAAATAAATAATTAAAACTAATTAAATTCTTCAGCCAGCTGGTCGTGAGAACACGCAAGAACGTAAGGCTAATTTCTTGGCTAAAAAGGGCTAAGCTGGATCACATCATAATGAATGTGTTCAAACCATAAAAATCAAATCGGTCTAAAATTTCACTACCCGAAACCTTTCATAAGAAAAAAGGTTAGGCTAGTATTTAAGCATTACCAAGTGATTAAAGTATGGGTCGTTACAAGAAAATATTTCCGGAATTTGTGCTTACCATATAAAAAAGAGTAACTTTTTTTTTTTCTTAAATCCTCAAATATGTGAACTAAATGCAGCGTTATGGCTAAGTTGAAGAAGGGGGTCAAAGTGGGGACGTTGGAAATTGGCGATGAGCAAATTAAAAGTGGAGTGGTTGTCTTTTGGCAGTGGGGACTTCACATTTGTTAGTATAAAATATATCATGGTGCATGAATTAGAAAAATGGCCAAAATAAAATATCAGAGAGGTGGAGTTGAAAATAAGAAATAAATTAATTTGGAGTGAAATTTGGATTTAGTTTTGTATGAAAGATTACCTAAATGATATGTTTTTTTTTTTCATCCAAAATGAATTTTTTGATGAATAATAGATGGAAAAAATCATAAACATGGCCATTGCAAACCCTTTATTTACAAACAACTTAATTGTTTTTCTCTTTTTTGTAAAGACAAATATACTACTTAATTGTAAACACTGTTGTAGGAACAATTCTACTCAACCTTTCATTAGATGAGCCCTTTAAATAGGGCACAAATACAATAGTAAATAGGATTTACAAGAAAGCCCATTATGGCCCATAATACACAATTTACATAGTAAAATCCCTAATACATATTCTATTTAGACGGTAGCACACTGTGTGTAATTTCCTTCAACACTCCCCCTTATGCTAAGTCGGAGATAGAATGGTACATGTCTTGTTGCCTTATTAAAACCTTGTCAAGTAACAAAAACCCTGTGGGAAAAAATAACCTTGATCGAAGGGAAAAAAGTACAACATTATAACAATCATGTTAGACTTCCTCCATTGAGTCTATATTTTCATTTGATCCTTATTTCAATTAATAGAGTTTGCACATATATTTACCTCGTTAAAAACCTTACCAAGTAACAAAACCCAATAGGAAAAATAAACCTTGGTTTAAGGAAAAGAGAATAACGTAACGTCGTGTAGATATTAGACACCTCCTCAAGTATACACCTCCCCCTGATATTTACATTAATTAAGAAATTTGAAAAGCTTATGCATGTGTCGTTGCCTCATTAAAAACCTTACTAAGTAACAAAACCCAGTGGAAAAAATAAACTTTGGTCTAAGGAAAAGAGTAAGACGTTGGTGCGAAAATTTCATCATATTTCACACCTTCCCTTGATCATTACTTCGATCATGAGAGTTGGGAAACCCTAAACACCTTTATATTTTTCACATGCTTTTCAAATATGGCCTTAGGAAAAGACTTGGTGAACTAGTTTGCTATATTCTCCTTAGAACTTTGTGTGGGCCAGAGAGATACCCAACACCAACAAAATCAATCAAGATTTTGTTTGGGATTTCAATGTAGGGGTGGCCATTTTAGCATCATCGTTTATTTTAAATGTTGATGTTGAATAAACTTTTTCTTTCTGTAGGGAAAGAACAATTCCAAGCCAATGGTTCCTTTTAGGTGTTCAATTATGCTACGTTGGCGCTGAGCTAAATCTAGCTAACAAGTTCAATGCGAATGTCATTTCTGGTCGAGTATGTTATGTTAAGTGCAATAATGTGCATATTGCATTTAGATAGGAAGTTTCATCTCCCATCTCCCAACATATTTTCGTAATCTTACTTTGTACGAAATTGATCTTTCCTTTAATCTAAACTTCGACCAACTATGGGAGTGCTAGTAGAATGCATTTTGTCCAGGTTAAATTGCCTGATTAACTTTTGAACGTACGCAGAATTGTGGATTAGTATTCCACAAGCTCGATATTCTAGATTAAGATCTAAACAAAATTCGAGCTTTCCCAAGATTCTTTATTTCAAATTTGGATTTCAAGTAGCTTGCGATTTCTCTTATTTCATCAAGAGTACCTATTATGTTCATATCATCGACATATATAGCTACAATTGCGAATCCGGAACTTGTTTTCTTTATGAAAACACATAGACATAATTCATCATTCTTATATCCCTTCCCAATCAAGTAATCACTTAGACGGGTATACCACATCCGCCCGGGTTATTTTAATCCGAAAAGTGAGTGTTTCAACATAATTATAAACGCACTCCGTGGTTTAGAGTCATTTGACTTAAGTAATGTAAGGCCATCAGGCACTTTCCTATATATCTCTGAATCAAGATCCCCATAGAGATATGCAGTAACCACATTTATGAGCTGCATTTTCAGTCCTTCGAAAACTACCAAGCTAACTAAGTAGTGGAATGTTATAACGTTTAAGCAATTTCAGAGCGTCTGTGGGAAACCTTACGCCACAAGGTGAGCCTTTTACTTTAGAACTTCTTTTTTCTCATTTACGCTTTATGAAAAATAATTGTTTATATCCTACAGGCTTTACACTTGGCACGGTTAACACTACCGGACCAAATACCTGTCTCTTTGCCCGATAATTTAATTCTATCTGGATTGCTTATTTTCATTTAGGCCAATTTTGCCCATTTGTTGACATTTTGCAACAGAGCGAGGTTCGACATCATCGTGCTCTTTGATTCCTTGAGCAACAGTATATCATTAATGCATCCATTAACTCATATGCCATCTCTTAACCCATTAAGATTTATTTATTCTCTGGAATCATTTATAACTTCAGGGCGTCCCCCAGTATTGATTCATGGATATAAGTATAATCAGAGATAATCTCATAAAAGAGGCTTTTACATTAATGATTAATTGATCAATTTGTGCCTTACTCCACCTCTTCTTTTGTGTGAGTGTTTGTCGACCAAATGGCCTTCCTTTATTCCTTTAAGGAGCCATGGCCTCAACCACACCTCCACTAAGTGTAGTTGCAGCGTCTCTTTCTGTGACACTATACCCCTTGTTGGGGACTTATAACCTTGCAGTCATATTGCAACTGGTATGTTTGATCTCGTCACTTTTCAATATCATTAAATGTATCAGGCATCGAATTTGCTACATTTTAAAGATTGATTATTCTTTTTCACTTCACTATACATTATGATGTGTGTGGGGATCAAGATGAGACAGAGTGGGGACCACGATAATTCCTGTCGTTCCCTTGAAATTTTTTTTCCTATCTCCCCCTAACGACGGGAAGATTGTCTCATCAAAGTGATAATCTGCAATTCTTAGCGGTAAAGAGATCATCTGGCAAGGATTCCAAATAGGGAATTATCGTTGAGAATTCATATCCAACGTTAATACTTAATCATTTCAGCGAGCTCAGTTTAGTGCGCTGTGGGGGCGCAATTGGCACATATGCATAAAATATCAGGCTAATATCTAGTTACCAATTGGTACGCATTTAATATTTGTCTAATATTGGACCTTGAAACAAATAAATAAAGTTGCGTGCAATATTACATAAATCCCGGGCATTTATAGGCAAAATAGTGCGCATAACCAATGCCCTATCTAGCATCTATATTCTTTTGATGGTTGCTTTTATGAGACCTTTTTGTGTATCACATGGAGAACGGGATTCTTTACTTCAATTTTATGCAATGATCATCAAGTACTTTTGATGTAAACTCTCTAGCTTTATCGAGTCTTATAGACATGATACAGTAATCAGGGTGGTGGGCCCTTAAGCGTATAATATGTGCTAAGAGGTTTGTAAATGCAGCATTTCTTATAGACAATTATTCGACATGTGACCAGAATGTCAAATTATCCACCAGATCCATAAAGTACTTTGAATGGTTCCGCACTCTAGATGGATTTATCTACAAATATATATTGTAAGAATGGTATATTTTATTTTGTATCTTTAGCATAAGAAGGTTTTGATCCTATTTTTGCTAAAGAGCAGGCTTTGAAAAATGTGGTGTCGTTCCTTTGACATGGTCAATTAGGCATAATGGGAAGGGGGATATGGTTTCCAATACTTCCGAAATCAAGAATTACTTTTGAGCATTATTAGTATCAACACGTTGCAATGTGTTGAATTTTTGTCCCATTTATTTGTCACAAAAAAAGGAATATCTGTGTAAGTACTTTGACACATGGATCATCACGACCAAGGTGCACTAGGCAAGCATGCCAAAGCCTGTATGAGTCTATGTACCACGGTACATTATTGGTGACATCATAGGATTTGACAATCCTTATCTTAGTGGGGTACATTCCACTAGAATAACTCATAAGTTTCTTTAAAATGCGTTTCTTTACATATTTGTTTAGAGGTAAAATAAATATATTTTGGTTCTATTCTTACATTTGGTTTTTGAATGATTACTGTTAGTATGAATATCGTTAACAAAGTTCGGGTCGCTTTGGGTGCATATAGAGCGTATGTGATTTTAAATACCATTTTAGCAACAAAATGGTTGAGCAGTTCTTCGCTCTTATGATGATTTAATCATTATAGTCACATAGGTATTATAGGTTATTAATTGCTTATTTCATTAGATGGCTATAGTGTTCTCACTATCAACCAATCATTAAAGCTATCATCGATTCATTTTTACAGTAATGAAATCGAGTATAAATTCTGAACTATGTAGTAATAAAACAAACAAATTCAATTACTTTAGAATAAAATTCAAATAAAACTAACAATAATCAATCAAATATCTTGTTTTAGAAATTTAATTCATCCAATCAACATAAACTTTAAGACAAAATCATAGTCTTATTAAAAATTAGGCAATATGCCTATTCAACTGTTTCTGAAAAATAAAGTGAATAAAGCAGATCAGTCAAAATCGAGTGCATCAATTGACTGAGCAAAGTTCTTCTTGCCACTAAACTCTGCGATTGTGAAGTTGACCTAAGCGATATTATATTTTTCATTCATAAAATGAGATTCTTGTTCTTTAGATTCTCGATATCTCTTATGATTCGCTGCTACTTTAGCGCTTGCATGGTAGTTCTTGTACTAATGCCCAGCAATTCCACACTTGTAACATGGCTCATCGCCAACTCTTTCCTTTTTGACTGGAGGATTTTTAGATGTGCTTTTTAATCTTGTTTTCCTGACCACTAGGTCCAATAGCACTCTGTCTTCTCCATACTTTGGAAGAACCTCCACGACCCGTACCACAACTCTTACATCCATTTTCACGTTGTGCATTGTTGCCACGTGAGTAGGGATTAGCACGTCCAGCCCCCTTTTCATTGGTCATTTTACCGTAATTAGCCTTAGGAATTCTCTTTGTCCCGACGGGCCTGGTATTGTTATTCAAAAGAACCTCATTATGCCTTTCAGCCACTTGCAGTAGGTTGATCAACTTATTGAATGTTGTGATTCTTTTGTTATCATACTCGAGCCTATATTGATTCGCTAGTATAAGCGCTGAAGTAGGAAAAATGAAAAGGGTCTTCTGAATCATATAATCTTCTGTGAGATCCTTTCCACAGAAGTGAAGACGTGCCTTTAGGAGCAGTATATCCTTGTTGAAGTCGTTAACCTTTTTAGAGTCAAGCAAGCAGATTTCATTCCACTACACAGTTAATTCTAGGAGCAAAGTGTCATGAATGTTCCCAAAACGTCCTTTAAGGGCATCCCATAATTCTTTAGATGTCTTCAACTAGGCTGGGGTCAATATGTTTCCATAGAAACATTAATGCATTTGCTTTCACCTTGTCAGACGGTCCGTTGTCTGTGAGGTCTTTCAGGTCAGTAAATGTGGCAGAGTATTCTTTAGCCACAAGTCGGTTTCTACATCAGAAACCCACCGATGATACTCTCAAGTCCTTCTGAGTCTAAAATGTCAAATTTAGGTCGAGTTGGGTCGGCCATCTTAATAAATAATAAAGAAGATATTACATAGTTATGAGTACATCCATGTTAGTTATTTTTCAGAATTATGAATTAGATTTCAAAAATCAAGATATATAATGGTCACATTTTTTATGCTATATGAAAATACTTTATCATAGAAATTATAATGCGCATGAACTTTCATTAAAATGGCAACTGTTGAATTTATGACATACTAAATAAAAAAATTAAGAATATAGGTAATATTCTAATTTTCTTAGCAGCTTGATTTACCACAATTATAAATTTAATTCGTCCATCTCAAATATGGCATGCATAATATTGTGTAAATTTTAGCTACAAAGTGGTCAGTAAATGAGGGTGGAATTCAAAACCACATTAAATCAAACTGCTCTTTTGTATTAGAAACAAATTCATACATACATATATATATATATATTAAATCCTTAACTATATATATATACAAAGGAGGTTCCACATTTACATAAACTATACATATGTAGACAATCTATATATAATTACATGTAGATGAATTTTAAGGATAGATTTACAAAATTTGGTTCACATATATACATGGATTATATAGGGCATAATTGGTAATTGAAACAAAAACTGCTTTTAAAATAAAACAGAAACTTAATTAAAATAAAAACTGTTTTTAATATAAAACATAAATTTAATTAAACTAAAAACTGTTTTTAAGATAAAACAGAAATTTAATTAAAATAAAAACTGTTTTTAAGTAAAACAGAAATTTAATCAAAATAAAAAATGTTTTTAATATAAAACAGAAATTTAATTAAACTAAAAACTGTTTTTAAGATAAAACAGAAATTTAATTAAAATAAAAACTGTTTTTAAATAAAACAGAAATTTAATCAAAATAAAAACTGTTTTTAATATAAAACAGAAATTTAATTAAAAAAAAAACTGTTTTTAAGATAAAACAGAAATTTAATTAAAATAAAAACTGTTCTTAAGTAAAACAGAAATTTAATCAAAATAAAAACTGTTTTTAATATAAAACAGAAATTTAATTAAACTAAAAATTGTTTTTAAGATAAAACAGAAATGTAATTAAACTAAAAACTTTTTTTAAGATAAAACAAATATTTAATTAAAATAAAAACTGTTTTTAAGTAAAACAGAAATTTAATCAAAATAAAAACTATTTTTAATATAAAACAGAAATTTGATCAAACTAAAAACTGTTTTTAAGATAAAACAGAAATTTAATTAAACTAAAAACTGTTTTTAAGTTAAAACAAAAATTTAATTAAAATAAAAACTGTTTTTAAGTAAAACAGAAATTTAATCAAAATAAAAACTGTTTTTAATATAAAACAGAAATTTGATTAAACTAAAAACTGTTTTTAAGATAAAACAGAAATTTAATTAAACTAAAAACTGTTTTTAAGATAAAACAGAAATTTAATTAAAATAAAAACTGTTTTTAAGTAAAACAGAAATTTAATCAAAATAAAAACTGTTTTTAATATAAAACAGAAATTTAGTTAAAATAAAAACTGTTTTTAATATAAAACATAAATTTAATTAAAATAAAAACTGGGTTTTATTTTATTTATTTATTTAAATATTAATCGGCAAATTATATAATTACATTCGGCAAATTACAATCGGCAAATTAATCGGTATACAATTATATATGTATATATAAATATTAATGGGTATACAATTATAATTACAATAGGTATACAATTATATATGTATATACAAATATTAATCGGCAAATTACAATCAGCAAATTTGCAATCAACCATTACATATATAAATGTCAATTAAGTAACAATCAACCATTACATAAATATATTACAATCGGTAAAATTAATTTTTTATTTTATTTTATTTTTTATTTTTTTTGGAGATCTGCCGAAAGAGAAAAAACAATTATGTATGTATATATAAATATTTATATGTTTAGTATCATCTATTGCAAACAATTAACACAACATACAAGCATGGTGGTTTACATGATTGAATACATATATATATAAGAGAAGGTAAGAATGAATAGGTACCTTGGTTATGTATGTATACTACAATTTTTTCTTGAAGGTTGGGCGACGAGAGAAGAGTTTAATAGTGATGGCGGCCGGCGGCTAGGGTTTTCTTAAAGTTAGGGTTGTTAGTTCTGAGCGTACTGATAACGTGTTATAGGAACAATTTTACTCAGCCTTTCATTAGATGAGCCCTTTAAATAGGGCACAAATACAATAGTAAATATGATTTACAAGAAAGTTCATTATGGCCCATAATACACAATTTACATACATATTCTATCTAGATGGTAGGACACTGCGTGTAATTTCCTTCAACACACAAGATTTTAAGATTTATACTAAAAAAATAATTGTATAACTCCATATATTTGTATATTAATATTTGTATTCCAAATAAATTTAAAATCTATTTTATTTGGCTAAACTAATTAAGCATGTTATAGTTTGTGTTGAATTAGAGGCTTTTTATAAGACTTCTATGATTTTAAATACAAATTTTATGATTTACATTAAGTAAGATTTTTATTAAAAAATAGTATAATTCCATATATTTTTATATTAGTATTAGTATTCTAAATAAATTTAAACACTACTTTATTTGGCTAAACTAAACATGCAATACAATATTTAAAGATTTACATTTGGTAAAACAATATAACTCCATATATTTTTATATCAGCATTAGAATTACAAATAAAATTAAACTCCACTTTATTTGGCTAAAATAATTAAAGAATTTAAAGTTTGTGTTGAATTAGAAGTTTTGTACAAGACTTCTATATAACTTCATAACAAACTTCCCTAGAAGGAAATTACTTAATAAATCCTATAAAATTAGAAAGCATTTAGAATGAATTAAAATTTCATTCCAAAGTTCACCACAAAAGTATTCTAAAACTTATTTTTTTATTTATAATTATGTTTATTATGTTTTAAAAAATGAATATATTGTAGCTGTGGCTCGGTAAAACATTCTTCTTGTATATCATGGGGCGTAAGTGAACTTTATTTGTTTTTTCACCATTTTAATATTTACTCTACTATATAATTTATTATTTATATGAGTGTTATATATTATTGTTTAGTACTATGCACAATAATCCCACATACTTTTATTTGAATTAACTATTTACCAATTCTAAAAACTTAATTAGTAAAAATATGTTACTCTCTTATGTTTCTCCGACCAAGAGCCTACTTGGCCACCTATGTCCTAAAAAAATTTAGTGTAACAAATTTTTATTATATATCTACAATATTTTTCTGTAGTAGACCGATTCTATAATTTTCTTATAATTATTAATTGAGTTTTAAACTTGCTGCTGTTTTTGTTTATTTGTTATTATTTTTATTTCACACTTCAAACAAATTATTCAAGTATTAGTATGTATAAATTCATTAATAGACTTACTGACTATTGTCAAACACCAAAATCACATGCAAATCACGTGCACAAAAACTAGTAGAATGAAAAAACTCTAGCTTGTAATTAAACTCTCCAAGTTATTGAAAATTGAATTAATTAAAAAATATTAAATAATACTTGTAATGATAATACTTGAAATTCAACAAATATACCAAAACATCAAGTGGATTGGTTTTACCAATTGCGCAAAGAAAACACAGTACAATTAATTTTCATCATTTCTAATATACTAGTACAATAATACAAAAGAAATAGATGCACATAAAGCTTATAGATCCAGCCTGCTACATATATTCAATTCCTCTCTCTCTCTCTCTGAGATATACAAACATTCAATTTATATTCACCCTCGATAAGTACTATCAATCATTTTAAAGCGGTCAAGTCTCAACCAAATAAAATCTTTGGAACCAAAAGAAGTGAAAACAACGCCAACAAAAAGGTCAACCAACAATTTTTTTGATTTAGTTGTGGCAGAAAGCAAACTCAAATTATTAGGATATATATACAAGCATTATCACCTTCCATCCCCTTAAGCCTATAACAATAACTTAAAGAGGGGCATTCCTTGGCTTTTGTAATGTATCATTTTGTAGTTGAGATCAACCTTTCGACCTCTCAATGATTCAAAGTAAAACTTTCCAAGTTTGTCCCAGGTCAATGGATTGACCATATCACATTCTTCATAAACTTGAAAGAGCAAGAGCCTAATAAATGAAGCACCTTTGCATCTTCGAAAGAGGACAGAACAATTATTCAAGGCTCTCCATGTGTCAAAGCCAAGAAGCATATATAATATTTATCAACGAACACCAGGTACCGAGTTCAAAGGATCTAACCACTTCAAGAACTACAAAAACCAAATAGCAGATGTATAGAGACAAATTTGCATACGATGACTGATAAACGCCTAATATTGTCATGCATAAGCTCTCTCTCGGAGTCGATTGACGCGTTTATTGCATTAATTCTGCCTAATTATCCGCTTATCTTGAGATTAGTGTCTTAGCGAGTTTTGTATCTAATATTGTCCCGCTAGGTGTGCTTTTGTTGTGTTTCTGTGTGTTTATAGGCATAGGATGCAATGGCCTTCGAGGAATTGATCAAGTGCTAGCCAAAAGCTACAAAAATGCTGATTTGAGGATTTTCCCAGAAGCATGATCGATCATGGTATACCCATGATCGATCATGGGACAAACTGGTCTTCAGGCAGAGAACCCCATGATCGATCATGGGTATACCATGATCGATCATGGCCTGGCGGGGACATTCACCAACTCCTGCTTTTAGCCTTATTTCGGGGGTTTTGGTTCCTAGATATTTTCCCTTGTTTATTTTATTAGTTTTTGTACCCCTTTAGCTGTTTTTTTAGTCTAGGAGATGAGGGGGAGATGAGGTAGTTTTTTTTTACACACTTAGAAGTTCTAGAGAGAAGGGAGAGCAAAAGTGTGTTGTTCTTCATTTTCCCTTGTAAGTGTTTTGATTTGTAAGAATGATTTCTTTATCTATAATATTTGTTCTTGCATCTATTATGGAGTAGTCTATTACTAAGGTTACGGAGGTTGATTGCGATATGATTTTTGGTGATTAATGGCTCAATCCATGTTTAAAGTTTGATAAATGTTTGTGAATCCTCTTCTTTTTCATCATATCTTCCATTTTTTCAAGCTTTGTAGGTATTTTCATATTAAGTTAAGACTTTATATGCCTTGTATATTTAGTTCTTGGTTGTTAATGAACATACAACATATTTATATGGTTCTAGAAAGCTTGTACTCTCTTTCCCCCATCCATGGAGTTTTTCCCTCTTCATAAAAATTATGAATAGTTCTTAAAACTCCATAGATGAATTATAAATTTGTTTAGCTTATCTTTGATTCATTTATTGATATATTGAGTGCTTCTTACACTTCATGTGATACTTAGACTCTTTATTTTCTACCCTAAGTGATAAATGACGAGTTGACGAATTTATCCCATAAACTTCATTCCGTTTCATTGTTAGGATTCACTTTCTAATTTTCATTCTTTAAATCATGAGATTTCATACACTTGCTTTATGATTAAATCTTTTTACGATGAGTTTGTCATATTTATCTTGGATTAGCTTCATCGGGAATGGGTTGCCTTGCTTCACACCCGTAGCTAAGAGATAGGAACGATAACCTCGTCTTTCGTGGAATGTTGTTTGTTTCTCTCGTGATATAGCTTCAATCCGGGAATGAGTCGCCTAGCGTCGCACCCTTTGCTATTGAGAGAAACACCAACATTCCCCATATCTCGAGAAACCTAGTGTTGTAATCTTTGTATGAGCTATCGATCACCGTCTCTTAAATCGTAACTAACCTCCACCTACCTTAGTGCTTTCTTAGCAATTTTCACAACCGTTTTACATTTTCGTTATTTTGAAACCAATCCAACTCAAAAAATCTGAAAACCGCTTAATCCGTAATCCATTCCATTCCTTTTCACTTATCCCTGTGGTTCGACACTCGGACTTCCGAGACTATATTACAACTTGACGCGCCTGCACTTGGGCTTTATCGCAACGCGCTATTCTAGCGGCGTCAAGTTTTTGGCGCTGTTGCCGGGGACTAAGGCAAAAGGCGGATCTCGGGTTTTGTATAAAACCATTCTCTGTGAGTATCTCTCCATTTGATTAATTTATTTTTCTCCCTTATTTTTGTTTGATTTTGTAGATTTCCCAAGGAGCTATTCGATCTGTTTCCCAAGCCCATGCAAGGGAAACTGTTCGTGGACATTCGAATAAGCCCTCCTCATTCGCCAAGAGTAAGCCCTCCTCCTTTGCCAAGAATGGCAAATCAAGGAAGGGCTGCGGATCACGAGAGTGATAATGAAGGAGAAGGTGCCAACAATGTTCCTCCTATTAGGACAATGAGGGATTACCTCCAACCGCCTCGGGCAACATCGAATTCATGCATTGTCCTTCCGGCCGACCAAGCCGGAGCGTTCTTTTTCAAACCGGGTATGCTTCAACATATCCCTTCCTTTCATGGTATGGAGTCGGAAAACCCATACTTGCATTTGAAAGACTTTGAAAAAGTGTGCTCCACATTTCGTGAGGCAAATGTTAACGAGGATGTCATGCGTTTAAAACTCTTCCCTTTCTCCCTAAAAGACAAAGGAAAACTTTGGTTAAATGCTCAAAGACCGCAATCAATTCGGTCTTGGCAAGAGCTTCAAGCGGAATTTCTAAAAAAATTCTTTCCGGTTCATAGAACCAATGCTTTAAGAAGGGCGATATCTAATTTTTCGCCAAAAGAAAATGAAACTTTTTATAAGTGTTGGGAAAGATACAAGGACCTTCTAAACGCATGCCCTCACCATGGTCACGAAACGTGGAGCCTTGTTAGTTTTTTCTATGAATCTCTCACCCCTGAGATGCGTACGTTTGTTGAGACCATGTGTAATGGTCAATTCTTGAGTAAGAATCCCGAGGAGGCTTTATTGTATTTTGATGAATTGGCGGAAGGTGCTCAAAATTGGAACACCTATTCCGAGGAACCTAAAGTCAGAACTCAGGGAAGGGGTGGGTTGTACCAAGTGTCCAATGAGGATGACATGGGGGCAAGGTTATTCCAATTGTCTAAGAAGGTAGAGGCAATGGAAGCAAGTAAGCTTAAGGAGGTCAACGTAGTATCCTCGAGTCAGTTGTGTGTCATTTGCGAAAATTCAGGACACACTACCGAAGATTGTCCTACCATTCCCGCTTTTCGGGAAGTCCTCAAAAATCCCGCCCAAGTCAATGCTTTGCACCAGTACAACCAAAATAGCAACCAAAATCGTAACCAAAATGATCCTTACTCTCAAAGATACAATGAGGGATGGAAGAATCACCCCAATTTCAGTTGGGGAGGAAATCAAAGTCAGAACCACAACCAATATCATCAGAACCAAAGGCAACAACAACCTCAAAACTCTTTTGTTCCACCTCAGAATCAAAATCCCAACCAAAACTTGGAAGCTTTGTTGAGGTCATTTGTGAACAAAACGGATCGTGATGTAGGTGAGTTAAAAACTCAAATGTCTAAACTCACCACCGCCCTAGCTACTCAAGAGAAGGGAAAATTCCCCTCTCAAACTTTAGTTAATCCTAGAGGGCAAGTTCAAGTCATAGAGGGAGGAGAGTCTAGCACAAAGATAGAAGAACTCAAATCTATCACGATCCTGAGAAGTGGGAATAAGGTAGACAAAACTATTGTTCCTAAAACCCCCAAGGTGGCGGACATAGTTAAATCTACTAGTGTTGAGGAGTCGGAGGTTGAAAAAGTTGTGAGTGAAGAAAAGAAGAGAGAGGAAGAGAGACAAGGGAAGGAGGATCTTGAAAAGATCAAAAATGGGATCAAAGTCCCATTTCCGGAGAGATTGAACCAACCATCCAAATCTAACACCGAGATCTTGGATGTCTTTAGGCAAGTAAAAATCAACATTCCATTGCTTGACGCGGTCAAGCAAATACCTTCGTACGCTAAGTTCCTCAAGGACTTATGTACTACCAAACGAAAGTTGAATGTCAAGAAAAAGGCCTTCATGGCGGAGCAAGTGAACTCCCTCATGCAAGGCACGAGAGCCCCCAAGTTCAAAGACCCCGGTTGTCCCACAATTTCGTGTATCATAGGAAATTCTAGGATAAAAAATGCATTGTTAGATTTGAGAGCAAGTGTGAATGTGCTCCCATACTCGGTATATCAACAATTTGGGTTGGGTGAGTTGAAACCCACGAGGGTTACAATCCAATTAGCGGACCGATCCGTTAAGATCCCAAGAGGGATAGTCGAGGATGTGCTTGTCCAAGTCGACAAGTTTTATTTTTCGGTTGATTTCATCATCCTCGACATGCAACCCGTATCAAATCCCGCCAATGAGATTTCGGTCATTCTCGGACGACCATTTCTTGCTACTTCTAATGCCATAATAAATTGCAAGAATGGAATCGTGAAGTTAACATTTGGCAACATGACTCTAGAGCTAAACGTGTTCTCTTTGAGCAATCAAAGAGATGACGATGAAAATGAGGAAAATGAACACGTGAACATGATAGAGTCATGTATCCAAGACCACTTTCTGGCAAATTTCGAATCGGAGTCAACGGAAGGTTATCTAAACACTTCCGATGAACCCGAGGATTGTATGCAAGTGTTTTCTTTGTCTGACAAACAGGTTGAATTCTCGGAGAAAGAAGAAAACACACAATCTCCCACCAAAAAGCTTGAAGGAAAAATGGATCTCAAGCTATTGCCGAGCAATTTGAAGTATGCCTTCTTGGGAGCTTCAGATACTTTCCCTGTTATCATCTCTTCCGAACTTTCGGATGACCAAGAAGGAAGGTTAGTTCATTTTCTTGGTAAATACAAAAAAGCTTTTGGGTGGACTCTGGCTGACCTCCAAGGAATAAGCCATTTGATTTGTACACATAAAATTCACTTGGAGGATGGGGCAAAAACATCGAGACAATTTCAACGCCGGTTGAATCCTAACATGCAAGAAGTGGTTAGGAACGAGGTGTTGAAATTGTTGGATGCAAAGATCATCTATCCAATCTCGGATAGTAAATGGGTTAGTCCAACTCAAGTGGTACCGAAAAAATCAGGTCTTACGGTAGTCAAGAACGAATCAAACGAGTTGATTCCGCAAAGAGTCACCACCGGGTGGCGAATGTGTATTGACTACCGTAAACTCAATGAGGCAACTCATAAAGATCATTTCCCACTCCCCTTTTTGGATCAAACTCTAGAGAGGGTAGCGGGCCATGAATATTACTCGTTCCTCGATGGTTTTTCCGGGTATAATCAAATTGAGATTGACCTAGATGATCAAGAAAAAACCACCTTTACGTGTCCTTTTGGCACTTTCGCTTATTGGAGAATGCCCTTCGGTCTATGTAATGCACCGGCCACTTTCCGACGGTGTATGCTAAGTATTTTTTGCAATATGGTGGAAAGGACTTTGGAAGTTTTTATGGATGACTTTACCGTCTATGGTAAGTCATTCGATAATTGTTTGACTAACTTGGAACAGGTCTTGGGAAGATGCGTGGAAAAACAACTGGTATTGAATTGGGAAAAGTGCCATTTTATGGTTACCAAGGGAATTGTTTTGGGGCACATCATTTCGTCTGAAGGAATTGAAGTGGATAAAGCTAAAATCGATTTAATTGCTAAACTTCCTACGCCCAAGAATGTCAAAGATGTCCGATCATTTCTAGGACATGCTGGGTTTTATAGAAGGTTTATCCAGAACTTCAGTTCCATTTCCAAGCCGATGTGCAATCTGCTTCTCAAAGATGCACCGTTTGAGTGGAACGCCAAGTGCGAGGAGGCTTTCGTCTCTCTAAAGCATATGCTCACTACTGCACCGATTATGCAGGCACCGGATTGGAGCTTGCCATTCGAGCTCATGTGCGACGCAAGTGACTATGCGGTGGGAGCGGTTCTTGGTCAAAGGAAAGACAAGAAACCGGGTGTGATATAGTATGCAAGTAGGACCTTGAATGATGCGCAAATGAATTACACCACGACAGAGAAAGAGCTCCTAGCAATTGTCTTCGCCCTAGACAAGTTTCGATCCTATTTGATAGGATCACCAATTGTGATTTTCACGGATCACGCGGCGTTGAAATACCTATTCACAAAGAAAGATGCCAAGCCGCGGCTTTTGAGGTGGATACTCTTATTGCAAGAATTCCATTTAAGCATCAAGGACAAAAAGGGAGTCGAGAATGTGGTGGCCGATCATCTGTCTCGACTCACTTTTACTAACAACATTGAAGAAAGTCCGATCCAAGATTCGTTCCCAGACGAGCAATTATTGGCAATCTCAACGCTCCCATGGTATGCAGACATAGTAAATTATCTTGTAAGTGACAAGATACCAAAGTCGTGGGGCGCACAAGATGGAAAGAGGTTTTTGAGCGACGTTGGTCGATTCTATTGGGATGAACCATATCTGTTCAAGTATTGTGCGGATCAGATTATCCGGCGGTGCATCCCAGAGGAAGAAGTGGAGAGAGCTCTATCTTTCTGTCATTCTGAGGCTTGCGGAGGACACTTCTCGGCAAAGAAGACCACCGCGAAGATTTTGCAAAGTGGATTATATTGGCCGTCGCTCTTTAAGGACGCACAACGCTTTTGCAAGGTATGCCAAAGATGCCAAATGCTTGGAGGGATCTCTAAGAGGAACATGATGCCACTCAATCCCATCCTGATGATTGAAATCTTCGATTGCTGGGGCATCGACTTCATGGGACCGTTCCCATCATCCTACGGTAATCTTTACATTTTAGTTGCCGTAGATTACGTTTCAAAATGGGTGGAAGCCCAAGCGTGCAAGAAAAATGATCACAAAGTGGTGATCCGATTTCTGAAAGAACACATTCTTGCACGTTTTGGTACTCCCAAGGCAATAATAAGCGATGGCGGTACCCACTTTTGCAACAGACCATTTCAATCATTAATGCAAAAGTATGGTGTAAACCACAAAGTTTCGCTCGCTTATCATCCTCAAACTAATGGTCAAGCCGAGTTGGCAAATAGGAAGATCAAACAGATTCTAGAGAAAACGGTAAACCCCAACCGCAAGGATTGGTCGTCAAGACTGACCGATGCACTTTGGGCTTACCGTACTGCGTATAAAACAACTCTAGATATGTCTCCTTATCGCATTGTGTACGGAAAACCATGTCATTTGCCAGTAGAGTTGGAACACAAATCATACTGGGCAACTAAGATGGTTAATTGCGATTTGAAAAAAGCCGGGCTTGACCGTAAGTTGCAAATTGATGAAATCGAGGAATTAAGAAGTGATGCTTATGATAATGCAAAAATAAGCAAGGAACGTGCCAAAAGTTTTCATGATAAATCCATTTTGAGAAAAGAATTCAAACTTGGGCACAAAGTTCTTGTTTATGATATTCGTCTTCATCTCTTTCCGGGAAAGTTAAAGTCTCGTTGGACCGGCCCCTATATTGTCCGTCAAGTATTTCCTTTTGGGGCTGTGCAAGTTGAGGATCCCAAAACTGGCTATGTTTTCAAAGTGAATGGACAACGTTTAAAGCCATTTTTGGAATTCCCGCCTCGAGAGGAGTCCACCCCTCTCGAAGACCCGACTTATGCCTAAAAGGCATGGGTCAATTTTGTAAATAATATTTTTTGTTAGTGTTTTTGAGCTTCAGGAATTGTCATCGGAGATTCGGGTGTCATTAAGTCTGAACGGATCAAGTTGAGGGGAGCAATAAGGTGTTTTAGAGCAAAGAGGGCAAAGAAAATTTTTGGCTGGCAGATTGGTCCATGATCGATCATGCCCTACCCATGATCGATCATGGGTGAAAATTTTCTAAGGCAGTCAAAAGCATGATCGATCATGGAATTCCATGATCGATCATGGTAGAATAACTTTTTGGCAGAAGGCAGCATGATCGATCATGGTAATCCCATGATCGATCATTGTACAAAAAATCAATTGGGCAGAATGACCCATGATCGATCATGGGTTAACCATGATCGATCATGGTCCCGTAATAAAACAGGGGAGCCGTTTCTAAACCCCCATTTCTCACTTCCCCTTCTCCCAAATCCTCTCCAAACCCTAGCCCCTCTTTCCCCATTGATCCCAAACCTTCCCCAAACACCATTTCCACCCTTCCCCACCTCGAATCAACCATCAAATCTCACCAATTTCGAACCTCAACCATCAAACCCATCTCAAAAATCCCCCTTTCTCTCTCTCCTCACCAATTTCGAGCCCTATATACCCAAATCTCGAAATTTCTCATCTCTCCCTACTCTAAAGCATCACATTACTCTTAAATGGCTTCCTCTCACCCTCCCACTAAGCCGCTAGTCCTTCAAGCCGCAAGGGGTGGCTATCGCGGATTTCGAAGCCGCCAAGAATTTGATTGGTGGGATTACGCCTTCAAGACGAGGACGGTGGTGATAGAGAGGCCGGTCTACATCGGTACGCTGGACAATTTCCCGCAACGAGCAACGTTTGAGCGATATCCGGAGTGGATTAGTTACTTGCGTGAACAAGGTACTCAATGTAATCTCACCATTTGTCGTGAATTTGTCGCAAGTTTAATTCAAGTCCCAAATACATCATATACATATGTTGCTCATGTTCGAGGCAAAAGGGTTCACTTTAACCTCGAGGTTTTGAGTGAGATTACGGGAATCCCGGCCTTGCCGCCCAATGCCCACGACCTCCCTTATTCTGATGGAACCCCTTATGAGGAACCAAGAGCTAACGATTTAGCTACATATATAGCCGGTAGACCAATGGAGTGGATTGGAACTCAATTTGATAGGGGCAATTTACATGATAGCCTTAGGACGTTGTGGCTTATAATTGCCAATGCTTTGGACCCAACTTCTCATACCCAGCACCTGTACCCTTCTCAAGCGTATGTGCTATACGCTATCGCAACAAACAAGCGCATTTGTTTGCTTCGCCACATCATTGGGCGAGTTGCGCGAATCATAGACTTGGTCGCTCACAACGAAACAATCAAATTTGGGTCTTTGATCACTAAGGTATGTTTGCGAGCGGGGGTAACTGAGAGAGATGAGGATGTGAAGAAGATGCCTCGAGCACCACTTAACCGATCAACCCAAACTCGAGCCGCTGGTCAATTGAGGAACCGGCCAAGTTCTTCAACCGCACCTCCTCAAGTTGAGTCCGAAGAAGAGGGAGCAGAAGAAGCAGGAGCAGATCTCCCGGGCCCCTCAAGGCGTAGAAGGAGAGCAAGTATGGGGCCAGTGGATGATAACATGGTGTTTTTGAGAGAGCAATTCGAGCAAATGAATGCCACCATGCACGCGGGGTTTGAGGCTCTCAATACTAGGGTGGATGATATGCTGGTCCGCCAAGATCATATGGAGGCGGAGATTGCCTCTAGGGTGGAAGTGCATATGGCGGCTCAACAGGAGTTCATACGCCGTCAATTCGAGGAGTTCTACAGTCGATTTCCCCCACCCCCACCCCCTGAGATGTGATGATGATGTGATAGCCTGAAAACTCTTTCAATATTAATATTTATGCTTAGTTTTATTTTATTCCTTTTGGGTTGTATTAGATTCCTGACATGATGATTAACTTTAGAACTTGGTTTTAATGGTTGAATGTTATGGTTTTTGCTTTCAAATTCTAATTCTAACCCGTTTTGTGAATAGTTGTTGTTTATCTCTTATTTTTGTCTCATGGAAAGCAAAGCCAAAGTAGCCCCTCCGTGCGTTGTTATTGTTCTCTTTCCATTGAGGACAATGTCTGTTTCAAGTTGAGGGGGGGTACGTTATTTTGTGTTTATTTTGTTTGGCTAGCTTTTGTTCATTTCCATGAGTAGAAGAGATGTGTTTCAAATTTATTTTTTTAGAAGTTTGAAAATTGATTGATTGATTGATATTTTTGTTCGATGAAGACTTTTGTTTCATTAGCTTTTGGCATGAATTCTTTGATTTGGATAGGAATTTGAATGATAATCTAAATTGCCTTGCTCCGCTTAGTCTCATATCCCGTTATATTTGCCTATTCCGCATGCTAGATTGATTTGGTTGTTCTCAATTCGGTTGTAACACCTAGATTTATTTTCATTGAGAGAAGAGAAATTTTTGTCCAAAAATGATGGAAGCTCCTTCGAAAAGATCCTCCAATGAGAGGACAAAAGCATAGCACTTTGATAACTTGGATGACTTTTATCCTAATATTGACTTAAAGCTTCACTTGACTAAATCTTAAGTCTCTTTGTCTAATATTACGGATGGGTAAAGGTTACCATATGGGAAAGGGTGAATAGCTTCCTTCAAGCTCCAATGAATGAGCAGTAATGAAATTTCATAAGTGAGACCGCTGCCCCTCATAGAGATGAAAACCGCCCTGATCTAATTTAGCAAAAATTTCCAAGAAAAGATAAAGAAAGTGCTTAGAATTGACAAATCTCGGTGCTTTTGTTTTTGAAAAAGTTCTCTCTTCCTTCTCGAATGACTATGACTCTTTGTGTTTATGTCGAATTGTTTGATTCGAAGCCTAGTATGTGAGCATTGGAGAATATGGGATTGTGTTCTAAAGGAGATAGGTGAATTAGATGATCATTCAAAAGTCCATCATTCTAGAGATTTGATAGTAATGCCTTGTGCTTTGCAAATTGAAACTTGAATCTTCATTCTCATCATTCATCATGATCAAACTTCTAATGTTTGTAGGTATCATTTCTGAAAACCTTCACGAGATGCAACTCGTCTTCTTTGGGGACTTAGAAGTTAACAACTTTTTGTATAGAGTAATATTTTTGTAATTATATATATTTTTGTCTTGCTAAGGGACTAGCAAGAGATAAGTTGAGGGGAGTTGATAAACGCCTAATATTGTCATGCATAAGCTCTTTCTCGGAGTCGATTGACGCGTTTATTGCATTAATTCTGCCTAATTATCTGCTTATCTTGAGATTAGTGTCTTAGCGAGTTTTGTATCTAATATTGTCCCGCTAGGTGTGCTTTTGTTGTGTTTCTGTGTGTTTATAGGCATAGGATGCAATGGCCTTCGAGGAATTGATCAAGTGCTAGCCAAAAGCTACAAAAATGCTGATTTGAGGATTTTCCCAGAAGCATGATCGATCATGGTATACCCATGATCAATCATGGTACAAACTGGTCTTCAGGAAGAGAACCCCATGATCGATCATGGGTATACCATGATCGATCATGGCCTGGCGGGGACATTCACCAACTCCTGCTTTTAGCCTTATTTCGGGGGTTTTGGTTCCTAGATATTTTCCCTTGTTTATTTTATTAGTTTTTGTACCCCTTTAGCTGTTTTTTTAGTCTAGGAGATGAGGGGGAAATGAGGTAGTTTTTTTTTACACACTTAGAAGTTCTAGAGAGAAGGGAGAGCAAAAGTGTGTTGTTCTTCATTTTCCCTTGTAAGTGTTTTGATTTGTAAGAATGATTTATTTATCTATAATATTTGTTCTTGCATCTATTATGGAGTAGTCTATTACTAAGGTTACGGAGGTTGATTGCGATATGATTTTTGGTGATTAATGGCTCAATCCATGTTTAAAGTTTGATAAATGTTTGTGAATCCTCTTCTTTTTCATCATATCTTCCATTTTTTCAAGCTTTGTAGGTATTTTCATATTAAGTTAAGACTTTATATGCCTTGTATATTTAGTTCTTGGTTGTTAATGAACATACAACATATTTATATGGTTCTAGAAAGCTTGTACTCTCTTTCCCCCATCCATGGAGTTTTTCCCTCTTCATAAAAATTATGAATAGTTCTTAAAACTCCATAGATGAATTATAAATTTGTTTAGCTTATCTTTGATTCATTTATTGATATATTGAGTGCTTCTTACACTTCATGTGATACTTAGACTCTTTATTTTCTACCCTAAGTGATAAATGACGAGTTGACGAATTTATCCCATAAACTTCATTCCGTTTCATTGTTAGGATTCACTTTCTAATTTTCATTCTTTAAATCATGAGATTTCATACACTTGCTTTATGATTAAATCTTTTTACGATGAGTTTGTCATATTTATCTTGGATTAGCTTCATCGGGAATGGGTTGCCTTGCTTCACACCCGTAGCTAAGAGATAGGAACGATAACCTCGTCTTTCGTGGAATGTTGTTTGTTTCTCTCGTGATATAGCTTCAATCCGGGAATGAGTCGCCTAGCGTCGCACCCTTTGCTATTGAGAGAAACACCAACATTCCCCATATCTCGAGAAACCTAGTGTTGTAATCTTTGTATGAGCTATCGATCACCGTCTCTTAAATCGTAACTAACCTCCAACTACCTTAGTGCTTTCTTAGCAATTTTCACAACCGTTTTACATTTTCGTTATTTTGAAACCAATCCAACTCAAAAAATCTGAAAACCGCTTAATCCGTAATCCATTCCATTCCTTTTCACTTATCCCTGTGGTTCGACACTCGGACTTCCGAGACTATATTACAACTTGACGCGCCTGCACTTGGGCTTTATCGCAACGCACTATTCTAGCGGCGTCAATGACACTCTTCAACAAACTAGCTACAGTGGTATGATCTGAGCAGACTTGTTGAATAAATTAAGTGTTTGAAACTTAATATCACAATAAATGTGAAGTAGATACCATTATATTCTCAAGTTTAACTTTGAATTAAAAGAAAAATTCATTTAGTTAAATGGAAGGACATTTACATGAAAGCGTTGAAGCAGTCAGAAAATGGCCGTAGTTCTCAATCTAACTCACAATTGTATTTTGTTTTATTTAAATAACACATGCCTCCCTAAAATTATTATTATTAGGCTCAATTGACAAATACTCGAAAGGCCAACATAAATTAACTAGACCTTTTTTATGCACCGAGAAGAGAGGAATACAAATTAACTGGGCCTTTTTATTCTTTGTTTTGATTTTATTTCTTCTATTGAGGGACACTCCAAGCTGTCTTATGGCTCTTCACACCTAAAAAGGTCCAAAAGAAAAAGGATAGTGAGTTACTTGCATTATAGGTTTTTTCTGCTTCTAGAAAATAGGAAAAAAATTAGAATAATATATAGATTTTAAGCAAAAGAAGGTTTTGCATGAAATAGATACATACCTTGCACTCAGGTATGCTAGGGTACTATTCAAATCACCCTTCCATATCGATATGTCATTAAAAACTTCAGCACTATCAATGCATACTCGCTCAAACTTTGGCATTATCAGCTGTCCAGAACAGAAAGTCTTCATGTTGGGGCATTCTTTAATCGTTACATCTTCCAACAAAGGGAATTCAAAGTCATGTTTCCTAATACAAAACATTCTGAGATTTTCAAGATTTCTGATACTTAGAACGCGCAACAAAGGGAAGACTATTTTATTCATCATTTTGATCTCAGAAATATCTTCTTCTTCATCATCATCATCATCATCATCTTCTTCTTCTTCTTCTTCCTCCTCCTTTTCTGTTCGAATAACTTGTTGTATCATTCGGCAATAGCTGAGTTCCAGGTGTTGTAGATTCACAGCCACTTAGATTTGATCTAGATTAGGTAAAATACATGATTCGCCGTATTACTCATTAAATACATGTATATCTTAAATTCAAGGTATATCTTAATTGAAATGAAAGATTTGTGAATCCTTTCTATTCTATTCGCGAGGAGCTGGATGAGAAGAAACTCTCACGTCCGGTTCTGTAGTAGAGATGGAATTCAGAACCAACCATCAACTATAACCCTAAAAGAACTAGATTCCGTAAACAACATAGAGGAAGAATGAAGGGAATATCTTATCGAGGTAATCACATTTCTAAAGGTGAGAGTAAATATCTCATTATGGGGCATAACTTTACTTCCAATTTTCGGAGGTTATGGAACCCTTGAATTCGTTTGGGAACCATCCTCCATATATGCGGTAACTTATCCATGCAAGATAGGTCTATTGATTCTAACTTACAGAGCACAACTTCTTCTGAATGTTCTTCTCTCCCAATTTTTAGCCTCTTGAAATCAAAAATTGATTCCATATCATTACATTCAAACACGATTATGTCTTTTATATTGTATAAGGATCTGTCTCGCATTTCGTTTGCCTCAAGCAGTACATGTTTCTTCATGCCCCGAAAAATTAGCTTCTCCAAGTTGTGCAATAATACCAACAGAATCATTGTAAATGTGTTTACATTCTTAGGGATATTTTAGATGTATGAAATTCGAAAATAACAAACTACAGTGAGATTGTACCCTTTTAACTTTTTAATTTGTATGCGCGGAAATCAACTATCAAAGTTAGCATGTACAAAATGTAATGAAGCATTGTACTTGTTATTGACAATGGTTGGCTCAAACAATTATACCACATTGGAAAATTGTAGAACTCAACATGGGTTTATAAGATGGGGAGTGTCGCTACACAATAACGAGGCTTGTTCGAAAAAAAACAATACCTATGGGTTTACCAATTGATTCTTTTGTTTTGAATTCTCCGAATCTAATATTATGTCAAAGTGAGCTATTCCATGAATGTGTAATTCCATGCCAGCGAAACGATGAAAAAGTTCCTTGTGAGATTTGGACAATCTAAGCCGACCGGAAGTTCTTGCATTTTATTTGAATAAAGTGAGATGGCAGTGAGAGGTGAGCGCTTATATTTTAGCGGCCACTCTTCCAAGCGATCATCATGTCGTACCACATATCCATGCTCCTCTTTTGATGCAATAAATAGGCACGCGTCACGTATAACATCATGCATTTTCACAAATGCACTATCATCCTCACCCAACAATAAATAACTACTTTTCAGTTCATCAACCAGTGAGTCTACCCTGTTTCTTGTATCTGCCAATGTATCAAGATCTTCAAACAACTCAAGGCCCACCCCATTCCTGACCAACACTTCGATCGGAATCTCTTCATCCTCTTGAAATAGACAACAATGAAGAAGCAATGACTTGGCTTGCTTGCTTTTTAAATAATTGTAACTCAACTCAATTCTCGAGTATACTAAATCATCCATCCCGTTGATGTTTGTCACTGTAGATTTTCTCAATTGTTGAAGGGCATCAATCCAAACATGCTTTTTTCGATTCTTCAGGGCATTAGCAACAGTTACGATTGCAAGAGGCAACCCTCCGCATTCCTTTGCAATCTCTCCTGCTATGTGACATACATCATCATCAGTGTCCACACAATTCCCTGCCATCTCTTTGAAAAGACCCCATGCTTCTGTCTCAAACAAAAGCGGAATGGGGAAATTCTTTTGAGTTCC
This sequence comes from Lonicera japonica, assembly GCA_021464415.1. Lineage (NCBI taxonomy): Eukaryota > Viridiplantae > Streptophyta > Magnoliopsida > Dipsacales > Caprifoliaceae > Lonicera > Lonicera japonica. Next base: position 397,332 of record JAKCWG010000932.1, read on the forward strand.
CATCTGAGTGCACACGATTTCGCTACGTGATATTAATACAACTTTGCATCCCTTGCGTTCATCTCCAATAGGAATACCTATTTCCTTCATATCAAGTGATTCCCAAACATCATCCAATAATACAAGACCCCTGTTGCCATTTGCTAGTCTTATGCGAAGATGTTGGGCTCTCGCAAAAATACTTATTTGCTCCTCAAATTTTAAACCCAACATCTCTGCAAGTTGACTTTGAATTTTGATCACGTCTTTCTTTTGGGAGACTACAGCCATTGTAAACTCGTCAATTTTCTTTTCGAATTTTACTCTTTTGGCAATCTCTTCAACTATTGTTGTCTTTCCAACACCCCCCATGCCACATATCCCGATAACGGAAAAATTATCATCCTCTAGAGCATCTATGATTTCTTTTACTATCGACATACGAGATTGTAGGCCGTTAGAACCACTAGTTGACGAAGATGACGCTATCCCAGTTGGAGGTGCAGGGTTTGAAAACTTAGCAAAGCGTTTGCCCTCGCTTTGAAGTTGAAGAATAATTTGGGCCTGCTTAGAGGCTTCTCGACTCGACAAGTACCAAGTCTTCAGATTTGGACCCCGCCCATTCAGACATCCCTTGTCAACAGAGGCTTTATCTTCGAAAACTCTATCAGATTTCATCATAATCTTCTCCACATCGGTCAGCCAAGACTCAACACGTGGTGTGATAACTTCCAAGTTGTTTCTGGCAGTAGTAGCTGATTGTTGCACCCCCTCTCTGATATCTTTGAGTTTTTTGGCTTGATCTCTATGTTTCTTAATGTTGTTGTTGTAGCAGAATAGATATCCAAATTGACGCCCAATTGGAGCCACCGAGTATTCCCCAATTTTTCCCACAATAGCGAATGCAGTTTCGGCCATATCTTAACAACAACAACGAAGTTTTTGCAGGGAAAAAATAGCCTGTAAACAAGCGGACATAATTAGTTTAGGATCATAAGATGTAGATATGCATGGGTCTCTAGGGTCCTGGGAATGCATAGGTGAAGTGGATTTTTTTTACAGATATAAATTACCTAAAACGTTAAATAAAAATTAGAAAAGTTTTATGACAAACATATATCTATACTAATATAGAAAGTAAACTCACCTTCCTATATTTTAGGATAGTTATGACACCATTTTTTTTATTTTCCTATTTTACCCCTCTTACTATCCGCATGCATAAAACAAAATGTGAACGGGCATCATGAATGCTTTAGTGTCTAGTATGTATTATCAGCAAAGGTGTTTTCAACACACAATCATCTCAAAGTCAGAGTCTAATCTTCAAAATTTTCACGATACTATATTAAGTGCATGAGAGTTAAAGCTCAGGCCAAAGCAAACACATACACACACTACTATTTGGAGCATCTAAGTGGGATATATTTATCTTACTTGAGGGTTCAAATAGTTGTATGATAAGGATATGATATAACTGAGAAATAAAGTTAATTTTTGTGTAATAATTTAAAAGAGGGAATGTGTAGGGATAGGAATACTTCTACAAAGATATAAATATCTGACATAAAAAATTGATATATCGATGTGTCAATTACTTATTGGCTATAATAGATCTTGATAAGGTTCTTTTAACTAATATATGGTGAGTACATTTGATATGTTAGTTTTTACATCAGATATTTTTTACTATCTAGAATTATTGGTAGGGAGAGAATAAATGAGAGAGAATTAGATGGACAGAGAAAAGCTAATCAAATTGATGTCTCCTTCTCTCCCGCTTTTGAGATTAGCAGGACACTCCCTCCCGCTTTCGAGATTAGCGTCTCTCCAATCTAGTTAGCATATAGTAGTGAATGTAGCCGAACTCAACTTTATCATACATCTATTCTGCAAACCAGTGTTTTATGCTACCCAAACTCAACTGTTGGATGTTTTTGTAAGATAAATATATCCTACCTATCCTACTTATACTAACCATATATGGTGGATGCTCTTATTAACCTACTTCTTAACACTATCTTTATCTCTAATTAGCGAATTCTCTTAACATTATTTTTCTCTCTCATCAAAAAATCAGAAAAATTGAAAATGTCACAACTTTCAATCCAAAAACCTTAATGAAATAAAATTTATATATTTGAATTTGACTTATCGAGATCTATAAAATAAGATTCATAATGACCATAAAATAGTGTTAAAATTTTATAATTCCATATGTTTGTATATTCCTATTAGGTTTAACACAATAATATGTAAAGGAACCACTGGATCATAAAATGAGAGTATAGTTCACGCGTAATACACGTTTTACGCATAAGATTTATACATAAATTATTCAGGGGCACTTGAAATAGTCTAGACCACCAATTAATTCGGCACTAATTCTCTCTTTGTCCTCATCTCTCTAACTCACATTCTTTCATATTAAGATCGTCAAAAACAACAAAACAATCTCCACACTAGGTTTAGTTAAAATATGGTTAAATTAGCAGCGGTTAATATTTTTCATATAAAATTTTGTATTTTATCTTTACATTAAAATTATACCAAAAAAATTATTACTTTTCAATTATCAAGTAGTTCGCACATTTGATATAATTCATCCGTTCCAAACTAAAAATAAATAAATTAGTATCAAATCAACTCATGGTCAAATCGATTTTTACTGTGCCGTATAGCACTGGCAATATTTAAAATATATATAAATATAAAGAGAAGGGGTGGTTCACATGCAAAGTTCCTGACATTGATTAGACAAAGGTTAAATATTGATTATGAAATTTTGCTTTCATGTAAAAAAAATTAAAAAAACCCAGCGAAGTTCACATAGATATCTAACAATGATGAAAAAAAACTAGTGGTTAGATCAATGGGAATTAAATAGGGATCACTAGTAAAAACTTCTATTTGACCCCATAAGCATTTAAAATTGTCCTTAATTCATGTTTCTCTAAATGTCTAACTTTAAGTGTAAAAAATCTCATTATGTTATTTAATGTAGACATTTATTTGTTTTGCGGTTCCTATTCCCAATTGATGTGATTGAATGCTTAACTTTGTTTAATTTATGAGACATGATACCTAAAGTGGCTCAAATAGTTTTTAAATCATAACTTTTTTGCTCTAGACATCAAATTATGTATTTCTTGAACCCTTATTGTGAAGAGAAATTTAAAAGTTACAACTTTCGAGATCAACACATTTTCATATATTTGAGTGCTTTGGGAGGAAAGAAAACATAAGAGAATTCCTATCTATCCAAGTGAAGAGGAGTTCCTTGGGAGGAACGAAAACAGAAGAGAGCTTCGGCAGCAAAGAGAAGAAAATATATTTGAGAGCTTTATATTTTTATATTCTTGTATTGTTATTTCATTTGGTGATGGAGAAATTTTTTAATAGAGTGTTAAGAGAAATTCTTGTATCAGTTTCACTCTCGTATTATTTGGAGATATTTACATAGCCACTTTATTATATGTTTTATTCTTCTGACTTTATGGAAGGCTAATCTAATCTCCCTTTCAATGGGAGAAATGAAGCCTCGTTTTAATTTTTGATTAAGAATTTTATAGTATTGCATAACTATATTCATTTATGATTTATCTTAAATAAGATCTTTGAATTACACTAAATACTATAGGTGATCCAACTTTGGTTTTTATATTTGACTTGTGATAAACGCATAATATTGTCATGTTTAAACTCCTTCCCGGAGTCGCTTGACGCATTTGTTGCTTTAATTCTGCCTAATTATCCACTTATCTCGAGATTAATGCCTTAGCGAGTTTTGTATCTAACATGGCCCAAGTTGGTGTGTATTTTGTAGTATTCCATGTGTTTGTAGGATTGGAGTACAATGGCATTGCATGAAGTGATCAAGAGTAAGCTCGGAGGCTTGCAAAGTGCTAAGTGAACAAGTTCCAGACCCATGATCGATCATGGGCAAAGCCATGATCGATCATGGTTGCAAAATTTTCTGGCAGAGCACTTCCATGATCGATCATGGGCATAACCATGATCGATCATGGCCCTTGCAACTTGGCCATTTCACACCCAAAATGGGCTATTTTAGTGGTTCAAGCTATTTTAGATATTTAGTTAGATATTTTGCAACCTTTTAATATATATTATTTTCTCTTAGCTTCTTGGCTAAGATATCTAGTTTTTTTACACTTAGAGTTCTAGAGAGAGGTGAGAGCTCATTGTGGTGTTGTTCTTCATTTCTCTTGTAAGTTTTTAATTTGTAAGAATGATTTCTTCTTCTATAATATTTGTTCTTGCATCTATTATGGAGTAGTCTATTACTAAGGTTACGAAGGTTGTTTGCGATATAATATTCGGTGATTTATGGCTCAATCCATGTTTAAAGATTGAAAAATAGTTGTAAATCCTTTTCTTCTTCATTTCCTCCATTGTTACAAGCTTTCTAGGTATATTCATAATAAAGTAAGACTTTATATGCCTTGTATATTTAGTGCTTGGTTGTTAATGAACATACAACATATTTATATGGTTCTAGAAAGCTTGTAGTCTTTTTCCCCCATCCATGGAGCTTTTTCCCTCTTCATAGAATTTATGAATAGTTCTCAAAACTCCATAGATGGATTATAAATTTGTTTAGCTTATCTTTGATTCATTTATTGACATATTGAGTGCTTCTTACACTTTGTGTGATACTTAGACTCTTTATTTTCTACCATAAGTGATAAACGATGAGTTGACGAATTTATCCCATAAACTTCATTCCGTTTCATTGTTTGGATTTACTTTTTAATTTTCATTCTTTAAATCATGAGATTTCATACACTTGCTTTATGTTAAATCTTTTCATGATGAGTTTGTCATATCTATCTCGGATTAGTTTCATCGGGAATGGGTTGCCTTGCTTCACACCCGTAGCTAAGAGGTAGGAATGATAACCTCGTCTTTGGTGGAATGTCGTTTGTCTCTCTCTTGATATAGCTTCAATTTGGGAATGAGTCGCCTAGCGTCGCACCCTTTGCTATTGAGAGATACACCAACATTCCCCATTTCTCGAGAATCCTTGTGTTGTAATCTTAGTATGAGCTAATGATCATCGTTTCTTAAATCGTAACTAATCTCCACTTACCTTAGTGCTTTCTTATTAATTTTCAAACCGTTTTACATTTCCGTTGTTTCACAACAAATCCAACTTACACAAATCTGGAAACCATTTAATCCGTAATCCATTCCATCCCTTTTCACTTATCCCTGTGGTTCGACACTCGGACTTCCGAGACTATATTACTACTTGACGTGCCTGCACTTGGGCTCTATCGAAGCGCGCTATTTAAGCGGCGTCAACTTGAGAGATGGGTTACATATTTTAGGATTTTCTTGAGTTCATTATATTTTCAAAAATTATTTCTAATTCGAGTATTAATTAATACAAATAGGTGACAACCTTGTATTCTTATTATTTCTGAAAGAAGAAAATATGGATTTTGAAAAGAAAAATCTTTTGAAAACAAATAAATTGTCAAATACTATCTGATTAACTTTTGGGTTCACTTACATACCATAGATGATTCCATTTAATCAAATTAGTACTTGATTTATTTGGGGTATACATGTGCAATAATATATAACTTTTTATATATGTTGATACTTTGGTGGTGGACTCTTATCCTTGAATTCCCTACACAATGACGAGTAGGATTTTGTTGACCTTCCTCTAATTAAGGACGGTTGCGGTGACCCTTGCATTTGATTGGTGAAAGCAATAAAAAGTGTGGAGCTCACCATAACTATTTTATTATATATTATTATATCCACCAATCAAAAGCAAGGGTCACCGCAACCCTATTTAGAGGAGAGTCAATAAATTCCTACTCCATTATTTCTCCAAAACCACTTTCAAATTTCTCTACTTTCTTTTTATTACTAGTGTTAAATATTTCCTAGTTGGAGCAGAATCAAATATAAAGAACTGGTTTTTTTTTTCCAAATCTAATATTTTCTCAATTTTGTATTTATTGATTCCTAAGCAATCCCCATGGATTTGACCCCATGCTACTATTATCTACGTTACTAATATTTCATAGGTACATAGGTTTTTGATTGAGTTATTCTAGGCAAAGAAGATAGCTTCCTGTAAAATGACGTCGTTGCCGGGGAGTTGATTACCTTTTTACTAAATTGAAGATAATAATAGGTTATATGCTATCTAGGTCTTGTTTCCTTCATTAGTATAAGTCGAGCCAATTTGAATTGTAGTCATTTTTTTAATTTGTCTTATTTTGAGCCACCTATAAATTCTTTTTGAAAGTCAATTTTCACAAATCACAATAGTTATCCCATCTATCTGCTGAATCGATCACATAACAAATTTCACAAATGTTTTCCTTTGATTAATAGAAGAAAGCATAAATCCCTTAAAAAAAATTCTAGACCATTGCACGGTGGCGCACGCTCACACATACACATGTACGCACTCATGTATCATAAGAATTCTTATTAGATATTTAGCCTGTGTTCCAATTAGAATTTTGCTCACCAACCCATTCCTCACATCTTTCAACTTCGGTTTTCTTTCTTTCCTGTAAATTTTTTGTGGGATAAAAGAGAAAAAGAAAGATGGGATAATAAACGTTTCCCTTTCTTTCTTTCCTTCTTTTTCACTTCAATCCAAACTATCAAATTATTATTTTTTTTGGAAAATATGGTTGTGCTGGAATCAAAATCTCGAAAGTGATAATTATATATAAACAAAAATAAACAAATAACCAAAGGCAAAGAGAAGTTTTGCGCAAGAGTATTAGTTCAAGTGGCATGGCCCTCACCTCCCATTTGGGAGGTTTGCGAGTTCCATTCTCCTATCTATATACAATTTGTTGTGTTCACAAGAAGGAGACTTTAAACCTTCGATCTTTTCAAAAAAAAAAAAAAAACAACCTAGAAATTAATCAAATTAAGGCACAAAACCCAAGCATAAACCTTATTGGTATTAGAAAAAGGATCAGAGTTACTTCACTTCACCTCACCAGCAAAGATAATCAGCACTTGGAACCAAGGGCCAAGCAAACAAAGAGTAGAAAAATGAGGCTTTATCAAAAAGAGATGGAACGTAAAAAGGCAGGGTTTCCATTCTTTCAAAAAGGCTATATAGTTTTGTGCAAACATGTTATTATATTTAGCGAATATAACATAAACGGTTTGGATTTTGGCTTTGTGCATTTTTTAAGAACACCCTAATTTTAGCCTAATCAATACGGTCAATATTAAAAATTATTTATCATTGTGAGATTTGTGACATGGATTATATTTTAAAAGATTAAGAGCTAGTTAATTTAAGATGTTACAAAAAAAAGAGTGAATTCTTAATATAAAATAGAAGAAGCAGCAGCAGCAGCATAGCAGTAGCATAGCAGCAGCGTATTAGATTACAATAATTCACATGCTAAGATTTCGCACAAATTCAAACTTGTGAACTCTGCCCGCTCATTTCTCACTTCTTTTAGTTTCCCTTTTTTATTTTTTTCCTTATTTCTACTTTTTGTTTGCCTTCTCTTTTTAATTCCTCTTTATTTGTTTTTTTCCTTTTCTTTTTCGTTTATTTTTGTCTTCAAAGAAAAATATAGAAAAATAGAAAATGAAGAGGATAATATTAAACCTTTCCCTTCTACGTAGTGATTGAACAACAAAATGATACTCGCTCCATCTCAAATTAATAAATTTATTTTATTGGTACAAAACCAATGTATCAAATTTCACAATAATAAATAAGTCACTTCACTTGTTCAACATTAGAGATAATCAGCACCAATGCACCATATATAAGAAGCAAAGCACAAACAAATCTGAAGTGAAAAATGGTGTTTATGAGAAAGTATTATAAGCGGGCTATTCAAATTATTCTTCTGTTCTATTGAACACATTTACAAATTATTATAATTAATCAAGGCTATATTGTTTAGCATATATAAACTAGTTATATATTGCGGAAAGAAAAATAGCAGAGTGAAGTAATTGAGTAATAGGTCGAGGAATAAGGAAATGAAAGAATTAAGTGGCGCATCATCATAAACAATGATATATATATATGCATGACATATATAACATAAAATACCATACCTGATGGATGGATGCATGGATGGATGGATGGGCACAAGAATTAGAAAAGGAATTAAGCAGAGCTGCAAAGAGAAAATAACTGAATTAATTAACTTCACTTCGTTAACGGCACAAACGAATATATATATATATATATGGGGTTTATAAGAAAGAAAGAAAACTTGATGGGCTATTCATTCAATTATTCTTTCATTCAAAAGTGAGAATTATTTTGGGATGTCTCAAAATAATTCTCCTATGGGAGAATTATATAGTGACTCAACATACAAAATAATACTCCCTCCTCAAACTAAGAGTGGCACTTTTTTTTTCGGGATGTCTCAAACTAATGGTTCTACTTTTTCAAAAAAAAAATGGTATATAATTACTATATAAAATATGTTATATTCTTGGTCATTAATTAAATTAAAATTATTGTTTTCTTAAAAGTACTAAAACTAAAGTAGCAATTTTAATTTTGGAACCTACTTTCCTTCCTTTAAGGTTTAAAGAGAAAAATACAATTCTTATTTAAAGACAGAAGGAACATGTTATATTATATTATATAGTAATTCACATATTAAGATTTCTCTACAAGTTGAAATTAGAAGTTTGCCTACCATCTCATTTCTCCACCTTTTCACTTCCCCCTTCTCTTGTTCCTAATTTTTGCCTTCTCTTTCTACTTCCTCCTTTTTCTTTTATTACATTTGTTTTCTTTTGGTTGAAAATATACAAAATTAAAGAAGACGAAAAATTTAAACACCTTCATAACTTTTACTTAGCGACTGAATGATACTCCTTTCACAAACTAAGAGGACACTTTTTTTTGGGATGTAAAAAATAAGTTATATTCTTGACCATTAATTAAGTTAAAATTAGTGTTTTTCTTAAAAGATATATAACTAAAATTAAATTAGGACACTTAAAATTAATTTGAGACACAAGTAAATAAAAAGCCCCTTCTTATCTCTCTCTATGTTTTCTTCTATTCAATGAAAACTAAAATCCGCAAATATCTTCACAAAAGTAAAACAAGAGAGTTATAACATAATCAAAAATTTTAACAGCAATTAAAGAAAGAAAAATTGCGGAGTGAAGTAACTGACAAATAAAGAAAAGGAAAAGCCAAAACTTAAGGGTAAATATATATATATGCAAAAAATTTCATATGCGGATTACTATTCACGGACTGCCCGTACGGATTGGGCCATTTGGCACACTTTCCAATAAAATTTGGTGGGGATGTTCTTCGTCGTGTGTAGAACATCTCGACCAAATTTCATAAAAAAATTCAACTGGGAAGTGGGTTAACTACATGATTGAAAAATATTTGTTCAGAAATAGATATATAAAATCCAATATTTTTCAATCATGTAGTTAACCCACTTCCTAGTTGAATTGTTTGATGAAATTTGGTGTAGATGTTTTACACACGATGAAGAATATCCCCACCAAATTTTATCAAAAAATTCTATCGAGAAGCGTGCCAAATAGCCCAATCCGTACGGGCAGTCCGTGAACAGTAATCTGTATAGGAAATGGACTCATATGCAGAAAATTTCATAACATTTATACCTAATGAATGGGTCTCTTGAATGTGAAAAATAACTAAACTTCTCTTCTTCAACAGCAAAGATAATTAGCACTTCACCTGTAAGAAGCATAACAAAAGCAAATGTCAGGAAAAAAAATTGAAGTTTACGAGGAAGAATATTATTAAATTAAAAAAAAAAAGTGGGTTATTCAATTATTCATCCAATTCAAAAAGTAGGAAAATTATTATATTGTAGCTCCCACCAACCAAGCAATAACAAATGGTTGTGGTCCCACTTCTTCTTTTTCCTTTTTCCTTTTCCTTTCTGTCATTTTTTTTTTATTCGCGAAAGTTTGGTCCTGCACTCCTGTGTAATAATTCTTCCCTTCAATCTTGTCTGTTTGACGTTCCTTTAGTCCCGGATTTTTTATTTCTACATTTCTTTGTCACTAGCGGTAAAGATTTACCACAGAAAAAACTTTAAAAAGTTGATTTTTTTTTTATTTTTTTTTCTCACCGGGTGTCCGGGTCAGTTGATGTGTGGCTGCCGCTGACTAAGCATTATTTTAATAATACCGGGAGTCGACCTTGAGAGTTCCAAGTCAACCCCAAAGTTGTTCCGGTGGTAGCCTTACACCACTGGCCAAAATGCTTGGTTAAAAGTTGATTCTTTCAAAAATTAAGTCTTCATTTGAGGTGGTGCTAATTTCTCACACTACTTTACTCGGTAACACATCATTTCATTTATTCGGTCCTATTGCACCGAATATGTGCATATTACCTAAGTGCAATAAGGCTGAGTTATTGTTGAGAACAAAAAAAATACACTGGCTCGGCCTTATATGGCTAAGTCATTATTGGAGTGTTATAGGGTGTTTTAGTATGTGTAATTAGCACCTTTCTTAATTTGGGACATGCGTTGAGGCAATGGCCGGTTGTTTGTGAGGCAAGATGATCACCCAATACCCATGAATGTAAGAAGATAAAAAATAGTAAAGGTATAATTGACTACTCATAAGAGACGAGTGCGTCTTTTTAGTGGATAAAAATTTATGAGTGTGATAAAGTTTAGTTTCGTAACTTAAACATAATTTTGAAAGGTCTTCCAACTCATTTTCTCTACGTGGAAATTAGCATATTCTTAAAAATGAATGTGGAAATAAAACATTGATTCATAATTTGAGATTAAAGAAGTATTAGTCAACCACTCAAGCTGATCAGGCTTGGGTCGATTGCTGATCGGGCTTGCTTGTTATAGGCATTACATAAATTAGACATTGGTGCATCATGCGGCGGATGTAGGTATTATTTGAGGGGGACCATGGTCCCCCCAATAATTTTTTTTTTAATATATATATATATATAAAATAAGTCTATTAAATTTCTATTGTGGTCCCCCCAATTAAAAAAAAATAGTAGAGATAAACTAAGAGAGACAAATTTCATGACTTGAAAGAATGTCGAACACAATTCTAATAATATTGAACTTTGAAAGGTATGTATTTTGTAGCGCAATTTTATATTTTTTCTATTTTGTAATGCAACTTTTCATTTTTTATATTATGTTACGTTGTTGAAAATTATTTGGTCCCCCCCAATAAAATTTTCTGGATCCGCCTCTGGGTGCATGTACAAACTTTTTTTATATTCGTCATGTTATTTATTGTGGAAAATTACAAAATGAAATAAGTATTGGGTTTTCTTTTCTCTTTTTCGTTTTTTTGGGATGGATTCAAGTATTGGTTCAATGCAATGAAGTTACATTTGTTAACTCAAGCTTGAGTTCAAAATCTAATAGAGTTGAAAATTTTAAGGAACCTTTTGTTTTTAACCCAAAATATTTGAATCATTTTGTTTTTAGCGTAGATCATTCCGATTATTATTTTTTAGGCCAAAAGTTTTGATAATTAAGAATTTTATTTTTGGTTAATGTTTTTAATAATTTTAATTATAAGCTCTTGTGATTTTCCTATTATGTCCTTCTTTGACTTCTTTTTTTCCAAATCTTTTATCTTCCTATAATATAGGCCATGTAACATTTTAAATTTAAGTGATTTATCGATTCGTTTTTAAATTTAAGCTCAATTAAAATCAAAAATAAATGGTACAAACTAGAAAGATAATAAAAAGACTTTTAGAATATTGGGTCAAATACTAATTTGCTAAACAAGTAAACCCTAAATTTTGCCTACAAAAAAACCCTAAAAAATGTAAAAGCATGAAACTAAAGAAGACGTAAATAATATATAAGTAGAATATTTTTTTAATACAAAAATTCTATGACAACATAATAGCAAGACATGAGGTAAGAGAATTACTTTCATTTTTCGACCCGTCTAGTTCTATATCTTTTTAAGACATAATTGAGGTTAAAGAAAGAAAGAAAAAATAGCGGATTAGACTATTAGAGTAACATAGCCGAAATTGAAGGAACTAAGAAGATAAATTAGCCAAAATTGAAGGGTATCTTCATAAGGAACAAACATTCACATATATAACAAAACATACCTAATAGTTGGATGGATCTCTTAAATTAAAAAAAGAAGATAATTAATCTCTTTCACTTCACCTCGCTTCTTCAACAATAAAATCTCTCAGCACCACAAGAAGTTGAACACAAACAAATTATGAGAAATATAAATAAAAAGGCAGGGATAATGATCAATTATTCATCCAATTCCACTTCAAAAAGCAGGAAATTATTAGGTTGTAGCTCCCACCAAACAACAATGACAGATGGTTGTGACTTGTGGGCCCACTTCTTCATTTTCCTTTTTTCTCTCTTTCTATGATTCGTTCTTTTGCAAAGATTTGATACTGCTTAATAATTCTATCTCATTTTAATAGAAATACGAAAAATAATATAAAAATTAATTAATTTATATGAAAAATAAAAAAATAAATTGAATCATATATCCTTTTTTTATACCATACGAAAATTAAGTATGGTGTAGTTAAAAAATAAATTAAAGCATATATACATATTTTTTACCATACAAAAATTAAGTATGGTGTACGTATTTTATATTTTCAATTTTTTTTTAGTTTGAGTGATTTTAAAAACTTTTGCTGCTATATTAACACACTTTTGATATATTACAAATATTTCACTTTTCACTAATACCTTCACTCACCCTATTTTATTTTTATCATTAACATTCCATCATTACTATCCTCTTTAATATATATATATATATATATTCGGAGCATTTCTCACACGGACCAATCCGTGCGGATTGGTCCAAAAAAAAGCCGCGTGCAAGTCACTCAAAAAAAGCACCACTCTCTCTCTCTCTCTCCTTAAAAGAATTAAAGCAGATTTCTCTCTTCTCTCTCTTCATACCTCTGTTCTTTCTTCTCTCTTCATTCTTCTTTTTTTTCTCTCTTCATTCAATACTCTGTTTTTTCTTCTCTTCTCTGATGGCAATTCCAAAAATACCAATCGATACACCTTTACACACCGAGACTACATCCAATTAATATTTTAATAAATTTTGATTTTATTTCTTAAAACTCAAATCACTTTCAAATCGTGGCTTAAAACCCAAACCATGGGTTAAGATTTCTTTTAATTTTTGTCTCTCTTAAAACCCAAATCACATTCAATCATGGCTTGAAAATTTGAAAGAAGAAATATCATATATTAAAGCTTATCTCTCTCTCAATTTAGGTCTTCAAATTTGATGCGGTAAGTGAGGCTTGATTTGGGTTTGAGTGTGATTTGGGTTTGATTAGGCAATTCGATTTAGTTAACTAGATGTGTGCGGGTTGGGGGTGAAAAATTCATTGAGTTGGATTGAGAGATTGGGATTTTAGAAAGAGAGAGAGGAACGGAGAGAGGAATGAAGAGAGAGAAACACCATTTTCGTTGAGAGAAGAAGCCATTGGAAAAGAGAAGAAGAAAAAACAGAGGATCGAATAAAGAGAGAAAAAAAAGAATAAAGAACGGAGAAATGAAGAGAGAGAAACCTGCTTGTTTTAAAAAAAAACAGAGAGAAACTTGCTTTAATTTTTTTTACGGAGAGAGAGAGAGAGGGGCTCTTTTGAGTGAGTTGTACGCGTTCTTTTTGAGATCAATCCGTATAAATTGGTCTGTCTGAGAAATGCTCCGTGTATATATATATATATATATGAGGTTGGGGAGTTGTTATTTAAATTAGGGTTGTTTTCGAACTTAATTAGGGAAATGGGGTTGTTTTGAACTTATTTGTGGGAGTAGGGTTGTTTTAAAACCGCGGGTCAAAGTGGTGGTTTTTGGGTTAAAAACGCTGGTCAAACCAGCGTTTTTAAGTGTAAAAACGCTGGTCAGCCTAGCGGTTTTAAGTTGGCCAAAATTTCTCCCCCCTAGAATCGCCAGAGCAACCAGCGATTTTAATGCTAAAAACGCCAATGGTTTCAGCGATTTTAATGCTAAAATCGCTACCTACTACAGCGATTTTAAGTAGATTTTTTCCTTCCCCTCCCTCGTACATAGCTGTATACACGGAGAAAACCTACATTACAAACGCAGCAGCCGCCATTTGAACACGAGGTGAAGTTCTTTACTTCTGCAAATTTTCTATACATTCACTCTAAAATTTTCATTCAGTTCAATATTTTCATTTGTTAACTTCAAAAGAAAAAGGTTAGTTAATTAATATTATTTTAATTATTTTATTTTACCTCACATTTTATCAATTGGTAATGGGAATGATCTTTTTTGTAATATATGTATGTGATTTTATGATATATACTTGTAAAATGTATGTATATATGTATGTGTGTTCATGCAATTTTTAATCAGTAGATAAAATATGTCCTTTGAGATATATGCGTGTTCATATATTTTTAAAGTAGTAGAGAAAATGCGTCCTTGAGATATACATGTGTTCATAATATATTTGAATTAGTAGAGAAATATTTTTTAATTGATAAAGAAAATGCGTTCTTGAAATATATATGTGTGTTTATGTATTTTAGAATTAGTAGAGAAAATGTATCCTTTCAGATATATGTATATTCATTTACTTTTAAATTAGTAGAGAAAATGCGTCCTTTGAGATATATGTGTGTTCATGTATTTTTGCTAGAGAAAATGTGTCCTTTAAGATATATGTGTGTTCTTTTATTTTTTGGATTATTAAAAAATGGCATTTAAGATAGATATTATATATATATATATATATGTGTGTGTGTGTGTGTGATGGTTAATGGCTAATTTTAAATATAAAATTTATTATCGAAATTCGTTGGGCTTGATTGTTAATATTTTATTTTACCATATTATTATTATATTTTGAAGAATGTATGTTGTATATATTTTATTAAAAAGGAATTTTTATGTTAAATATTGTGTTTTTCTTCACATATTGTACGTTTTGACAATTTTAAATATATTATTATTTATTATCAGTTATTGATAAATTTATTTAATTTTGTTGTAGGTGAATAATGACAACTAGACAAGCGTTTACGCTTTTATATTGGGGCGGTCATGTTATTAACGGTGTGCATGGTTGTGGATACGATATTCCGCACAGAACAGGCATTATCTTAAATGAAGGTACGACATACACGAAATTAGTAGAAATTATTTATTCTGCTATGGATGCTGACTGCTCACCATCGAGGTTAAAGATTTTATGTAGATGTCCCATGTATGTGACCCCAAATACTTGCAACTACTTCCTTCACGAAATTTACGATGACGTAAGTTTACAGTTTGCAATGGGTTCGAATTTCAATGCTCCATTTGTCAATGTGATCGAGTTGTATGTAGAGAAACTTAACCTGAATTTTGATGTTGCCCCAATTGGGGATAATTTTCCATTGTTCGGGTCGTACATCTCACCACCATCGATACAAGGCACTCCTGTTTCTAAGTTGCCTTCAAGTTCGGGGCCATCTCGAAGGCTTGATTTTGGTGGGAATAAAAAGGAGATTTGTAATTCATCTCGACCCACACCCGAGGCCGTGTACGACTGTGGGGTTGGCGTAGAATTTGATGATGCCACTGGAGATGGTACGGATTGGGACTCAGACTCTGACAAGGTTACCGAATTCAGCGACACTGAAAGTGATGAATGGGAAGAATCGAACCAAATTGAGGAGGTTGTGGAAGATATACCGGCATGTTACACACAGTTTAATGTTACATATGTTGACCAGGATTTGACGATGAATGAGCAATTAGTAGATGAAAATGAATTACGCAAGGGGCTCATTTACGAGACTAAAGAGAAGTTGAAAATTGCAGTAAAACAATTTGCAATTAAAAATTCAAATGAATTTATTGTCGAGGAATCGAAGGCAGATACATGGGCAATTAGGTGTAAATTGCATGAAAAGGGGTGCAAATGGCGGCTCCGTGCTTCAAAAAGGAAAAAAAAACATGGCCAATTCGAGATAACCAAGTACGAGGGTCCCCACACATGCACATTTGATCGTTTGAAACTAACTCACAAACATTTGGATTGCAAATTCATTGCCGGGAATGTAACACATTTGGTTAAGGTTGATCCTGGGCTTAAGGTTCGTGTTATCGTCGCATTTATTAAAGATAAATATGGCTACAAGATTTCATATTGGAAGGCGTGGAATGCGAAACAGGAGGCTATTGAAAAAATATTTGGCAATTGGAAAGACTCTTATGCTACTATGCCGAGATATTTGGCCGCTATTAAGTACAACAACCCACGCACGATCCACGAGTGTAGAAGCAAGATGTATGATGGCCATTATCGTATTTTTGACAAGAACTTTTGGGCCTTTGGTGCGTCCATTGAAGGCTTTATGCACTGCCGGCCTGTTATAAGTATAGACGCGACGCATCTACGTGGCAAGTACAATGGAAAACTTTTCATTGCAATGGCCATGGATGCCAATGAAGGGATATTTCCACTTGCATTTGGATACGGGGATGAGGAAAGTCACGAGACATGGCATTATTTTCTCACACGACTTTGGCATTACGTTGTGAAGGGACGAGATGGCGTCTGCTTGATTTCTGATCGACATAAGGGCATACTGTCTGTAATCAATTCCAATCCACAATTTCAAGAGCCAATGACGTACCATAGGTTCTGTATGCGACATGTCCGTAGTAACTTCACAAGTAAATGTAAACCAGACGAGAGTTTATTGATACTAATGTGGAAGGCTGCAACTGCTTTTTGTTTGCCAAAATTCAATCGGTACATGGACATGATAAAAGAGTACGATGAACACCAAGAAAGCGAAGGGAAAAAACCATGGAGGTGGCTAAACCAAATTCCCTTAGAGAAGTGGACTTTTGTTCATGATGGAGGTCATCGTTATGGGATAAAGTCGACAAATATTTCGGAGGTTTTCAATGGAGTTTTACTTGGAGCGAGATCTTTGCCTATTACTGCGTCGATAAAGCTCATTTTTCATCGGCTTGTTACATATTTTTGCGAAAGAGGCGAGCAGGGAAAAAGTAGGCTTGATAAATCGGAGGTCGAACACACTCCTTTTATGGCGCTTAAATTATCAAATCTTACGGAGAATATTGGAAAATATATCGTTTATAGGCATAACAATTCGGAGGGAGTAGCATCTGTCACGTCAGCTAAAGGAAAAGTAAAGAATGTAAACATCCTTGAAGGCACGTGCAGCTGCGGGAGGTGGACAATTTATAAGTATCCTTGTGCACATGTCATGGCGGTGTGTGGTGCACTACGGGTAGATCCAAAGTATTTAATTCACGAAGACTTGAGTCTTAAGGTGTACGTTGCCACCTATTCTCGTACATTGCATCCTGCTTTGCCTGAAGATTATTGGGATGCCTGTTTGCCTAATACAGATGCTGGTATTTTAATCCCTAATCCAAATATGTTGCGTCAAAAGGGTCGTCCATCTAAGCGCATTCATAACGAGATGGATGTAAGCGATCGTAGAAGGTTTAACCATTGTGGGATTTGTGGGGAGGCCGGGCATGATCGACGCACTTGTCCCAGAAAGAAGAACAAGCAATTGTTGCTACCTTATAAGTAAACATGCTGCTTTAATTTGTAAGATTTCAAACTTTCTGTTTTCGGATATTTATTTATATAAATTTGCACAACGCATTTACTCTTAGCATGTTTTACATTTGTTACTAATTACAATAACTTAATTTAATTACTATCACATGCCTTAAATATATTATGGAAATGCCCCTCTAAAAACAAATATTTAAAGACATATCTTTTCTATATCAGCCTTCAATGTCAGGATTGCTGATATTGCGTAGCATGCTGTGCCTGTATTGTAAGTCATACCAGTGTATTGTCATCTCAGTCAGGCTGCATTGTATTGTCATTTCAGTGTCAGTGCAGTGTATTGTCATCTAAGTGTCATAGCAGTAATTGCACATGCCATGCGCTCCAACTACTATACTGTAGCAAGGCACGCCTATGTAAACATTATTTAAGCAACATATGTTTGTCAATTTTTTTCATCTCACTCTCAACAAATAATGACTTCTTCAAGCTCAAATAATAACCAATCTGGAGATTTAGATGATTTTGAAACACCAGATGTAATTTTGCTGTGTGAGACATGGAAAAAAATTACTTATGATGGTAAGTGGTGTGAGCGGGATAACCCACGAACATGGGAAGAAATGGCTAGAATTTTTAATGCAGCACCTAAGAACTCGAACTCCTTGTGGAAAGACAGGGTTGTCATGGCTGATCAACTAGCTCAACTGTGGGCAAAGGTTGAACCAGCGGTGAAAAAATTTAACCGATTTTACAATGAGAAGGAAATGCCTCCTCCTCATCCAAAATACATCACTCTATCTCCTGCTCAACAGGGCCACTACTTGGCAAAATTTTACGGTGATGTTGAAAGGGAAATGGTAAAAGGTTACTTTAACAATTATAATTTATTTTATTTTTGCTCATCGTTATTTATATGGTATCTAATGCACAATTTTTTATCTTATTTTTCATGCAGCAAGAACATGCCCATCTCATGTACTTGGTGGAAGAAGGTGTCAACTTCCCTTATATATTGTACTGGCAGTTTCTCAAGCACTCTATCAACTAATATTTGTATCATGTGTAATGTTTTAATTACAACAATCGTAATGTTGTATCTTCGAAGTTTGGTTAGGACTGTACCAACTAGACATCTATTTTAATATGTAATGTTTAATCTAATGTATTAATATGCTTTACAATGTTTTATGTGCACTGTTTAAGTGAATGGGTTAACATTGCTCTAGAAAGTAGTCCTAGAAAAAGTAGGGAGCAGGAACTGGTCTAATCTTATTTACTTTTTCAGTGATTCGTCGAGTCATTTCTTTTTCCTATATCAAACATTTAAAGATTACTGAAGATTTACACTGTACAAACCCATGCTTGATAGTGGTTGTAGTCCTATATAAGAAGCGTAGTCATATTACTCTTAGCTCATTCTAATCTTACTACAAAAATTTTACAATCATCTTACCCTTATCTTACAACTTCACAAAATGAGCAACTCATCTACAATTGATGATTTGATTCCACTCCTTCCAGTAGAAATTCAAGGAGAAATACGAGCTCGATTAAGGAGGAATCGAGCTACTAGAATCATATCAATGTGTGAAGGCTTATTGCGAACTCCATCTCCTCTTTTGAGGCCAAGATCTTTTCTATATCAATGGCCGAATCTTGACTTCCCCTATCGTTCACCGCTTGCGTTCGTGCCTTTGTACTCATGGACGCCTGTGTTTTATGTCTATCTGTGGTACTTGCTAAATACTTATCACATGCCTATTGTCTTCTCACCACATTTGTATATCACATGGGATAAATGGGTATACTACGACTACACTCTATTTGACAAGTTCTGGTTTGAAGTATTTGGTGATCACTGGAGGGTTGTTGCATCTGGACATAGCTCACTACATCCATTGACGGAGCCAATTAATAGACATGTACTTTTAATAGCAAAGTTTTAACTCCAACAAGCCTCTAATGGACAACGGCCGTCACGAATCAACTCAGTTTGAATGGGTAACCAATGCAAATGGATCTTTGCACGGACATGACCCAGAAGATTTGCTAAACAATGTATGTCAAACTGCCATATGGAGAGCAGAGTCGTTGAATACAGGTGATGAGTACAATACTGAAGAAATGGCAACGACTCCAGATGCACAGATGCAAATGGAAACTAATTGAAATCACGCGAAATAAGAAAACTTGTAACGGACTAGTAGTGGTAAGTATTAACAAGAATGAAGGTGATATGATCTTTTTAATGGATGTCCGCCAATTATCATCTGATGATCTTATTTACTATGTATGAATGTATTATTTGCCTGTTACCTAGTATGTTTTATTATGGTTGTGTTTATGTCTATCTAATGTAATGGTTTTTCTAACCACGTGTTATTGTGATATTGAAAAAAATGTAATGTCCAGTTGTTTGTTATAATATTTTATATGTGATATTAAATACTGTAACCCAAGTTTCGTAGTTATTATCTGTGATGTATTTTATCTATAAACTATATTTTCACTGTGATATATTTTTTAAATTATTTATAAGCTATTGAAAAAAATTGCAGTGGATTAGTAACTCGTTAGTACAAACCATTTTATCATTTAATAAAATATTATAACTAAGCAAAACAAATATATGAGTACAATAGTAATAATCAACAATAAACCTACTAGGTACCACAACTAGGTTTTTTCCTCTTCCTCTTAGGCCTCTCATCCCTCTCAACCTCCGTACGGGTATGTGCCTCTACACCCTCACCTTTGCCCTTGTCCGTAGCCCTACCCCTCGGTCTACCTCTCCCTCGACCTATACCGATAGGTACCACAGGTGCATCTACAACCTCTGGTATGACCAACTGTGTCAATCCCTCAGCATGCTCCGTGGGTGTAAGTGTCGGTGACTGTGAATGTACGATCGGAATCTGCTGTGACACGTGTGGTGAAGTAAATGATGTGTCTGTCGTCAATATAGAGACATAATGTCCCATGTCAAAATCCTCGAATATGGTGGGAAGTGTATCTGCCTGTGATAGGTCAGGGGGGCGAGGGAGAGGAAAATGTGGTAGCAGTGGTCGTAGTAGTAGTGGGAATGGGTAATGGGGTAGTAGTACTAGTGGTCGAGGTAGTGGGAATGGGTAATGGGGTAGTAGTACTAGTGGTCGAGGTAGTGGGAATGGGTAAAGGATGAGGAAGAGGAAGCAGAGTGGGAATGGGTGAAGGAGGAGGAGGAGTAGTGGGAATGGGTAATGAGGTAGTAGTACTACTACTAGTGGTAGTGGGAATGGGTAAAGGAGGAGTAGTAGTAGTAGTACTAGTGGTAGTAGGTAATGAGGTAGTAATACTACTACTAGTGGTAGTGGGAATGGGTAACGGATGAGTAGTAGTAATGCTGGGAGAGGGTAATGTGGTAGTAGTAGTACTGGTCATAATAGTCGTGGAATCTGGTAAGCTGGGGCCTGGCGGGGAAGACAATGTAGAGGTAGACGGGCCACCATCATGTGAAGACGACGTTCCCACTGTAGGCCGCCTCTGACGTCGGCGAGAGGGTCGTGGGATCGGGGCGGGTACAGGTTCGTGGACCTGTAATGGATCAACAGATAGCCGAAACTCTTGTCGCACAGTAACAAGAGCACTATGTGCTAAGTCAGATATCTCCTCCGATGTCGAATCTCCTGTGATAGACCGCAAAGGATGGTTCATAGCCAATGCATATATCTTAGCAAGTGTATCACCCTGTACCGTTAAAACACCATTATTAATATAAAATAAATATCTAAAAAAAATAAAAAATACATTTTATAAAATCAATTCGGGTTTACCAGAATCTCCAATGTCACCCCTACTGGCTCAGGACCAAACTCGGGAGGATGCTCAGGCGCCGCAAGTATGAAACGTCGAGTAATGGTACGAAACCAAACCATGTAATGATGGTCGTACTGAATCGGGCCCTGCAACACATCCGCGTTAACTACATGCTCATGTCGGCGGTCCCAAAAGGCAATGAAGTCACGGTGATGCTGCATCCAATCAACAGGATCTCCTCGCCCCCTCCCTCTAAGATCTGTATCGTGCAATTGGTCACTTGTGTCAAAATCGATAGGGATGTTTTGTTGTAGTCCAAATTGCCGCATCACTCTGTCAGGGAGGTGCCACTCGACAATCTCAAAGCATATAAGGGGTGACCGCGTCCGCCATAGAGCCTGGCCAGCAAGACAATAGGGAGGCAATACTGCCATAACATGCGCGGTGTACGGCTGCCAGATCATCTGTAAAGTATTAACTAGAACTTATGAATATTATAAATTTAGCCCTAATTTTTCAATATAACTAAATTTAAAATTTGTCTAAATTTCGGCAGAAGTTTGTTTTTACAGTAATCCACTATTTTAATATTCACCTGTTCAACAATTTTTTTTAATATATACCACTATTTCATCTCCCAAATTAGTTAAAATAATAGTAAGCAATAGTTGAACGTAACTCAATTTTAATTTTGTCTAAATTTCGGCAGAGTTTCGTTTGTTTTTACAATAATCCCGTATTTTCATATTCACCTGTTGAACAAGTATTTTACGATATATACAACAAATTCATCTCCCAATTTAATAATAAACCGAGAGTCCAATGAAAGTAAATTATAAATATGTCTAAATTTTGGCAGAGTTTCAGTTATAAATACAGTAATCCTGTATTTAAATATTCACCTGTTTAAGTTTGATTTTGTTATAATAATTCAAACAAATTCATTTCCCAATCAAAAACCTCATCCAAATTATGTATAATTATCTCCAACTCAATCATAAAGGAGATAAGATTATAACAATTCATTTGCATACTAATTCATTAATACTAATTAAGATTATAATAATTAAAATAACCTGCTCTGCTCGCATACGATCTAGTTGGTCCCTATAATGCGTCAAAACATGTATGGGAGTTCGCTCGAGTGAAAACCTCGTCCGCCACCTGTATTAAGTAAATGTGGGATGTCAAACATAAAACTTTATAAGTATATTGACAAGTGTGTTATTACATATCATCAAACCTGGCTCCGTGTGGTGGTCTGTCAATGGAATGAACTATCTCCTCCTCAGAAATTGCTATATCGACTCGTCGGGGGCGAAGCATAGACAATCTCTCCCAACACCATAACTAACAACAAAATTTCACAATATATTATCGACCGTAGAAATTGAAAATTAAGAATAAATATTATAATTTTAGCCTTAATTTTTACCTGTAATAACAACAATGGACCTGCAATCTGCCTGGATCTGCTACGAGTGCCTCGACACATCTCCCTGTACAAGACAGCAAGTGCTGCACTCCCCCAACTATAATTGCCCACCCTATTTAAATCCTCAAGTAGTGGAAGTAACGACACTTTGATAAATGATGAGGACTTGTCAGCCAAAATAGAACCACCAAGCGATTGTGCAATCCACGCACATGTGTATTGCTCGACAACAACGTCCTCAGCATCATGGGTAGGTATCTCTCGAAATGTATCGGATATCCAGGAAAGCTTAAGCTTTGAATTCTTAAGAGCGTGGTCCGGTGGTCGGACTCCCAATACGCGCTCACACACGTCAGCCGGTGAAGCATCTAATGGAGGGGCAGTAACGGCATTGCCGTCAATGGGTAATCCCAGCAGTATCGCAACATCTTGGAGTGTGATAGTGAACTCTCCAACAGGTAGATGAAACGTATGCGTTTCTTGCCGCCACCGCTCAACCAATGATGTAATCAGTGCGTGATCGTACTGAATATGACCTACGCGGTACACTCCGTAAAAGCCTGCTCGTAATAATAAACGTTGAACCCTCTCAGGCAGGATAATACGCTCTCCATCAGGTCCACTAAACTCTGTATCGCTCCTACGTGGTTCCAATAATCCAGGGTCATGGCCATCCCATATAGCGGAAGACCTATGATGATCCTGTAAATATAACAGACGGCGATCCTCTGGACCAGGATCCATTGGCAAATACCTGTTTCATGTACATGCTTATTAGAAATAAAGTAATAAACAATTCATCTCCCAACAATATAATTTGTGTACATAACTTAAATGTAATATACATCCATTCATTAACTAATAAAATTGCATTATAATATCACATTACATATTGTATGTGCAATAACTACAACTGCATTTGTACATAATTAACAAACACTGTACAAACCTATACATATAAGTCTACAACACCTAATTAAACAAATTACATAAAACTGATACAACAAGTAGAAACACAAGCAAATACATGATACGACTTGCACATTTGAGTGATTTTTTGCATTGCTCGTACTTTCTCTGTACTTCTTCTCTTTTTTCCCTCTCCTTTTCTATTCCTTTCAACAAACGGGTGTTCAAATCCTTCACTCCTTCAACAACTGCCCTCCAATCTTCTTTTTTAACTGCTATGTGCCTTATTTGATCGCAAACATCTTTCATCTCTTCCTCAACTGTTTTATCCTTATCAACCCATTGAAAAAAATTGCATCCATTATTACCATATTTCTTACAACCAAAGAATCTCCGACCCGGGTTTCTCGAGGTCCATGAAACTCTAATAGGAGCTACTTCTCCACAAAAACAAGTCACGTATGAACATGATCCGGAATAGGAACAGGAGTTCGAAGACATTTCTGCGAAAAAGTATATATAATTATCCCCATCTGAATCATAACAATAATTTTTCAACGTAACAAAATTTATAATTTGCCTAAATTTTGACAGAGTTCCGTTTGTTTTTACAACAATCCAGTATTTTTATATTCACCTGTTTATCAAGTTTTTTTACAGTTCACCAATCAAATTCATCTCCCAGTCAAATAAAAATTAAATTATATATTAAAATCCGCAACTTAATCAGAAAATCAAATATAGTAACTTATTTTCTCCCTCTTTCCCTAAGAGTATGCTTTCTCACCTCTATTTCTCTAACCAACAAATATTTAATTTAATTCTTTTTTCTCCCTCTGTTTTTATGTTAATATTTTAATGGACAATCGAGTTCATATTAAATTGAGTTTTAGACTTTACTATTTTATTTACTAATATTAATTTTAACATACAATGATCAAGCATATAAATTTATGTTCTATTACAATAATGATCCAAGTTACACAAATACACTTGCACAAGGATAAATTCAACAACCAACCATATATTACAGTAATGAAATATATAACGCAGTAATGTCCCATTGTGCACAAGCCAGTTGGTTTGAGAAGTCCTATTTTGCACATGCATAGTCTCAGCCATGGGTATACAAAACATAATTATATATAAGAGTCCCCTTCTTCACAGGCTTCAAATTCGAAATACTAAAAGTACTCCAACCAGCGAAATCACCAACAAATTTTGAAATCGAAACCCATATTAAATAGCATAAAATTTATATCGAAACTCATATTAAATAGCACAAAATTAAAATTGAAACTCATATTAAATTTCAAAAATTGAAATTGAACACTAAATTCGTCATGTCATATATGTTCGGGAGGGAAATGGAGATCACCTAGTTTGGGATTGAAGACTAGGTACGCTGGACACTATCCAACGGCGCCGCGAGTGTCCAGATCTAACCACTGATCTGCGAAGGGGAGGAAGGAGGAGAGCTGCTGCGTGGAGAAGAGAGAGCTGCGGTGTGGAGAAGAGCTAGAAGCAGCAATGGAACGACGGAGATGAAGGAACGACGGAGATGGGGAAGAACAAGACGAGAGCTGTAGAGTAATTTTTTTGTTAAAATCGCTGATGGGATCAGCGATTTCAACCAAGCAATCGCCGAAGGGATGGGCGAGTTTTCTGCTGCTGCGCGTTGTGCTGCTGTGCGTTGATGTGCTGCGTGGGACTGCTGTGCGTTGAGTTTGTGGCTTTGTGGGACTGCTGTGCTTATGTTGTGCGGGGGAAGAAAGAGGTAAAAACGCTGGTCACTCCAGCGTTTTTAACTCAAAAAATACCACTTTGACCCGCGGTTTTAAAACAACCCTACTCTCACATTTAAGTTCAAAACAACCCCATTTCCCTAATTAAGTTGAAAAATAACCCTAATTTAAATAACAACTCGAGGTTGGGCGAACTAAACTTGCACGAATTTGTTTCATTTAGTGGGGCCCGGATTCGACCTTTTTGCAAAAATGACTTATTTATATAAGATGTAGGGTCCACTATCCACTATCAACAAAATAACACAAAACAATGTTTATTTTCTCTGCCTGGCGCCTGCTTCTACTTTTTGCAAAAATAACTTATTTATATAAGATGTGGGGTCCACTATCCACTATCAACAAAATAACACAGCATTTTTTCCTCTGCACTGCCTCTCTGTCGTGTATGTTCATCCTTTCTCTTCAATATTTTTTTTCCCTTTCCCTCTCAAATCATTAAAAGTTTAACAATCTTTAAAAAGAAATAAAAATATATAGAAACTATTTTTGTCTAAATTTGGAGTGTAAATTGGATGAAAAAGGTGATTTTAATAGTAAGATATATAATCCTCAAATATCACATAAGATAGTAATTCTTATTTTCGCTATGTTAATGGAATACTACGAGCAGTAATTCGGATTATTGGGATAGTAATTATTATCTTTATTATATTGTTAGATTTATGATTCGATAAGTAATAATTTATTTATTATTTATATATTATATACTTTTTTGGTGATCCTAAAATGAATCTTGATTTCTGTTACTTTTTATTTATATAGGTGTTCTCCATAAAAAGAAAATGCAAATTTGGATGAAGGGAGTGAGTCAACGAAAGATATGGATGATACAAGTATAGTTTGAAAACAAGTAGGAATTTTTTATTTTTTTTGGTAATTGGGAAAAAGAAATAACAAAGGCTAAGAGCCTCTAGCAAAGGCCGTGCCATGCAAGTCCGCTTGGAGCTCCTCCATCACTTCAGGAGGAGGGACAAGAAGACGAATGGTTTCAGCAGGTTGGTTGGCTCCAATTTTTGTGAGCTTATCGGCACAATGATTTCCTTTCCGAAAAGAATGTTGGGTTTCCACCTTGCACTTAGCAATCAGCTCCTTGCAGTCCTTCATTATGATGATAAGGGGGTCGTTCTCTTCCAAAACTCCTTGAAGCAGTTGGACCGCAACTTGCGAGTCTGTTTCTATGATGGTATTGTTCCATCTTCTAGCCTAAATGAGCTTCAACCCATGGTGGACAGCCCACACCTCAGCTTTGAGCGAATCCGCATTGCCGATCCTTCCACAAAGTCTTTTTAACCAACGGCCTTGGTCATCTATAGCTAGCCTTCCAAAATTGCTCACTATAAATTGGGGATGGCTGCTACCGTCCGTATTGATTTTAATTTTTCCTGTTGAAGGAAACACCCAAGCAATTAAACCGTATTCTTTGGATAGAGAATGACTTTCCATAGTTTTAAAGGCAACCGCATAATCCTTAGCAAGGTTGAAGCTTTTCAAAGTCGTTTCCTCGTGGTTATAGGTTTTATCATTAAATTTGAAGATCATTTCTATCCTTCCACATCATTCATAAGGTAGCAACAAATAAGATAGAATGAGTGACGCCATTGGGCATACTGCCAGCATCAAACTTAAGGTTATTAATAATCCAATTGACAAAAGAATTCGTATTTGTGCTCGGGGCAAATGCAAAATTTAAGGAGGACCAAACTTGAGCAGCCTTACTACAATACCTGAAAAGATGGTTACTGTTTTCGACATGGCCACAAAATTTACAATCAAAAGTTTGGGAGATATTACATTTAACGCGAGCAAAGTTAGTAATAATTTTATCATGCAACAATAGCCAAATGAAGCATATAACGCGTTGAGGAGTCTTAATTTTCCATACCCATTTCCAGTTAGTTAAATATGAGTTAACATCACCCGCTTCTGGCCAGGAAGGAATGTTGTTTTGTTCAATTGTAAAAGGAATATATAAGTACTCAAAGTATTGGTAGCATATTGCGGAGGGAAGGAACTAGCAATTAGCTGGTCATTCCACTTACCATTAGCTCCAATCAAAGAGCAAACTCTTAAATCATCAGGAAAATTTTCATTACCATTCAAATGATCCAGCTTACTTTTATTATCACCCCATCAATCATGCCAAACAGAGATAGATTACCCATTTCCCACTAGCCATTTGGTTCCCTCCATGAGCAATTCATTGGCTTTCATTATACTTCGCCAAACACAAGATGCATTTTTCTTATGTTTCCACATCCTAGGATTGGAAACAATAGAATATTTATGACCAAGGACAGTAGTCCAAAGACATTTCCTACATTTCACCTGGTTCCATCCCAACTTGGCGATGTTAACCAGATTATTATTGTTGCAGGTTCGTAAACCCAATCTCCCAATTTTTTTGGGTCTGCACACTTTCTTCCAATCGAGCAAGTGGACTTTTTTTTATCCATAGTATCTCCCCAAAGGAAATTCCGGTTAGGTTTATCAAGCTTGTCACACATGGCCACAGGGATGGAAGATGTGACAGCTTGAACAAGGGTAGCTCTTCCAGCAAGAGAAAGAATACTAGCTTTCCAACCAGCCAACTTCTTATGGACTTTGTCCACAATGTGATTAAATAAGGAATGTTTCATTCTACCATGAACAAGCGAGACCCCTAAGTAAGTGCCTAAACTATCCGTCAAGTTAAAACCACATATGGCACTAAGACGGAGAGCTTCTCTTCTATGAACATTTGGGGAAACAAATGACTTAGATTTAAAAAAATTAACTTTCTGGCCCGATGTGAGAACCTGCGTTCTCGACGCCCGGGGGTCCTCGTGGGCGGCGATTCCATTGTTGCTTTGAAAATTAGTTTTGAAAAGAATAAAAGTCGCTAGTTTGTTTTACAAACAAACAAAAAAAATTTGTGTAAAAGAGACGTATTTATGGACTAAATATCCTCTTATACACAATGTATGTGAAACCAGTTGATTCAAAAGTTCGGGGATTAAGGTACGAATCGGGAAGGTGTTAGGCACCTAATTCGTCCTTTTGGTCTCTTGAGTAGGATATGCGTGTGTTATAATTCAACTCTTGAATGCTATTGCTATTACTTTACAACTTTTTGTGCTTGCATTAGAAATCGGGATTTTGGGATTAGGATAAAAACGATGTGTTTTCTAATTCACCCATGATTTTAAAAATAAGTGCGCGTGTGTATGTGTGATTTAAAAAAGAGAGTTTGATAATAATAGATGCAATGAAACAAGTGATTTTGTAAAGTATTGGGCTTTTTAGAAACTGATTCAATGTGGAATCTTATACTCGATATGATATGAGGTGACTTGACCGATCATATACCATAGTCTATTGATTAAACGGGTATAAATGGCAGTAGTGCTCTCATAATCAAGTGTTTATCACATACACTTGCAATCTATGAGTTAGATTGGATATATAGCGATTATTGATTCCTTCGTATAACAATGCCGCTAATCCGGGCTTTTGGAAAAGTAAGAAAGTAATAATACTATTTTGAAAATGGATTAGGGTTTGTTATATGCCTTTGGTTTTGAAAAATAATTTAAAAAAAAGGTTTTGAAAAGCTATCAAGTGATAAAAATCATGCATATAAGAATATGAATTATAAAACTGACAAATAAATAAACGAAAAGAAAGAAAATTATACCTGAGCTCTCTTGGAGGAAGAGAATAAGGGTCTCTTGGTGTGTACCACAAAATCCCTTTGATTGTTGATTCAAAAATATAAATGGAGGGGGGTCTATTTATAGTTGAAAAAAATACTTGGAGAGCAAGAAAAGATATTGCAACCAGGACTCTTGGAGCATATCGCGAAGCCTTCCCACCGTTGGATCATCCTGATTTTTGGATATGTACTGAAAATAGAAGTCTTCTAGATCTTGTAAAAATTGAAGGTCGATCAGAATTCGGGCAGTCTCTTATTGTTCTGATTGGTACGAAGAGTTTGTTTCCGCGTAGGAAAGGTACTTATTGTAGACAAGGTCACTTATTTGCACGAAACGTCAGGTTCTAGCCGTTGGATCATGCTGAATTTTGAATATATATTGTCAATATAAGTCTTTTAGACCCTGTAAAAATTTAAAGACGATCGAAGTTCGGGAAGAACTCGGTCTCCTCGGATTAGTACAAAGAGTTTGTTCCTGCGTAGAAAACGCACTTGTGTACAACAACCTCGACAACTGAACTTCTAGCTGTTGGATTATGCTTGTTTTTGGATATGTTTTCCTTCCAAATATTTTTTATCTTGTGTCCAAATTTGAGGTCGATCAGAATTCGGGAAGGCCTCTATTTATTTTAATTTGCTACGAAGGACATTTCGACTAGAATTACACGATAGACAAATTGATTTTTGAGGATCCCATGTCCGACAAAGATGAATTTTGAATATGTTCTTCCACACCATAAGGCCTATCTACTGACCATTTGATCACCCGAAACAAACTCATACTTTTCTGAATTTTTGGAGATCCGACTGTCAGATCGAGCTGATTTTCGAGTATGCTACTCTTAGGCCTCGTTTGGTTCACATATTTTAGTACTCAGGAAAGGAAAGTCGTTCCTTTCCTTTGTTTGGTAAGTACAAATTTTGGAAACACTTTCCCGAGAGAGGGGAAAATAGGGGGTAAAACCATTCCTCCCAAAATACATGGGATTGATTTTCCCATGTGATTTTCAAGCATTTATTAGACAAATTTTAGACAATAGTACTCTTACCTAAATATTTTTTATGGTTTAGCGAACACGAGAAAGGAAATGTGACAGAAAATTTACTTTCCCACCTCCATGAGAAAGATAGGGGAATTAATTTCATTTTTGTGAACCAAACGAGGCCTTATGGTAATGTCTAACAACCCTTAAACTTTGAGGATGATCCAAAATGCGTAATTCTCCTTTCACAAGTTTTCAAGAGTTTTGATAGTTTTCGATTTCGGCAGTTTTCGATAATTTTTAACTTCTCATCCGGGGTTCTTTTGGCTTTCTTCTTTTGACCTGTATCTCATGAACAAAGTATGTGTGCATCTAAAAATACTCGTGCATGCATGCTTGCTTATTTTTTTAGAGTTCGGGATTCTTGCGGGGTTCGCAAAATGAGGTGTTCACAGACCCTCTCGGCCTGTGTTCTTTGTGAAGCAAAGAAACTAGGATGATAAATAGAACACATCATTTTATGGCACTCGCATGAATCACAAATGATATTTTAAAAATAATGCAATGCAAATGATGCCATGATATGCTGCTTATCTCTCTTCTTGGGATGGATGGGCGATGTTTGGAACATATCTTGTACCTTGCTGTGATGTGTGATCCACGTAGAGGGGTGAGCCCTGTAGAGAGTGATCCCCTGCCTTAAGGGGTTTGTGAGCCGTGTAGAGGGTGATTCCCTGCCTTAACGGGCTTGTGGGCCATGTAGAGGGTGATCCCCTGCCTTAACGGGCTTGTGGGCCGTGTAGAGTGTATTTTAACGGGCTTGTGAACTGTGTAGAGGGTGAGCCGTGTAGAGGGTGATTCCCTACCTTAACGGGCTTGTGTGCCGTGTAGAGGGCGATCCCCTGCCTTAACGAGCTTGTGGACCGTGTAGAGGGCGATTTCCTGCCTTAATGGGCTTGTGAGCCGTGTAGAGGGTGATCCCCTGCCTTAACGGGCTTATGGGTAGTGTAAAGGACGATTCCCTGCTTTAACGGGCTTGTGAGCCGTGTAATGGACGATTTCCTACTTTAATGGGCTTGTGAACCGTGTAGAGGGTGAGCCATATAGAGGGTTATTCCCTGCCTTAACAGGCTTATGTGCCGTGTAGAGGGCGATCCCCTGCCTTAACGGGCTTGTGAACCGTGTAGAGGGTGATTCCCCGCCTTAATGGGTTTGTGTGGCGTGTAGAGGGCAATATCCTGTCTTAACTGGTTTGTGTGCCGTGTAGAGGGCAATCCCCTTCCTTAACGGGCTTGTGAACTGTGTAGAGGGGGATTTCCTGCTTTAACAGGCTTGTGTATGAATTTTGGACTTTGTCTCCTGCTCAACTTCTGTGGCATTTTTTTTCTTTTGTCACTAAGGTGCGATTCTGCTTATTGTTTCCTGACTTCGCGAGAGAAGAATTTTTTGTGCCTACATCATTTTCTGTTTTTCGACGCTCTTATTCCTCCTTGATTGATTGAAAGCTTTTTGATGCAACTTATTTATTTATTTTTTCTGTTTTTTCGCAAGGTCAGCAGCCTTCCTCACCTAAGACGTAGCCCTGGGTTTTTTAGCCTAGCTGTCACTCTTGGTGTGGCTCTCACTGCTATCTTTTTTTCTTTTTTTCTTTTTTCAATATTTTTTTATTTTGGCACTGTGGGATTTATCCTCTTTTCCACTCTTTCAATTTTTTCTTGTACCCACTTTGTTTTCTCTCACTTTGTTAGGATTTCTGAGCATCATCGTCCTTGCGATTTTGAGAATGTTTACTTTGAAAGTTCACATTTGACATCGTCATACTGTGTTTGTGATTTTTGGTCCGAGAACCTTTGGGAGCTTATCTTAAAGGCTTCTCGGGTGAGAAGAAGTTAGGACAAAAGTCCTTTTTGTGAGGGCTTGTTCCCTGCGTTTTTTACGAAATTTTCTCATTCCAGTCTTTCTCTCTATCTTTCTCTAATATCCTCTTAAAGGGGGCTTTTTAATTTTGGAGAAGGCTTGAGTTTGCCTGTAGGAAGGGCTTTAGTATGTGCCTGTGAAAAGGGCTAGGGTTGGTGCCTGTAAAAGGGGTTTGGATTGGATTGGTATTTGTAGAAAGGACTTTGGATTGGTGCATGTGGAAAGGGCTTTGGATTGGCCTGTAAAAAGGGCTTGGATTGGTGCATGTAGAAAGGGCTTTCGATCGTGCATGTAGAAAGGATTTTGGAATGGTGCCTGTAGAAAGGGATTGAGATTTGATTGGTGCCTGTAAAAAGGGTTTGGGATTTGATTTGCCTGTACAAAGGACTTGTGAAGTGATTCACCTCTCTGGGAGACTTTGTGAAGTGATTTGCCTCTCTAGGAGGGCTTGTGAAGTGATTTGACTCTCTGGGAAGACATGTGATTGTGTTTTGCCTCTCTGGAAAAGCATGTGATTTTATCATGACGATCTGATCGGTGATGGTGGTGCAACTAATCATCGAGGTATATACCAGGATGCGTGGTGAAACCTGTCTGGTAGGCCATGGAGCTTAGGACCCATGTATTCTTGGACTGGTGCGTGGTACACTTATGCAAGTGTTCATGTGTATGCACTATGCAAATCCTTATGCCATGCTTCCCTAAATTTTAAGTAGTCGCATACTTCTTAAATCACCGCACCATCATTTTAAAAACTTGATTTTGAAAAGGTTTTGAATCTTGAGTTGCCTGATTTATGGAGTATGTTACGCTACTTGAAATTACCTAAGTGCAGATGCATGCATGCAAGACCGACAATTTTTCGAGAACATAACAACAGTGAAAAGACAAATATTGATTTTCGATCAATCAGTGAGTGAGTGAAAGGTGATATCGGTCATAAGAGAAATTGCGTGCTTCCGTCTTAGAATTATGTTGATCTTGCGTCATGCTTCTGTCTTCTCTGCTTCTTGAGCCTTGGGCCTATTAAGATTCATTCGCATTGCTGCTTTTGCTCATACCCACAATCTCGAGAGGATTACTGATGTTCTGCATTTTCATGAGTGGGTGTGGACATGCTTGATTCTTGAGAGAGGTAGGGGCTTTCAGTTGCTAAACCAATTGATTGACTTGATTCTACCTTCAGGGTTTTTGGTTCTACTGATAGGACAACAACAGGGTCTTGGTGATGTGGGTAGTACATCCTCAGCGCAAATGATGAATGAGAAAGCTAGTCTTTGGAGAGTTATTCGGTTCTTTTTTGTAGATACCCTCAGTGCATATACCCTTTGCACCCTCGGTGTATACGAACGATGGTGGTGAGGCTAGTTTTCGGGGAGCTGTTATGATCTGCATCAAGGATGGCTTGAGGGTTATGGTTTTGAAAGGGTTGGTAATGTTCAAGGTTCAACCATGCAGTTTTGGGATCTTAGGCCAGTAGTATAACGATTTTAGCAGGGGCCATAGGACGTGGGTGGTTGATGTTGGCATGAATTATGAGAATATGTTAGAGAATGTTAGGTAGAGCTATTGGGTCTCGGGTTTGGTTACTTTAGGCTGGGTATAGATTTGGATTGAATTGGTTTGGTTCAGCAGGTTTTCTGACAGCAATTAGGACTCAATATGGGCTTGGGTACATCCTTCATGATTGCTACAAACTGGGTCAAATCATGGATTAGATGATATAGATGTTCAACGGTTAAGGTACCACCCTTAGCTTGCTAGAGAACGGGACCCGACGGCAGACTCGCTGCATGAGAAACTTCACCTTAACTACCCTCAGTATTGTCGACTCCGATTTGATGAAGTAGTAGCTCGGTGTTACAATGAGGAGGCATGATCGGTGGTGAATTTGATCTCGTGAGTCGTTTATTTGAATTTTTGAAAGCCTAGCCAACTAGTGCTAACAATAGATAATCGGAGTGTGGTGAAGAATGGAGAGAAAGAAGTCGGGGATTAACCAGGAAATGAATATTTTGTCATGGGTTGCATAATTCTCGAAAAAGTATGACTTGACAGAAAAATAAAATCGAAAACAACCTTTTTGTGATTAGCGAAAACAGACCGACGGCAACAACTTGAGAGCCCCGTAGATAACTTTAGGGTAGGAATATGAATTCCCGGGGTGCCCTTATAACCTTCCGATTTTAAAAATTAATTTTTGAAAGATTCATTTTGGAAAATGACTAATTTTTTATAAAATATTTTTTGAAAATCGGGAAGTTCTCTCCTCTTAGAGTTGCTTTTCATGGAAATAGTGATAGAAAAATTCTCACTAACGAGTTTTAGTGAGGAATTTTTACGGACGGGGTTGGACAGCCTCCGACCGTACTTGCCAAACCAAGAGTGTGTATGTATGACAAGGCCTTTTGTTCACTAATCTCAGGACCGACGGTCAAGAAAACATGCAGAAATTCGTGTGTACTAAGCTGACGCATTCTATATGCAAGCGTGGCTATAAGGGGTAAGGTTTAAGGCTCCCTCCTATTCAGCTAGGTCTTGCTATATATCCCAAGGGCGAGTACGTGCAAGGACCTTTTGATATACATTCTGGGTACATGAGTGTTCTCGTCACTCGATATACCTCAGTTTGGTACTTGGCCAATGAGAGTGGTCCCATACGCTTTTGGCTAGTGTAGACCCCAAATTTACGGCCTAGTCATGACTTTGGTCCCGAGGTTGATAGGGTAAATTCACACTCGTGATAATGCAAGATGATAGTGGTTGTGTGGAAAATAAGAATTATGAGGGTACATTATGATAAGCATTTTAGGGTTTGTTCGAGTACTTTCAATTTTTATTTATGAAAAAAATTTCATCAAACAATTATTACAAACAAAAAGGGAATTAGGGTATCGACCTAAATCGCATCTATGTTATCCTAAAACTAAGGCCGGAAAAGAAAGCAGGTAAACATAATCAATTATCCACGCATGTTCTACTCTTGTTTAGAGTCTAATCCTCTTAAAAATCCCCAACAGAGTCGCCACTGTGAGAACCCGCGTTCTCAACGCCCGGGGGTCCTCGTGGGCGGCGATTCAGTTATTGCTTTGAAAATAATAAGAGTTGCTAGTTTGTTTTACTAAATAAACAAAAAAAGTTTGTGTAAAAGAGACGTATTTATGGACTAAATATTCTCTTATACACAATATATGCGAAACCAGTTGATTCGAAGGTTCGGAGATTAAGTTACGAATCGGGAAGGTGTTAGGCACCCAATTCGCCTTTTCGATCTCTTGAGTATGATATGTGCGTGTTATAATTCAGTTTTTGCATGCGATTGCTATTACTTGATAGCTTTTCATGCTTACCTTAGAAATCGAGATTTTGGGGATGGGATAAAAACGATGTATTTTCTAGTTCGCCCATGATTTTAAAAATAAGTGTGTGTGTGTGTGATTTGAAAAAGAGAGTTTGATAATAACAGTTGCAATGAAACAAGTGATTTTGTAATGCATTGGGCTTTTCCAAAACTGGTTCAATGTGGAATCTTATATTCGATGTGACATGAGGCGAGTTGACCTATCATGTACCATAGTCTATTGATTAAACTGGTATAGATAGTAATAGTGCTCTCATAATCAAGTGTTCATCACATATACACCGCAATCTATGAATTTGTTATACACCTTTGGTTTTGAAAACAAATTGAAAAAGGGTTTTGAAAAGCTATCAAGTGATAGAAATCATGCAGACAAGAGTATAAATTATAAAACTGACGAATAAATAAAAGAAGAGAAAGAAAATTATACCTGAGCTCTCTTGGGGGGAGAGAATAAGGGTATCTTGGTGTGTACCACGAAATCCCCTTAATTGTTGATGATAAATATGAATGGAGGAGGGGTCTATTTCTAGTTGAAAAAATACTTGGAGAGTAAGAAAAGAGATTGCAACTAGGAGCCTTGGAACATATCGCGAAGCCTTCCCACCGTTGGATCATCCTGATTTTTGGATATGTGTTGGTACTAGAAGTCTTCTAGATTATGTCAAAATTTCAGTTGATCAGAGTTCGAAAAGGTCTCCCTTTGTTCTGATTGGTACGAAGAGTTTGTTTCCGCGTAGGAAATGTACTTGTTGTAGACAAGGTCACTTGTTTGCACAAAAAGTCAGGTTCTAGCCATTGGATCATGTTGAATTTTGGATATATATTGCCAATATAAGCGTTTTAGACCCGTAAAAATTTGAAGATGATCGGAGTTCAGGAAGAACTCGGTCTCTTCGGATTGGTACAAAGAGTTTGTTCCCGCCTAGGAAACCTACTTGCGTGTAACAACCTCAACAACTGAACTTCTAGCTAATGGATTATGCTTATTTTTGGATATGTTTTCCTTCCAAATGTTTTCTAGCTTGTATCCAAATTTGAGTTTGATCAGAATTTGGGAAAGCCTCTATTTATTTTAATTTGGTACGAAGGACATTTCGACTAGAATTGCATGATAAACAAATTGATTTTTGAGAATACCATGTCTGACAAAGCTGAATTTTGAATATGTTCTTCCCCACAATAAGGCCTATCTACTGATCAAACTTTAAACCATTTTAACTTCGAGAAGACCTCCATTTGATCACCCGAAATAAACTCATGATTTTTTAAATTTTTGGAGATCCGACCCTCGGATCGAGCTGATTTTCAAGTATGCTACTCCTTATGGTAATGTCTAACAAACCTCAAAGTTTGAGGATGATCCAAAATGCGTAACTCTCCTTTCACAAGTTTTCAGGAGTTTTCACAGTTTTCGGTTCCGGCAGTTTTCGATAATTTTCTAAATTCTCATTCGGGATTCTTTCAGCTTTCTTCTTTGACCTGTATCTCATGAACAAAGTACGTCTACATCTAGAAATACTCATGCATGCATGCTTGCTTTTTTTTGAGTTCGAAATTCTTGCGGGGGTCGCAAAATGAGGTATTCACACTCGAGTATCCACAAAAATCATCAATCACCTCCATAATAAGCCAAAATTGGGTAGGGCAAGCCTTGGCAAATAAAATAAGATCGTCAGCAAAGAATAAATGTGAGATAGAAGGCCCTATGGGGAAAGCTTTAACACCTGCCCAGTCATTATTATTCACTTTATGAACAATAATATTAGCTAAATATTTAAGGCAAAGGACGAAAAAATATGGGGATAGAAAATCCCCTTGTCTTAGACCTCTACTAGGTTTAAAACTCTCAAGCGGTTGCCCATTCCAAAGAACCGAGGTATCACCCATGGAAACACAACTCATAATGATATTGATTCATTTTTCACTAAAATTGAAAGTAGTGAGGACTTTTTTGAGAAAAGACCAGCTAATACGGTTGTAGGCTTTTTCAAGATCCACTTTGAAAATCATACCACGCTCTCTACATTTTTTTTTTACTAAGGGTATGAATTATTTATTGTGTGATAACAATATTATCCCTGGCCTGCCTCCTCGGAAGGAAGCTAGCTCGCGCTGGGCCTATCAATTTATCCAAGTAATGTCTAAACCGATTAAGGAGAATTTTAGTGAAAATTTTGTTAGTGACATTACAAAGAATAATATGTGAAAACAGAGATATAGACTCTGGGCTGTCAATTTTAAGGATGAGTGTGATAAGAGACTTATTGTTTCCTATGGGAAATTCCTCATTAACAAAGCAGTTCATAATAAAAGAGCAAAGTGAGGGAAGCACCTGGTTCCAAAACTTTTGAAAAAATAGCGGGTTCACGTCGTCAAGGCCTGGTGCTTTTAAAGGTTTAATAGAAAATAGAGCTTTGTGCACTTAAAAATTAGTAAATAGATTATTGTGACAAGAGTTATCTTCCCCATTAAAAGAGGGATAAAGAGGGGGGATACAGTCCTGAACAACCTCACTACTAAACAAAGAAATGTAATTTTCCTGAATGTGGTTTTTAAAAGCAACTGGATCCTCCACCCAGGCACCCTCAATGCGAATTCTTTCAATCTTATTGCGTTTTCTATGAATCAAAGTAGAGACATGAAAGAATTTCGTATTGTGGTCACCATGGGTGATCCACTGAATTCTCGATTTTTGTCGCCATAAGAGTTCTTCATGGTTAAGAATATCAATAAAATCCCTTTTAAGGCTTCTTTCCAAAACGTCCAAATTATGAGATAAATTATTCTCCTGAGCAATTTGGATCCGCAGAGTCTGGCTTTAATTTTATTCTTTTTAAATAAGATATTCCCAAAAACCTCATTATTCCATTTCTTAACGTTAGTAATAAGGTTATTCAGGTTATCATCTAAGGCATTCAAATTGTTCCAACTATTATCAATAACAAAGGTGAAATTGCAATGATCAAACCAACTAGTAAGCATCCTAAAAGGCACTCTAGCACGGTTGGAAAAGGAAGAGATATTACCTTCCGCATTAATGACCATCGGGCAGTGGTCAGAGTAAATTCTTGGTAAGTTGTTGACACTTGTTTCAGGATACATAAGCCTCCATTCTAGGTTTGCCATGGCGCGGTCCAGCTTCACTAAAGTGTTGGCGAGGCCAGACATGTTGTTACTCCACGTCAAACGAGGATTAGTTGTAGTGAGGTCCACAAGTTTGCAATCATTGACATTGTCAGCAAAACGGGTGGTTCTACTACTGCTGTTATTTTGCGAGTGACCAAAACTCCATTTTTCGGAAGTATCAAGATGGTCGTTGAAGTCGTCGATGACTAGCCAGGGGAAGGTGGAGTTATGTGCAACAGCAGAAAGTGAGTCCCAAAGATGCTTACGCATAACCGGGTTAGGGCTCGCGTAAACTGCAGAGAGTAGCCACTCTTCGTAAATATTCTTCGTAACGACCGCGTACACTACCTGGCTGTTGATGCAAGGGTTCTTGGCAGTAAGATAAACTGGATTCCATATAAACCACAAGCCTCCAGATCTACCCACTAGGTCTACGTGTGCCAATTCAGTGAGCCCAAATTGACGGAAGAACACACCCATGCTGCTGAGAGGGACTTTTGTTTCCATGAGGAATGAGCTTTAAAGCTCCATTTGATTGTAAAAATTGAAAAAGAAAATAAATTTAGTTAGTTTGTGTGAATGATAAAAAATAAGGAGGGAAATGTTGCTCATTTTATGTGTAGATACCATCCATTCTTCTATATTTTTGGTGAAAAAAAATTTCTCGCCACCAAGCAAAGAAAATTTTTTTATGGAAAAACTTAAAAATCAAGATAATATCACCCTATCACGCAACTTATTTACTATTTTTTTACCACAACTAACTCAATTTATTTTTATTTTCTACCTTTGAATCAAACGGAGCTTAAGTTTTCTCTTCTAGTCCAGCGGCAATTTCTCCATACTTGTATATGGATAGAAGTTTTGTGCTTAAGCACCTTTTGTACAAGCATGGGGGTGGGATAAATTCACCTTCCAATTTGTATCTTTTTTACTTATTGAATATCCAAATGAATTGAGTTGATGTTCATTTGTATGGTTTATTTTATTTTATTTTATTTTTTTGAAGATTGCTAAACTTTTAGCCTCCGTTTGATAGCAACATAGAAAATAAAAAGAAAAATAATTAATTTAGGTGAGAAGATGCAAAATAAGTTAAGAGATGTGGTGAGATTAACTCTTACTTTTTACTTTTTTCCAAGACAAAATGTTCTTTGGGTGATAGTGGAATTTTTTTTTTCACAAAATATTAAAAGAGAATGGAGGACATATACTCACAAAAATGTGTGCGAGATGGAGAGTATCTCATCATGTGTCTCAATTTATTTTTCATCTTTTTACCTAAAATAAATTATTTTTATTTTTATTTTCTATATTACTATTAAACAAAGCCTTAATGATTTAGATGGGAGGGGAAAAAAATATTGCAGAGAAAGGAAGAACATCCACGATAGAGGGGCAGTGCAGAGAAAAAAAAATGCCGTGTTATTTTGTTGATAGCGGATAGTGGACTCCACGTCTTATATAAATAAGTTATTTTTGCAAAAAGTAGAAGCAGGCCAGGCAGAGAAAAAAAAATCTTATGTGTTATTTGTTAATTAGGGTATATTTGTGCCATTTAATATAATAAATTAAATAATAATTGATAATATGATAAAAAGGATTAACGTGTGATAAACTCTAATTCGACAAACGTAGGTTCAATATATCTTTATGCTAGAAAAATTAAAAGTAGATCGGATTGAACCGACTTGTTTTTAATTTTTTAAAGAATCTTTTAATCATATTTTTTTATCTTACTTTGATCTCGACAAAATAAATTTAGAACAAATTAAATTCAAGGTCAAATGTGAAAATAATTCATCCACGTCTGTTAGTATACATAATTTAAAAATAATCCAAAAATTTGACTGATATATTGTGACTACTCTTAAAAACGACATACTGAAATGACCAATAATGTACAAACATATAAATTACGTCCTTAAATGATACTCAATATCTTTTATTATTTTTTTTACATAATTCTATAGTCACGATGGATTTCGTTTAATTGACCTTGATTAGTAGATTTAAATATTAAATTTTAATTTTTTTATTTTAAGTTATGACATTTCTAATGTAGAAAAAATTATTGGTGTGTGAGAGTTATTGTGTATGTATCATTGGTGTTAAATGTTACTCAATAATTTTTCTTATTTTTTTTACATAGTTCTATAGTCATGATGGATCTTGTTTAATTAATCTTGATTAGTATATTTAAATATTAAATTTTTATTAAATTTCTTGATTAGTATATTTTAAATATTAAATATTAAATATTTTATTTTTATTTTAAGATGAATCTTATTTAATTGATCTTGATTAATATATTTAAATATTAAATTTCTTGATTAGTAGATTTTAAATATTAAATATTAATTTTTTTATTTTAAGTTATAGTATTTTTAATACAGAAAAAATTATTGGTATGTGAGAGTTTATTGTGTGTATATTATTGGTGTTAAATGTTACTCAATAATTTTTATTTTTTTACATAATTCTTTTGAATTTTTTACTTTAAGTTATGACATTTTTAATGTAGAAACAATTATTAGTGCATGAGAGTTTATTATGTGTATATTATTGTTGTTAAATGTTACTCAATAATTTTTCTTATTTGTTTTTTCTTACATAATTCTATAGTCATGATGGATCTTGTTTAATTGATCTTGATTAATAGATTTAGATATTATTTTTTAATTAAATTTCTTGATTAGTTTATTTTAAATATTAATTACTTTTATTTTAAGATAAATCTTGTTTAATTGATCTTGATTAGTATATTTAAATATTAAATTTTTATTAAATTTCTTGATTAGTTGATTTTAAATTTTTATTTTAGTTATAACATTTTTAATGGTGTTAAATGTTACTCAATATTTTTTGACATAATCTATAGTCATGGCGGATCGATCTTCTTTAATTGATCTTGATTAGTAGATTTTAAATATTAAAATTTGGTATTAAATGTTACTCAATAATTTATTTATTTTTACATAATTCTATAGTCATAACATATCTTGTTTAATTGATCTTGATTATTAGATTTTAAATATTAAATTTTTATTAAATAATTTTATAGTGATGATGGATATTGTTTAGTTAATCTTGATTAGTATATTTTAAATATTAAATTTTGAATTTTTTATTTTAAATTATGGCATTTTTATAATAGAAAATATTATTGGTATGTGAGAAATTATTGTGTGTATATTATTAGTGTGAGTATTTTATTTTTGATATGACATTTTAATGTGTGTATAAAACTCATTTAAGGGTGTAGAGTTAATGCACACCATACCTGTATATTTTTAACCGCTATATTCATATATTTTTTAAAAATAAATTTGATCAAACTTAATATTTTATAATATAGATAGTGGCTAGTGGACCCCACATATTACATAAATAAATGAGTCATTTTGCAAAAAGTAGAAGCCGGATCCCATTGAATAAAGCAAATTTGTGCAAATTTGGTTCGTATATGAAGCCAACCGTATATTTATATATACAAATATATAACTAACTTTAATAATTCATTTAATTAAATAATTAATACATCTCTCTTCTCCATTGCAATGCAATTCATACCCACAAACAATTTCATCTTTTTTAAACATCTCTCTGTCATCATCATCAAACATCTCTCAATTGGCCAGTGGTCACATATGCAGAAATTGAGAAAATATATTAGTGCTTTGATTTTAAATTCTGGTAACAACATTATTATCATCAAATGATCTTAAAGGGGTGAATGAAACTTAATTTACCCAGTTTATATGCACTAAGTTTGGGCATTGACACTCGGTCAATATAAATCGAGTAAAGCTTAATTTTTTTCACCCCAAGTGCAGCGAGGATAGTATGATTTTGTTTGTTTCATGTAGACCAAATGAAGTTGTGTACAAAAAATTAACATACTTGACTTCAATAAGTTGAGAAAAGCCCGTGATATTTAATATATGTGAAGAGCGTAGATATTCATCCCATTTCATAATTTTTCGTTCCATATATGTGGGCCGAATGGTTGGAGGATTTCTTGCGGTTGAAGTGGTGGTGATGGTTTTGAATTATTAGAGAGGCCATAGATGGAAGCTGGGTCTGGGCTTAGTTTTGAATTATTAGGAAGACTCATCATAGAGTTTAGAGTTTAATAAATAAACTAATAAAGTGAAAGCAAGAGCATCTCCAATAGACATGTGTAAATCATGTTACATAAGATTTGTGTAAAATTTACACTTTGTGTATAATATTTGGTGCTCCAATGATATTGTGTAAAATATGCCACATCATCTTTTGTGTAAAATGGGTGTGTATTTTACACATTCATTTTACACATGTACCTCATTATTTTCTCTTTCCAACTTTTTACAAAAACATCAAAATAGTATAATAAAAAATTAAAAATTAAAACTTGCATATTTGAATTCTACTCATCAAGATCTTTAAATCAATATACACTTTGACTATTTAATTATAAATAAAAAATATTTATGAAAAATGTTGAATATTATATATTTTATGTGTTTTCATATAATTGGTGCATCATAATTTTACACAATATTATAAGTATAAACCATTGGAGCAAAAATGAGAATGTGTATAATTTATGTGTAAAACTACTTTTTATTAACTAAATGTCAATTATTTATTAATTCACATATTTTTGTACATCAATTTTATATATTGTTATCGGAGATGCTCTAAGCAATAGAAATATGAAGAGCCGTTGGTTTATTCAATTATATTAATTCAAAAAGGGTAATAGTTGGCCCCACGTAAATAATTCTCACTTTTTGTGCAATGCTTTGACCAACTTTATTTTTTTGATCGAAATACGAATTTTTTTTTCAAATTTTACCGCAAAAAGTACAGTGTATAACTTATTTTTATACTTTTTTTAATTGGGGCGATTTTAAGTATTTTTGTGGTACAGATAGAATTTTTCTTAAAATTTGAACTTACAAATTCCAAATTATTAATAAAGATGCTAAACATTGAGTGTGCATAATTTTTTTGTTTAGAATTGAACATGCATGTAAATAATAGATAGAAATACTGCGTACATATGCATTGCGTAGGCTACAAGTCTAGTTCATTATGATAGCATTAGAACATTTAT
This sequence comes from Lonicera japonica, assembly GCA_021464415.1. Classification (NCBI taxonomy): domain Eukaryota; kingdom Viridiplantae; phylum Streptophyta; class Magnoliopsida; order Dipsacales; family Caprifoliaceae; genus Lonicera; species Lonicera japonica. The sequence goes on from JAKCWG010000932.1 coordinate 441,035, forward strand.
AGGGGTGTATTCAATTAGGATTTTAAAAGATTATTTTGAGATAAATAAGTCTTGTGCTATTCAATTAAGACTTTTAAATAAGTTAAATAAGTCTTGTGCTATTCAATCAGGACTATTAGGATATTTTAAAAAGAGTATCAAAATCTAGTGGTATTCAATTAGGATTTTAAACAAGTAACAAAAAAAATCCAAACAAAAAGTCCTTGTGTAAAAAATCTTTAAAAAAAAAAAATCTTAAGTCATTACATTCTTAAGTAATCTTTTAAAATCCAGTGGACTAATTGTTCATAAATAGTCTTTTAAAATCCTAATTGAATACACCCCTCTAGACTCCATTTGATAATAAAATGAAAAATGATAGCAAAACTAATTGAGTTTTGTGAAAAGTTGAAAAATAAGTTGAAGGATAATGTGATACAATGAGATAATTTCCTCTCATACTTATTTTTATGAATACAATTCCTTGGTCTCTTTTATTTTTTGTGTAAATTATTTCTTTATCTCTGTTGAATGGAACACGTCAAAATTAAGCAAACTTAATCTGAACGTGTGCTCATCTATCTATTATCTATTATTATTATTATTATTATTATTATTATTATTATTATTATTATTATTATTATTATTATTTATATAGTAAAATGGAGGAAGTATAGCACAATTAATGCAATCTTTAATTACTTTTATAAATAACTCTTTTGTCTTCTTTTTCGATTGTCTGATCTTCTTTCTATCTATTATTATAACATTGCTCATTAATAACAGTTATGATAATATATATGTACTCAATTTCTCATCCTATCAATTTCTTTCAAACATGCATATTAGTTATTTTGCATTAATTCAAAAGTCTTTTTATGCATATCTATATTTGTAATTAATTGACTTTTATATTTTTGTAGTTATATTACATGGGAATTTTTATTTACCATTAATTATACATTATATTTTTTATATTTAGATAATTCGAAGCATTTATATATTTTGTTAATTGAGATGGTCACAATCGCGTACCCCCGGCCAATTGAATAAATTGGAATCCATTGAATTGACAAGTTGATTTCATTATGCATTAGCAATTTGTTGTTTTCTTATATCTGGGGCTTTTCATTATCATTTAGAAAGATTCTTGAATTACACCATGTGGGTGCTTGCTCAGATTTCTAACCCTCTCAATTAATTCCACTTCTCTCTCTATATAATTCTCAATGTTTAATACTAGACCACCTGAATGCCCAATGTGTGTCTTTATCTATATATAAATTGGAATCCATTGAATTGACACGAATTTTTTGTAGTTTTCCTATTTTGTCCCTATAATTGTTTGCTTTATAGAATAAAAACAAAGATATGTTGCTATTAAACTACTTCTTCATTTATTAAATATTTCTTGTGTTAGCTTACATATTTGTGTATAAATTCATGTGCTTGATTGTCTAGTTTAATAAAATTGAAATTCGTGATTTTGTCTAACTCCCACCTATACAATTTATGGAGAAATATTTAATAAAACTGAAAGATGATTTAGTATTAACTTACCAGTATTGATTGTTTAAGATAGAGTAATTGATTCCCATTATTGATAATTTTTTTATTTATGATAACAGAAAGCTGCATGCTTAAAATAGAAATTTTCAAAGTTTGACACATCTTTAGGCGGTTCAAATGAGGTTTGCCTTTATAATATAGAATAAATAAACAAGTAAGCAGAGCACACATGTCCACTTTCTCATTTCTATTTGGCATTTGATCTGTTGAGGTTTAATCATGTATATATATACTAGACCTCCCGCAGTGTGTGGTACTTGAATGTATACAATTTAAGGAGAAATATTTAATAAAGTGAAAGATTGTCTAGTGGTTAACTATGAGAGTTGATCATTTATTTTCTTTAAAATCAAGAGTTTGATTCCTGGTGCTAGCAAATTATTTTGTGGAAAAGAAAATCACAAGGGTAAAATGGTCATTTCAAAAGTTTGACACAACTTTAGTGTTTTATCTTAATGTCTATAAATTTTTCTCAGAAAAAAAAAATATGTTTAAAAGAACTTTATGCATGCTTGCAGGTTGAGTATCCATGGATACAAGACTTTGGTTCTAGGCATGTGATTGCAACATGATATAAAATAACTTTATTTTGTGTTGGAAACAAGGGATTCGGTGAGGTCTTTATTTAAAATTGATTTTGAAACAACTTTTTTGACCATATGGATTGGGTGTTTATTTATTTTGTGTTGGAAACAAGGGATTTGGTGATGGGTGGTAGAGAATGTGGGTTAAAGAACTTTGGGGTTATTATCAATGGAAGACCAAGAGGAAAATTTGGGACTTTTGGAGGTTTATCTTTTCTTTTCATTTATGTGGCAGATTTTATAGTGTCTTCTTGGATTGGGTTTCTTAGAAGAAATCAATTAAAGGATGTCAGGTTGGGAAAAAAGTGAATTCCTCACCTGCGTTTCATGTTTTTTCCAGCGAAAAGGATAGCGCCCTTTCTAGGAGTTTTGTTAATATTGTTGAACTTCTTGGAAAACGGTCTGGGTTGAGGACTTGAGGGTAAAAAAAGTAGGGTGATGGGACTAATTGTCAGTAAGGGAAGATTTAATAAAAAGATTCGAAAGGTGATTGGGTGTTAGCGGCATGCCATCACCATACCATGGTGGAAATGGTGGTGGTGTAGTGGTTTGTAATGCAGCCTGTTTAGCCCATTAAGAACAAATCTCGTCCCCAACTTGTCCCCATGTCGCCACCTCTAATTTTGGTGGCGGAGAAATGTATCCAAGAAATTGTGTTTATCAAGAAGGGGAAAGTTTGTATTGTTTCAATTGGTCTTTATTACCAATCCTATCCATTCTCATTTAAGATTCCTTCAAGTTCACTTGTTAGGAAGGGAAAGGGAAGGTAAGAGGGATCCCTTGTTAAAAAGTATGAAGTGTCCAAGTCAAAAAAGAAAGGGGATTTGGGTAAAGGAAATTTGATAAAAAGGAACCTAGCACTCTTGGATAAATGATAATTAAGATTTCTCTAGAGAAAAATACCTTTTTGGGTTATAAAAGTAAAATATGGTTCATATAATGGAAGGGACTCTAAGAGGTGCATAACCAAATTTTCTTTTTGCTGATTTGGAAATTTATTAGTCACAGTGTCCTCAAAGAAATGAAAGAATCGTGGTGGAGAATGGATGGAAAACCCGAGTTGGGTAGGGTGTGATTGGAAATGTGTCTTTGTGGTTGTTTTCTCTTTGAATCTTCGAATCTTTTAACTTTATCTTGATTCTTTTGCTTCCATTGATTCTCTAACTTTGCGGGATTATGTTCTTCTTGTTATGTTCGAATTTAATCATTTGCTTGCAGAAAAAGTCTTATGGGAACCAGAGGCCATATTTTTCTACCGTTCGATCCTCCTAATCCTATTATCTAAAAATTTCAGTTTTTAATGTTTCACAATTCTCTTTTAAATTGGAAAGAGAATTTTATTTTGAAAAAAAAAAGAATTTTACTTGGCAAGGTGAGCCAATAGCCCACCAACATTATGAAAAAGAAAATAGAAGCATAATCCAAAGTCCAAAAAAAGAAATTGAATTTTAGGGCGCCCCCAATTTCATGTCATTCTTTGAGATTCTCCTGCGGGATGTAGGGTCTAAGGCCTAGTGATTATTAAAATAATGGTAAGTCTAATTTCGCATTAAGAAGAGAGGGCAAAGTCAATAAAGGCCCATGATTAAAATGTTTAATTTGCCAAATAGGGTTGCTCATATCTTATCACATTTTACTTGAAGACTATTATTATACATTTGCCAATATTTATATATTTACAATTTGGTTTTTTCAGTTCTCAAAGTGATTGGAGTTAACTAAGCATCTGGATTTTGTTGAGACAATGAAGTCTAATTAAGAGGATTGAACCTGACATTCAAACCCAAGCCTCCTTGTAACGACCCGACCCAACTGGGTCCAAAATTGCAATAAAAATAAATTCAAATTCAAACTTCATTTTATAATCAAATTAATTTGTAAAAATTACAATCTTTAAAACAAATACACATCTCTCCTCTAGTCAACAAAAATAATAATCTACACCGCACACGACCCACTAGTCAAAAATTGACTTCGTCTCAAGACACATGCGGTAAAAAAATGAAAGGGGGCAGTACATAACACACATGAGTGAAAAGTTTCTCAACAGAATATTTTATACACAATAAAATATTCTAAACAACAATCTCGGTAATTCAACAATACTGAAAAATTCAACAAATCGTCAACCGGCCCCATACATGGGTTCCTCTTGGTAACATGTTAAAAACTACCCGTCTCACCCACCTCACCACATCGAAGCTTCTCTCTAAGCCTTACAAGATTGGCTTATTAGGTCTGTTGGCGAGTAAACTTAACCATGTACTAATCAATTCACAGTAATGCAACCCATATTAATAAATAACACTAAATAACGAGGCCAAATAAATACACAGAATTCAATTAACGTAATGAATTCAAGAGGAATACAACGTGCAGGATAACAAATGAATACTCTAGAGATTTAGATGCATGTTACGTACAGCTCCTTACCTCAAAAATAGTATCATAAAATAACACCATAATCCTCCAAAAAAACCCACCACCAATCTCCATAAACCCCACAGTTCTCCTTCTATGGTTCCTTTTTTCTCCATACCATTCTTTTAGCCTTAAAACAATCCAATATAAGTATATGAAGACCCATAGAGCAAAGCCACCAAATAACTGGCCATGTTGGCTAAAAAAATGGCAAGGTGGCATGCTTAAAAATCCAACACACATGGTTACCAAAAAGAAGACTTAATGACTAAGTCCTGTAATACCATTTATAACTCCAGCCCACTTAAATATATGTATACACATAATAATAATAATAATAATAATAATAATAATAATAATAATAATAATAATAATAATAATAATAATAATAATAATAAAATATGGGTTATTACACTCCTTAACTAACAACTATGTCTCGAGTGGTCTTGTTGAGAAAGCTGAGGCAGTCTTAAAATATATTCTTGAATTCTAGGCAGATTGTAATAGAGTGAGAAATGGGTGCATGGTTTGTATTCTCGTCTTTTTTAATTGCCTTTGAAGTAATAGGTTATACACACAAGGAGTCAAGGAGGATGCATTGCCACAAGGATATGAAAATGCAGGGGAGAACTTACGTAAAAAAAAAATATGTTGTTCATTACTCCTTTATCCTCCTAATTTGACTTTGCTAAGAACTCTTTATTTTGGGAGGATCTAAATTTTTGGTCACCCACAATTACAATTAGTAAAAACATAGTATTAAGCGTAAAATTTAATTAATAATTATAAAAAAATCATAAAATCTACATAAAGATGTTTCATGTTCATAAAGTATATGAAGTAAAAATTTAAGCTAGTCCAAAATTTTAAAGTTATCATAATCGTAGTTGAATTTATTCAATAAAAATAAAAAAAAGTTTAGTGGGGTAATTTTGAACTACTGTCTTCTAATATTACTCACACAAGATCCATTTTAGTTAATTAAGATAGTTTATTTTAAAAATAATATTTTTATCAATAATTCTTGGGAGAAATAGTTTGGATATATATTCTGAAAACATAATAATGCATTACTTGTTCATTGCACAACCATAGATTTTGTGTAAATTTTATTTGATATGTATCCGGTTAATGCACCATTGTATTATTAACACATTATGTGTCTCTTGTATGGTCTACACTCGATTGTGCTAGAATTATTAAAAAAAATAAAAATAAATAAAGTGAGCACATAATGAGATTTCTCAGCACGTGTATGTATGAGTAAAGTGAGGAGAGTAGAAATCCTAGGTGTTTTGTGTAAAAAGAAAAAAGGAGGAAATCCAAGATGATATAAATTATGTTTTAAACATCAAAATACATAAAAAGAGAAATTAAATGGGTAAAAATACATTTTATGTGGAGAAAATAAAATACAATTGTTGTATCGTTTAATATACTTGTGTAATAATGAATATTATAATTAACTATAATTCCAATACACGTGATAATAATAGTGTATGTACACTATGTCCAGTAGGGGTTTAGGTGACGTACAATGTTCGTCGCTTAAGTAAAGTTTGTTCGTCGCCTAAGCTTCGGGCGACGAACCTAGTGTCACCTAAGCTCCGTCGCCTAAGTCACGCGACATATGCTTTAGGCGACGCACCTTTATAGGTATGTCGCCTAAGTGATTCTTAAGCAACGTACATAGGTCCGTCGCCTAAGTGATTCTTAAGCGACATACATGTGTACGTCGCCTAAGTGATATTTAGGCCTCGAACGTTTGCCTGTCGCCTAAGTCTCACTTGTTCGTCGCATAAAGTTGAATTTGAGGCGACGTAACCATTTTGTGTTTGTCGCCTAAAGGTACAGTTAAGGTGACGTACCCATTTTGTGTTTGTCGCCTAAAGGTATAGTTAAGGTGACGTACCGTTTTTGTGTTCGTCGCTGTAGGCGCCTAAAGGTATAGTTAAGGTGCCTGTAGGCGCAAAGCGCTGTGTAACGACCTCGTGCAGAGAAGCAAGCGAGGCCGCGGACGAGGGATGTTTCCTCTTGGGAGGCATAGTCTAATATCTGTAAAGCTACATAGAAGCCTTAATTTATACAAATTTTTTTTATATACAAACAATTATTCTACCAATAGATAAGAGAATTTTAAATCCCAAATGAAACTAAATGAAATGTCTAATTAAATTGGGAATTGTTTTAACTACTCAGTTAAAATACCAGCAAAGGAAGTTACTCATGGAACAAAAATGGGAATTTTACTTTCAAAAAATAATTTTGTACCCCCACTACAATTTCCATATTCTTACAACTCTACAATTTCCAGAAAAAGGTGTAGCACTTTATGATTATCATAAATAAAGAAGCACAAAAAACATGCACTTTTTTTTTTCCTTCACTTTATCAACTTAGATTTACCCTTATCAACCTGGGCTTTTTTCCTTCACTTGATCTCCCAATGCAATATTTTAAATTTATTGGGTTGCTAAAAGAATAAAAATAAATAAAAGACAGAAAAAGAGAGCACCTTGCAGCAGTGGATTATAAGCATATAATGTTTTCACAAAAAAGAATCATCACTTGTTTTGATAAATTAAGATATGGATTATAAGCATGATATGAAAGGTCTCTAGTCGTATCACTTTCTTACTTGGTTGATTAGTTGGTTTGTTTTAATTTCCTCCATTGAAAAATAATTCACATAATAAGCCTGAGCCCTTGAAAAGAAACATTTACAAGATGTTTACTTCTAAATGTGAATAAATGCAAAGGAGTGCAATAATGCTGTCAAAAGTATTAAAATAAGGCAATTGTAAAATAAGGCAAATGTGAATAAGAATCACTCTGTACATTTCAAAAATAATTCACATAGTTCCTAGCTAAGTATCACTCGTTTTCTAAATAAAACATAAGTCCAATCTTTTAGACTAATTAAGATCAAAACACATTATCAGTTTCTAAATAAAAGAAAAATAATCTGATGTTTTCTTCTCCTTTTTCTTCCATTTCCACCTATATAGATACAGACAGTATATATATAATTTCCCTTCGCACTCTTTCTCTCTCTCACTTCAGATTCTCACCCACTTGAGCGATAGAAAACCCCAGTTAAAAAATAAAAATTCTAGCAAAACCCAAATAGCATTTTCTAAAGAAATCAATCAACAGTGACCAAACTACTATCTAAGAACAACGAAAGATAGATTTGAACTTACAAATCTTCAAAGCTTCGTTGAAATCGAGCTTACAATCGGCAGTGAATGTGAAAACTTCAAAGGTCCATCCGAGCGATTTAGGTGGTGGGCGATGAAGGGGGTCCGAGAGATTTGACCGAAGGAGGAGGAAACCCACAGAGAGAGAGGATTTGCACGGAGGAGGAGGAAACCCAGACAGAGACAGAGATTTGACCGGACTGCCAGAGTGAGGCCGTACCGTGGTGGGGCGCTAGGTAGAGTCTGACTGTACGTATAATAGGAGGCTGGAGGTGACGGAGGAGGAGAGTGGGAGAGAGAAATTTGACCGGACTACCTTAGAGGTGAGGCAGCGACAGTGGGGAGAAGTGTGAGAGAATCTGAGACAGCGGGGGGTTTTGGCTGAGAGGTCGAGAGGTGAGAGTGAAAGATTAGGTCTAAATGGGGGATAAAGGTCTATATATACCACAAATTTAGGCGACATAAATTTCCGAAGTATGTCGCCTAAAATGAAACCTTTAATCACGAACATTGCCATGGACGTCTCTTAAGTTAGTTTTAAATTTTCTAAATATATTAAATTTTGTTGATATATTAACACTAATATAATTCTAAGTTAATATTAAATAGCTTTGTAATTTATTTAAACTACTAATACTAATATAAATAGTATATTAACACTAATAGTATTTAACAGTACAATTATTTTCTTTTCAAATTGGAATTAACAAAATTTAAAATATAAATAGTATATAATAAAAATATAGTTTTTTCAAAATTATATTTTAAAAGAGTCAAATGACATTATTTCAAGAAAAATAAGATTTCGGTATTTGGACATAATTTTCATCCCCATTATTTGTACGTCTCCTAAGTTAATTTTAAATTTTTTAAATTTTGGTTAAAATTAATATACTTAAATTTCTCATTAACTTCTTTTTAAAATACATTAACTTTAAATATAAAAAGAATAAATTATTAAAATTTGTATATTTGAAATATACTAATCAATACCTATAAAATAAGATCTATTATGATTATAAAATTATGTGTAAAAGAAGAAAATTAAAATGAAAAGCTATTGCAGCTCATTTTTCTCTCTTTAACATTCATATAAATAATATGGTCTACTAAAAATCTTAAAGTTATACATCTCCTCTAATATGATACATTTTATCTTGTACACATATTTTTATTATAATTCACAATAATGTTCATGTAATTCAGGCATAAACTTCTAGTCTAATTCTCATATAATCTCTTTGTGTAATTTAAAAGATATTTTTAGCCAACACATATGATGTTAGTGTAATTCATGGATTGTTAGTGTGATTCACATTTATTCTAAATATAATTAATATATATCAATATGCTTAATCTAATTCAAAGATACTCTTAATATAATTCATAGTCATATATATTGATGACTCTGACCTATAGCAAAGTATATGGATATATATATATATATATATATATATCTATATCGTTAGTATAATCAATGAATACTCTTACTGTTGTTTACATATATACTCCTAATATAATCCCATATAGTTATCCTTAATTACTATAATACACGGGCACTTTTAGTATAATTCATCGTTATATATATTATCACAGTAACTGATACTATTATTGTGAAATAAGTACTAAAGATACTGCGAAATTTTGTATACGTAAAAAATAACAAAAATAAGAGTTATCTCAGAGAAGTATGTATGCTTATATGAATACGTGAATTCGAACAAATTTGTTTACAAGTTGGGCTTAAACTCAAATACGTATTATAGATGATTTTGAACAACGGTGGATCACTAAACTTTGATAAAATATAAAAATTTGATCTCGTCTCACGCTCTATGCGTGTTAAACTTAATAGTGTATCACACTATCTAGAATTTTAGTATATTTAATGTTATGTTAGTATGTTGAGCGGTTAGTTTTGCAGTTTCAAGTAATATGTTTTTTAAATTAAGGAATGGTAAATTTACATACATTTATAAAAAAAATAACTATATAATAAAAAATAATATTAATTTCTAAACCAAATGGAATATTTAAAGAAAGCTAACTATATAAAAACTCTGTAAATTAATAAAGTTGGACTAGGGGTATTCTTTTGGTAAATGACTTTTATTAATATAAAAACTAAAATAAGAAATTTAATATCAATTTTTTCAATTTATTAATCAGTATTTTACAATGAAAATCAATATTAAGCGATGTAAGTGCGTCGCGTAAGTGAATTTTGAATTTCCTAATTATTTAAAATTTTGTTGAAAATTGAGGCGAAAAATAACTTTAAGCAACATACATTGGTCATGTACATCTCCTAAATGAATTATAAATTTTCCACACATTTGAAATTTTGGTGAAAATTAAGGGGGAAAATTCACTTAGGCGACGTACAATGGAGTACGTCTCCTAAACCTTTACTTATGCGACGTACAATGGAGTACGTCTCCTAAACATTTACTTATGCGACGTATAATGAACGTTGTACGTCGCCTAAAGAAAATTCCCCCCCCCCCTCAATTTTCACCAATATTTCAAATGTGTGGGAAATTTAAATCTCCACCCCCCTCCTAAATTTTCAGCAAAATTTCGAATGTGCGGGAAATTTAAATCTCCACTTAGGCGACATACGTCCATTGTACGTCGCCTAAGTGAAGGTTTAAATTTCCCGCAACTTTCAAATTTTGGTGAAAATTGAGGAGGGAAATTCCTTCATGCGACGAACTCTATTGGTACGTCACTTAAGTGAAGTTTTAGGCGACGGACTCCAAAGTACGTCGCTTAAGAGAAGTTTTAGGAGACGAATGTTAATGTTAGTCGCTTAAAGTGTAGGTTTAGGAGACGTATTCTATTGGTACGTCGCCTACGTGCAATTTTAGGAGATGGACAAAAAAGTGCGTCGCGTAAGTGAAGTTTTAGGAGACGAATGCCAATGTTCGTCGCTTAAGGGAAGTTTTAGGAGACGGACGTCAATGTACGTCGCTTAAAGTGTAGGTTTATGAGACGTATTCTATTGGTACGTCGCGTAAGTGAAGTTTTAGGAGACGGACAACAAGGTACGTCGCTTAAGTGAGTTTTAGGAGACGGACGTCAATGTGTGTCGCTTAAGTGAGTTTTAGGAGACGGACGTCAATGTGTGTCGCTTAAGTGAGTTTTAGGGGACGGACATCAATGTACGTCGCTTAAATGAAGTTTTAGGTGACGGACCCTATTAGTGTGCGTCGCCTAAACCCCTTCCTGGCATAGTGGTATTAAACTTTAAGTGAACGTAATTATTTGTAAACAATAGGTTTTGTGATAAAATATCTAAAGCAAAAAATTTTCAATACAAAATGTATTTAGTGCGTGAAATATTTAGAAGAAAACATGGAAAATAGATGTCAAAAGAATAATAACTCTGTAATAAGCCCCTCATACAAATTAATCACAAAAATTTAAAACTGCCTCTTGATTCTCTACTAAACCAAGAATTACATTAAATTTTCATATTCACATTGTGAGATTCGATTTATCTTCTCTCTTATTTTATCCATAAATTGAAAACAAACACATCAACACAAAAATAATTGAAAAAAAACAAACACGTTCTTAAAGGCAAACATTAATGTATTATCTATCATAAATACATATAAAAAATAAAAACATATAAATATAAATATGTATATGAATCAAACTCGAGACCTTTAGTTAGTCGAGAGTGAATTTTGGCCACTAGACTAGTTCTTGTGATTTTTGATGATTTATTTTATACAAATATGTTCTTATGTGCTAAAAGATAACTTCTTACCACTAATAGTAAATTTATAATCATGCCATTTAAAACTTATAATATTGCACCCCCTTTAATTAGGTGTCAATGATAGCCTCATAATTGTCACAAAAAGTCCAAAAAAAATTATTACATACATCCGTCATAACGGCGACATGCAGTGGCAAAACTGAGATTCAATTTTGGAGGGGGTAAAAAATTTACTATCATCCCAAATTAAGAGTTTAGTTGCAAATTTTTCTTAATAATAGCTAGAATTATATTGAGGTGAAAACTTACATATTATTTGTTTTCTGTTTGTTACTTTTAGTATGAATTAAAGTCTTAAGACACTCGGTGACAAAAATGATCATGTCTAAACTCCTAAAATGTTATATAACTCTAATTTCCAAGATGAGTTCCTCAAGTAAAACAACCCTTAAATTAAGCAAAGGATATTGTCATAATATTTTTATTTTATTATTTTGAAAATTCATTGTAATATCTGCTTCTTTTAGTTGGATCTGTTGTTACTAATAAGATATTCAATACTCCTAGATACCCAAGCGATCGTATTCTAGTCTAATTGTGTTGTTCATTCATGCAATGGGAGAAAAAATATATAAATAATGAAATGTAAATAATCCACATAAAGATGTGGATTAATAAAAACATAGTATTAAGCGTAAAATTTAATTAATAATTAGAAGAAAATCATAAAATCTACATAAAGATGTTTCAAGGTCATAAAGTACATGAAGTAAAAATTTAAGCTAATCCAAAATTTTCAAAGTCACAAAAATTTTAGAGCTATCATAATCGTAGTTGAATTTATTCAATAAAAAAAAAAGTTTAGTGGGGTAATTTTGAACCACTGTCTTCTAATATAACTCACTCAAGATCCATTTTAGTTAAGATAGTTTATTTTAAAAATAATATTTTTATCAATAATTCTTGAGAGACAGTTTGGATATATATTTTGAAGACATAATGATAAGATGCATTACTTGTTCATTGCACAACTTTAGATTTTGTGTAAATTTTATTTGATTTGTGTCTGGTTAATGCACTATTGTATTAATAACACATTATGTGTCTCTTGCGTGGTCTACACTCGATGGTGCTAGAATTATTAAAAAGTAAAATAAATAGGGCACATAATGAGATTTCTCAGCACGTGTATGAGTGAAGTGAGGTGGAGTAGAAATCCTTGGTATTTTGTGTAATAAGAAATAAAGAGGAAATCCAAGATGATATAAAATTATATTTGAAACATCAAAATACATAAAAAGAGAAATTGAATGGGTAAAAATAAATTTTATGTGGAGAAAATAAAATACAATTGTTGTATCGTTTAATATACTTGTGTAATAATGAATACTATAATAAACTGTAATTCCAATACACGTGATAATAATAGTGTATGTATCAAACTTAAAGTAAAAGTAATTATTTGTAAACAATAGGTTTTGTGCTTAAATGTCTAAATTAAAAAATTTTCAATACGAAATGTATTTAGAGTGTGAAATATTTAGAAGAAAACATGAAAATAGATGTCAAATGAACAATAACTCTGTCATAAGCCCCTCATACAAATTAATCACATAAATTTAGAAACTATTCATGATTTTGAGTGATACAAAGAATTATATTGAATTTTCATATTCACATTGTGAGATTCGATTAATCTTCTTTCTTATTTTATCCATAAATTGAATACAAATATATCAACACAAAAATAATTGAAAAAAAAAAAAAAAAACAAAGACATTAATAAAGGCAAACATTATTGTATTATATGTCATGCATACATATAAAAAATAAAAATACATAAATATAAATATCTATATGTATATACACCATCTGTGTTTTGGAAAATTATTTTACACAAGCCAAAAAATATCGTGATCATGTACTACAATAAAATATTATCACAAAAAAGATTACCTGGTTCACTTTTCTAAGATATGCCTCTTGACAAAGGAGTAGAAATTACCTTGTTTTAATGTCAATTAATTAGGTCTCTTGTAATTATTAGCATGCTTCACCTTGTTGAAAAATAAGGTCTATATATTGTTTATCTAATTACGTCTCCACAAATAAATAAAAATAAAAAAAATAAAATATTCCAACGTCAATTGGTAATAATTGAATTTAGCTTGGACATTAATTGGTAAGACCAAAATCCAATTGAGATTCTAACCTGAAAGAAGGGGGGGGGGGGGGGGGGAAGGTTTAACAAAGACTTAAGAAAAAAAACAAATATGTAAATAATCCAATTAAATCTTTAGCAGTTAGGTCCAATGTTTTAAAATTCGAGAGGCATATTCGAGGCGTTTTGCTCAAATGAGGCGAGGTGTACGCCTCGAGGCGAGGCGAGGTGTACGCCTCGAGGCGGAACGAGGCGTAAGCCTCAACTTTTTCGGAAAAATAAAAATAAAAAATAATTAATAGAAGCATAAAAATATTTTTTTTAAGTCATCTTATTGTTAGATTTTTTAGTTTAAGGGGTAAAAGTGTTAAATAAAAATAACTTAGAAGTTTGTTGTAGTTTAAGGGGTCAAAATAAAACATGTTGTAATTTAAGGGGTCAAAATGCTTATTTTACTTAAATGTTCAATTAGTTTGAGGACAATGTTGTCCTTTAACAATCCCACCAGGGATAAATTGGTCATTCAAAAAGCCTTGGAGTTACAAAACCCTAACCTTCATCTCCTCAGCCACTTCACTCCTGCCTCCATTTTCATCTCCAGCAGTTCCCATCCTCCTCCTCCTCCTATGCCCCTCCTCCTCATATTCCTCAGCTTATTTTACTTAAGCACTGATATATATCCACATGCCCGTAACTTTGGAGGAAGAGAGACGGTCAAAATTTCTTGGAGAGAGAGTGACGATCGGAGTAGAGAGGGATGGAGAGAGAGTGACGATCGGAGTAGAGGGGGATGGAGGGAGAGAGACGATCGGAGTAAAAATACGCAAGTTACTAACTCGTTCGCCTCTTACGAGTCAACTCGCCCGCCTCACACAAAAAACTCATAAGTATCAGATTTTCCCCCTAACTCGTACGACTCGAAGCACCACTCTTCCGCCTCGTCTCGACTCGCGAGTCGACTCGTACGAGTCGCTCGTTTTTTAAAACATTGGTTAGGTCTCTACATGAACATATTTGTCCATACAAAAAAAGGAGAAAAATATTTAAAATTATTCATACTTTTATATATAAGTATAAATATAGATTGTCAAAAAAATAAATCTTATGATCATGGCCGGTACAATTAGACTAGAATATTTAGACGGGTTTTGTTATTGGAATTTAAAACAAAATCCTACTTTGAGAGGATATGTCAATTTGAAATTAAAATTAAAAAAAAAATATTTTTTTATGTGGTAATTTTTTTTACTACATTAGAGCAACTCCAATCCTTTAGGGAGCATCGAACTCGAGACCTTTAGCTAGTTGAGAGTGAGTTTTGGCCACTAGACTAGTTCTTGTGATTTTTGATGATATATTTTATACGAATATTTAAGGAAAAATATGATTGGAGAGTACGTTTTCCTAAAGTTTTACAAAAACATGAGAAAAATAGAGTTAACCATCGGACGGCTTTCCCCCAAATATAAGTTTTTCCTCAAATATACGAAAGGTATAGGAAAAAAAGGGGGGAGATAGTAAATTTGTAATCATGCCATTTAAAACTTATAATATTGTACCTCCTCTAGGTGTCATTGATAGTGTCATAATTGTCAACAAAAGTCCAAAAAATATTAGATACACCCGTCATAACGGCAACATGGAGTGGCAAAACTAAGATTCAATGTTGGAGGGGGCCAAAAATTTACTATCATCCCAAATTAAGAGTTTAGTTGCTAATTTTTCTTAATATTAGCTTGAATTCGAATTGAGGTGAATACATACATATTATTTGTTTTTTGTTTGTTACCTAGCTCCAAATTATGGAAAATTAAACTTGAAATTTTTTCTTGTTACTTAATGTTACTTTTAGTATGAAAGTCTTAAGACACTCAGTGACAAAAATGTTCAAGTCTAAACTCCTAAAATGTTATATAACTCTAATTTCCAAGATGAGTTCCTCAAGCAAAACAACCATTAAATTAAACAAAGGATATTGTGATAATATTTTTATTTTTTTTTATTTTTTGAAAAATCATTATAATATCTGCTTCTTTTAGTTGGATCTGTTGTGACTAATAAGATATTCAAAACTCCTAAATACCCAAGCGATCGTATTCTAGTCTAATCATGATGTTCATTCATGCAATAGGAGAAAAAAATATATAAATAATAAAACGTGCTTAGTTAACACCCACTTACTGATTTTAAAGTAAGGTCACGAGTAAAAGTTCAAGTGGTAAGACATACGAATATTTACTAGTGCGTTTACGTTTGAGTCTCTTCCCAATCCCTCCCCCTCCTCAAATCACCTGCATATATTATATTGTTTTTTATCCAAAAAAAATTACTATTTAATATTAGAAACGTCCAAAACCGGTGTTCCAACCTTTTCAAATTAGCCGTTGCCACAATTACAAATGGTATAAAATGCACTCATTGCATAAAGTCTTCCGAATAAAGGAAGAGTATTTTTTTTCTTTTTTCTTTTTTTGATATGGGGATGGATCAAACAGAATCAAGGGGAAGGGGTTGGGAAAAGCTCAAATGTTTGGAAAAGCTCTAGATCTGAAGAGTAAATGTAAGAGAGACAAAATTAGACAAGAAAACAATAAAGTCTCTCATCTTCATCTATCTCCCCTTTCCAACCAATCACAACTAGGGTGTTCAAAATTACGTATTTTTCAAAGATTTCGAATTCAATCCTTTTTCTTATTCTTTTTGGAATTTGGAACTTCATGTAGTATTTTCAATTTTCGAATTTTTTGATTTTCGACTTTTCGAAAGAAAATTGAAACGTAATCGGAAACTATATTTAAATTTCCAAAATTCCAAAAATACTTTTTTGAGCATATAATATTTATGTTATTTCCAAATTTATTGACAATATTAATATAATGTTTGTAATTTTGTATTTATATCTTTGTAGTATACTTCTCATTCATCTCAAGTTAAGTAACATTTGAAGTTTTGGTACTTTTTAATAAAGAAACTTAATTTCATTGATAGCCCTTTATTTTAAACTCGTCTATGGATTCATTGAACTTCCTTTTTTGAAAAAAAAAAAAGTATTTTAATAGAATAAAAAAAAACTCTAGCTTCTAATTAAATTTTCCCAGTTTATTGAAGATCAAAGTAATCAAAAAAAATTATAAAATTTTATATTTATGATACTTGAAATTTAACAAATATACCAAAACATGGAGTAGTTTGGTTTTAGTAAGTGCACAAACAAAATATAATACAATTAATTTCCATCATTTATGATATACTTATATACAAGAAAATATAGTGTAATTCTTCTTGTCTCTTTTAAGGATATACATACATTCAATTATATACTCTAAATAAATATCGTTGATCATTTTAAAGGGGCCAACTCTCAATCATGGAAAATCTCTGGAATCAAAACAAGCAGATTTCGCATCTTAATAGATGCAAAAACAACATTAACGAAGAGGTCAATCAACAATTTAATTGATTTACTAGCAATATAAAGCAAACTCAAATTATTAGGAAATATATACATGCATTATCAGCTTCCATCCCCTTAAGCCTATAACAATAACTTAAAAGGGGACCTTTCTCTGCTTTTGTAATTAATGTATCCTTCTGCGATTGAGACCGGCCTTTCGACCTCTCAATGCCTCAAAGTAAACCTTTTCAAGTTCATCCCAGGTCAATGGACTGACAATATTTCATTCATAAACTTGAAAGAGGTTGGACACAACAAATACTCGAGGCTCTCCATGCGTCAAAGACAAGATGCATAATCTTTATCAACGAACTCCAGGTACCAAGTTCAATGGATCTAACCACTTCAAGAACTACAAAAACCAAATACTAGATGAAGAGAGACAAATATGCATACAATGACACTCCTCAACAAACTAGCAACGATAGTATGATCTAAGCAAACCTGATCAACAAATTAAATTTTTGAGAACTTAATGTCACAATATATGTGAAACAAATACAATCCTACTATCATTTTAACTTTGTATTAAAAGAAAATTCATCTAGTTAAATATAAGGACTTTTTGATGAAAGCGTTAAAGCAATCAGAAAATGGCATTGGTTCTCAATCTAGCTCGCAATCGGATTTTCTTTTATTTCAATAGCATAGTCCTCCCTAAAGTAATTATTATTAGGCTTTAATTGACAAATATTCGAGAGGCAAACATAAATTAATTGGACCTTTTTATTTTTTCTTTTGATTTTATTTCTTCTATTAAGGGACTCGTTCCGAGCTGTCTTGTGGATCTTCATGCCTAAAAGGGGGAAAATGGATAGTGAGTTTCATGCTTCATAGATTTTTTCTTCTTCCAGAAAATAGGAAAAAAAATTGTAATAATATATGGTTTTTAAGAAAAAGAAGTTTTAGCACAAAATCGAGACATACCTTGCACTCTGGTGTGCTAGGGTACTATTTAGATCACCTTTCCACCTAGATGGGTTATTGAAAACTTCAACGCTATCAATCCATACTCGCTTAAGCTTTTGCATTATCAACTGCTCAGAACAAAAAGTCTTCATATTGGGGCATTTTGCAATAAATACTTCTTCCAACAGAGGGAATTCAAAGTCATGTTTCCTAATACAGAACATTCTGAGATTTTCAAGTTCTTTGAAAGATAGAACGCGTAATTGAGGGAAGACTATTTTGTCTATCATTTTGATCTCAGAAACATCTCCTTCTTCTTTTTCTTCCTTTTCAGTTCGAATAACTTGTTCTATAATCCGGCAATTCTCGAGTTTTAGGTGTTGTAGATTCACAACCATTTTAGCCACTAAAGGTGAGAGTAAATATCTCAATTTGGGGCAACACCATACTTCCAATTTACGGAGGTTATGGAACCCTTGAATTCGTCTGGGAACCATCCTCCATATATGCGTTAACTTCTTCATGAAAGATAGCTCCATTGATTCTAACTGACCAAGCACAACTTCAGCAAGTTCTTCTCTCCCATTGTTTAGCCTCTCGAAATCAAAAATTGATTCCATATTATTACATTTAGACACACTTAAGTCTTTTAGATTGCATAAGGACCCGTATTGCATTTCCTCTACCTCAAGCAGTACATGTTTCCCCATCCACCGAAGCAATAGCTTCTCCAAGTTAGGCAATAATACCTACAAAATCATTGTAATTTCTAAGGATATTTTAGATGTACGAAAGTCAAAAATAACAAACTGCAATGAGGTTGTACCCTTTAAACTTTTTAATTTGTATGCGGGGAATCAACTAACAAAGTTAGCATGTACGAAATGTAATGAAGCATTGCACTTGTTATTGACAATGGTTGGCTCAAACAATTATACCACATTGGAAAATTGTAGAAGTCAACATGGGTTTATAAGATGGGGAGTATTGCTACACAATAAGGAGGCTTTTTTGAAAAAACCAATACCTGTGGATTTACTAACTGATTCTTGGGTTTGAATTATCTGAATCTAATATTATGCCAAAGTGAGCTATTCCATCAACGTGTAATTCCATGCCAACGTAACATTGAAAAATTTCCTTACTCGGAAGTATGGAAATTTCCAATTTCTCAAAAAGTTCCTTAATCGGAAGTATGGAATTTCATATTTCTCAAAATGTTGACGTAAGTTCGATATTATTTGAAAAAATAGCTGATAAATTGTGATTTTTTTTAACAAACCATATTGCAATAATACACCACCACAAAAACAACATAAGCAACATGCTACCATTATTATTTTGAAGTTTAACTATACAACAAAATACTAGATACTAGTTAGTATTCTTCCATGCATTATTATTATTATTATTAAAGATATGAGTTTAACCAATGTACTAAATCTCATATCAAAAAAATAAGTTGTATAATTTTAAGTTGAAATAAAAATTTTTTTATTAGAAAGGACCAAAAGTTCAAGCGTTACCTTAAGTTAAGATGGATTGAAAGAGTACTTAAAAGATATAAACACAAAACTATAAACATTATATAAATATATCATCACTAAATTCAGAAATAATATAAATATTCTACACCAAATAATGTATTTTCGAAAATTTGAATATGTTTTCCAGTTCCATTCCAATTTTCTTCAAAAAAGTTAGAAACTGAAAAATTTAGAAATCAGAAATGCTATATCCTATACAAAATTCGGAAAAAAAAATGGACCGGATTTCAAAATTTGAGGAAGTTAAGAAAGTTTGAACACCTAAAACCCCTATAGCTAGTTGAGAGCCTATATCCCGCATCAAAGATCACAGTTGATTATTTATGTAGCTTAAAGTACCTACTATGATTTAATTTCCTACCTGTGATTCATTTAACAATTGAGATATATAGTAGCGAACGTAATTGTTTATCAGATTCTTCTAGTTGTGTTAAAAAAAATTATGTAATTTAGCGTTGAAGTAATTTTAATGGAGTTGTTGAATTATTTATTTAAATATTTATAAATGAGTAAGAAGAAATTGAGAGTTATCTTAAATAAATGATGAAGTATAATAGGAAACAATCTGAAAATAAATATGCATTATACTTAAATATTATCCAATAAACAAATTTTCTTTCCTAACAAACACACACACACACACACATATATATATTTTAGAAGAAATAAAAAATAATTATTGACGTCGGATACTGATTATCCTTGTCGAATACTATCATTATCCATATTTATATATGTTTCCTCGGATATCAAAAAACACTATCTAAATCATCTTTTGTGGATATCCAGTTAAATAAATATTCACAAAATTTAAATTCAAATACACAAAGGATTCGAATTTTTGGACATGCATTTGCACCTTTAAGTGTTACGATACCTTCTTCTTCATTATAATATAAATATATATATATATATATATATATATGTATGTATTATAATTGATACTCCTAAATAGCCAACAACTAAATCTGATCACATTATATATATATATATCATCATCATCATAATTCAAAAAACCTTTTCTATGTTATTTTTTAAAATTTCTTCTTATCACGTGTGTCTAAATAACTCTACAGAGAAAAATATCTTATATAAAAAATGACATGTCACATGTGGTCACAATGTATTAGTTAAAATAATCATATCACAATCCATTATAACTAATAAATAAATAATTGACAAATTCATAAGTCAATTTTTTATATCACATATTTATTTCTAATTGGAAATATATAGTTTGATAAAATTCTTTTAAACAATTTTTGCTTTAAGATATATTTGAATGGAAGTAATAAGATCAAGATGTTGAATCCAAGTAAAAGCAACGGCGGAGCTAGGAAACTTTATCAGCCTAGGTTGATATATATAATGTTGAAAATTATAAAGGAAAATTTTAACAAAATCTAAATTCTAAAATAACTAAATTTTATATAATTATCTAACTTAATATAAATATAATCATATATATATATATATATATATATATATCTGAATATCATAATATAATCGGATTTTTTTCTTATATAGTTAACCGACAGATTAAAAATATGTTACTATTTTTTAAATATTATAATATAAGATGGTTTAACCGACAGATTAAATGTTTTGGTGACTATGTACTCCTTAAATCTTATAAAACAACATGGAGCATGGGCCAAGCTAAAAGTGTGATAAACGCATAATATTGTCATGTTTAAACTCCTTCCCGGAGTCGCTTGACGCATTTGTTGCTTTAATTCTGCCTAATTATCCACTTATCTCGAGATTAATGCCTTAGCGAGTTTTGTATTTAACATGGCCCAAGTTGGTGTGTATTTTTTAGTATTCCATGTGTTTGTAGGATTGGAGTACAATGGCATTGCATGAAGTGATCAAGAGTAAGCTCGGAGGCTTGCAAAGTGCTGAGTGAACAAGTTCCAGACCCATGATCGATCATGGGCAAAGCCATGATCGATCATGGTTGCAAGATTTTCTGGCAGAGCACTTCCATGATCGATCATGGGCATAACCATGATCGATCATGGCCCTTGCAACTTGGCCATTTCACACCCAAAATGGGCTATTTTAGTGGTTCAAGCTATTTTAGATATTTAGTTAGATATTTTGCAACCTTTTAATATATATTATTTTCTCTTAGCTTCTTGGCTAAGATATCTAAGTTTTTGTACAAGTTCTAGAGAGAAGTGGGAGCTAAAACCTTGTAATTTCTTCTTTTTCTTGTAAGTTTACTTTGATTTTAAGAAATGAATGCTTCTTCTATAATTCTTGTTTCGAGTATTATGGAGTAGTCTTTTACTAAGGTTACGGAGGTGAACCGCGATATAATATTCGGTGATTTATGGCTCAATCCATGTTTAAAGTTTGAGAAATAGTTGTAAATCCTTTTCTTCTTCATTTCCTCCATTGTTGCAAGCTTTCTAGGTATATTCATAATAAATTAAGACTTTATATGCCTTGTATATTTAGTGCTTGGTTGTTAATGAACATACAACATATTTATATGGTTCTAAAAAGCTTGTAGTCCCTTTCCCCCATCCATGGAGTTTTTCCCTCTTCATAGAAATTATGAATAGTTCTTAAAACTCCATAGATGGATTTTAAATTTGTTTAGCTTATCTTTGATTCATTTATTGATATATTGAGTGCTTCTTACACTTTATGTGATACTTAGACTCTTTATTTTCTACCATATGTGATAAATGATGAGTTGACTAATTTATCCCATAAACTTTATTCCGTTTCATTGTTAGGATTCACTTTATAATTTTCATTCTTTAAATCATGAGATTACCACACTTGCTTGATGTTAAATCTTTTTATGATGAGTTCGTCATATCTATCTCGGATTAGCTTCATCGGGAATGGGTTGCCTTGCTTCACACCCGTAGCTAAGAGGTAGGAATGATAACCTCGTCTTTGCTGGTATGTCGTTTGTATCTCTCTTGATATAGCTTCAATTCGGGAATGAGTCGCCTAGCGTCGCACCCTCTGCTATTGAGAGATACACCAACATTCCCCATTTCTCGAGAATCCTTGTGTTCTAATCTTAGTATGAGCTAATGATCACCGTTTCTTAAATCGTAACTAATCTCCACCTACCTTAGTGCTTTCTTATTTATTTTCGCATCTGTTTTACATTTACGTTGTTCTACAACAACCCAACTCACAGAAACCAGATAATCACTTAATCCGTAATCCATTCCATTCCTCTTCACTTATCCCTGTGGTTCGACACTCGGACTTCCGAGACTATATTACAACTTGACGTGCCTGCACTTGGGCTCTATCGCAACGCGCTATTTAAGCGGCGTCAAGTTTTTGGCGCCGTTGCCGGGGATAAGGCAAAAGGCGGATTCTGGGTTTTGTATAAAACCATTCTGTAAGTATTTCTCTCTATTTGATTAATTCATTTTTCTCCCTTATTTTCTGTTTTATTTTGTAGAGTTCCCAAGGAGTGATTCGAATCATTGTCCAAGCCCATGCAAGGGCGATTGTTTGTGGATATTCGAATTAGCCCTCCCACATCTCCAAGAATGGCAAACCAAGGTAGAGCCGCGGATCACGAGAGCGATAATGAAGGGGAAGGTGCCAACAATGTTCCTCATGTTAGGACCATGAGAGACTACCTTCAACCGCCTCGGGCAACTTCGAATTCGTGCATTGTGCTTCCCGCTGGCCAAGCCGGAGCATTCTCTTTCAAACCGGGTATGCTTCAACATATCCCTTCTTTTCATGGTATGGAGTCGGAAAACCCATACTTGCACTTGAAAGACTTTGAAGAAGTCTGCTCCACATTTCGTGAGGCAAATATTAATGAGGATGTCATGCGTTTAAAGCTCTTTCCTTTCTCCCTAAAAGATAAAGGAAAAATTTGGCTAAATGCTCAAAGACCACAATCAATTCGGTCTTGGCAAGAACTTCAAGCGGAATTTCTAAAAAAATTCTTTCCCGTGCATAGAACCAATGCTTTAAGAAGGGCGATATCTAATTTTTCGCCAAAAGAAAATGAAACTTTTTATAAGTGTTGGGAAAGATACAAGGAACTTCTAAACGCATGCCCTCACCATGGTCACGAAACGTGGAGCCTTGTTAGTTTTTTCTATGAATCTCTCACCCCTGATATGCGTACGTTTGTTGAGACCATGTGTAATGGTCAATTCTTAAGTAAGAATCCCGATGAGGCTTTATTGTATTTTGATGAATTAGCGGAAGGTGCCCAAAATTGGAACACCTATTCCGACGAACCCAAAGCAAAAACTCAAGGAAGGGGTGGGTTGTACCAAGTGTCTAATGAGGATGACATGGGTGCGAGGTTATTCCAATTGTCTAAGAAAGTAGAGGCAATGGAAGCAAGTAAGTTTAAGGAGGTCAACGTAGTATCCTCGAGTCAGTTGTGTGTCATTTATGAAAATTCAGGACACACTACCGAGGATTGTCCTACCATTCCCGCTTTCCGGGAAGTCCTCAAAAATCCCGCCCAAGTCAATGCTTTACACCAGTACAACCAAAACCGTAACCAAAACGATCCTTATTCTCAAAGGTACAATGAAGGATGGAAGAATCACCCCAATTTCAGTTGGGGAGGAAATCAAAGTCAGAACCACAACCAATATAATCAGAACCAAAGGCAACAACAACAACCTCAAAACTCTTTTGTTCCACCTCAGAATCAAAATCCCAACCAAAACTTGGAAGCTTTGTTGAGATCATTTGTGGACAAAACGGATCGTGATGTGGGTGAGTTAAAAACTCAAATGTCTAAACTCACCACCGCCCTAGCTACCCAAGAGAAGGGAAAATTCCCCTCTCAACCTTTAGCGAATCCTAGAGGTCAAGTTCAAGTAGTAGAGGGAGGAGAGTCTAGCTCCAAGATAGAAGAACTCAAATCTATCACAATCTTGAGAAGTGGTAAGGAGGTAGACAAAACTATTGTTCCTAAAACCCCCAAGGTGGCGGACATAGTTAATCCCACGCATGTTGAGGAGTCGGAGGTTGAAAAAGTTGTGAGTGAAGAGAAGAAGAGAGAGGAAGAGAGACAAGGAAAGGAGGATCTTGAGAAAATCAAGAACGGAATTAAGGTCCCTTTCCCGGAGAGATTGAACCAACCATCCAAATCTAATACTGAGATTTTGGATGTGTTTCGACAAGTGAAAATCAACATTCCATTGCTTGACGCGGTCAAGCAAATACCTTCGTATGCTAAGTTCCTCAAGGACTTATGCACGACAAAACGAAGGTTGAATGTTAAGAAGAAGGCCTTTATGGCGGAGCAAGTGAGCTCCATCATGCAAGGCACGAGAGCCCCTAAGTTCAAGGACCCCGGTTGCCCCACAATTTCGTGTGTCATAGGAAATTGTAGGATCAAAAATGCTTTGCTAGATTTGGGAGCAAGTGTGAACGTACTCCCATATTCTGTATATCAACAATTGGGGTTGGGTGAGTTGAAACCCACGAGGGTTACTATTCAATTAGCGGACCGATCCGTTAAGATACCAAGAGGGATAGTCGAAGATGTACTTGTTCAAATTGACAAGTTTTATTTTCCCGTTGACTTTATCATCCTCGACATGCAACCCGTGTCGAATCCCGCTAAGGAGATTCCAGTTATCCTTGGGCGACCATTTCTTGCTACTTCTAATGCCATAATAAATTGCAAGAATGGAATTGTGAAGTTAGCATTTGGAAACATGACTTTAGAGCTAAACGTGTTCTCTTTGAGCAATCAAAGAGACGACGATGATGATGAGGAAAGTGAACACGTGAACATGATAGAGTCATGTATCCAAGACCACTTTGTGACAAATTTCGAATCAAAGTCAATGGAAGGTTATCTAACCACTTCCGATGAACTCGAGGATTGTATGCAAGTGTTTTCCTTGTGTGACAAACAGGTTGAGTTTTTGGAGAAAGAGGAAAACACACAATCTCCCACCAAAAAGCTTGAAGGAAAAATGGATCTCAAGCTATTGCCGAGCAATTTGAAGTATGCCTTTTTGGGAGCTTCAGATACCTTCCCAGTTATCATCTCGTCCGAACTTTCGGATGACCAAGAAGGAAGGTTAGTTCATTTGCTTGGTAAATATAAAAAAGCTTTTGGTTGGACTCTTGCCGACCTCCAAGGAATAAGCCCTTTGATTTGTACACATAAAATTCACTTGGAGGATGGGGCAAAAACATCAAGGCAATTTCAACGCCGGTTGAATCCAAACATGCAAGAAGTGGTAAGGAACGAGGTGTTGAAATTATTGGATGCAAAGATCATCTATCCAATCTCGGATAGTAAATGGGTTAGTCCAACTCAAGTGGTACCAAAAAAATCGGGTCTTACGGTAGTCAAGAACGACTCAAACGAGTTGATTCCACAAAGAGTCACCACCGGGTGGCGAATGTGTATTGACTACCGTAAACTCAATGAGGCTACTCGTAAAGATCATCTCCCCCTCCGCTTTTTGGATCAAACTCTAGAGAGGGTAGCGGGTCATGAATATTACTCTTTCCTCGATGGTTTTTCCGGGTACAATCAAATTGAGATTGACCTAGATGATCAAGAAAAAACCACCTTTACATGTCCTTTTGGTACCTTCGCTTATCGAAGAATGCCCTTTGGTCTATGTAATGCACCGGCCACTTTCCAACGGTGCATGCTAAGTATCTTTAGCGATATGGTGGAAAGGACTTTGGAAGTTTTTATGGATGACTTTACCGTCTATGGTAAGTCATTCGACAATTGCTTGGCTAACCTGGAACAGGTCTTGGGAAGATGCGTGGAAAAACAATTGGTATTGAACTGGGAGAAGTGCCATCTTATGGTTACCAAGGGAATTGTTTTGGGGCACATCATTTCTTCAGAAGGAATCGAGGTGGATAAAGCTAAAATTGAGTTGATTGCTAAACTTCCTACACCGAAGAATGTCAAAGATGTTCGATCTTTTCTAGGACATGCCGGGTTTTATAGGAGGTTTATCAAGAACTTCAGTTCCATTTCCAAGCCCATGTGTAGTCTACTTCTCAAGGATGCACCCTTTCAGTGGGATGCCAAGTGCGAGGAAGCCTTTGTCTCTCTGAAGCATATGCTTACTACTGCGCCGATTATGCAGACACCGGACTGGAGCTTGCCATTCGAGCTTATGTGCGACGCAAGTGACTATGCGGTGGGAGCGGTTCTTGGTCAACGAAAAGACAAGAAACCGGGTGTGATATACTATGCAAGTAGGACCTTAAATGATGCGCAAATGAACTACACCACGACAGAGAAAGAGCTTCTAGCAATTGTCTTCGCCCTAGACAAGTTCCGATCCTATTTGATAGGATCGCCAATTGTGATTTTCACGGATCACGCGGCATTAAAGTATCTATTCACAAAGAAAGATGCCAAGCCGCGGCTTTTGAGGTGGATACTCTTATTGCAAGAATTTCATTTAAGCATCAAGGACAAAAAGGGAGTCAAGAACGTGGTGGCCGATCATCTGTCTCGACTCACTTTTACGAACAACATTGAAGAAAGCCCGATCCAAGATTCGTTTCCAGACGAACAATTATTGGCAATCTCGACGCTCCCATGGTATGCAGACATTGTAAATTATCTTGTAACTGACAAGATACCAAAGTCATGGGGCGCACAAGATAGAAAAAGGTTTTTGAGTGAAGTGGGTCGATTCTATTGGGATGAACCGTACCTGTTTAAGTATTGTGCGGATCAGATTATCAGACGGTGCATCCCAGAGGAAGAAGTGGAGAGAGCTCTATCTTTCTGTCATTCTGAGGCTTGCGGAGGACACTTCTCGGCAAAGAAGACCACCGCGAAGATTCTGCAAAGTGGATTGTATTGGCCGTCGCTTTTTAAGGACGCACAACGCTTTTGCAAGGCATGTCAAAGATGCCAAATGCTTGGAGGGATCTCCAAGAGGAATATGATGCCACTCAATCCAATCCTGATGATTGAAATCTTCGATTGCTGGGGCATCGATTTTATGGGACCATTCCCATCCTCCTACGGTAATCTTTATATTTTAGTTGCCGTAGATTATGTTTCGAAATGGGTGGAAGCCCAAGCGTGTAAGAAAAACGATCACAAAGTGGTGATCCGATTTCTGAAAGAACACATTCTTGCACGTTTTGGCACGCCCAAGGCAATAATAAGCGATGGTGGTACTCACTTTTGCAACAGACCATTTCAATCATTAATGCAAAAGTATGGTGTAAATCACAAAGTGTCGCTCGCTTATCACCCTCAGACTAACGGTCAAGCCGAGCTGGCAAATAGGGAGATCAAACAGATTCTAGAGAAAACGGTAAACCCGAACCGCAAGGATTGGTCGTTAAGACTGACTGATGCACTTTGGGCTTACCGTACTGCGTACAAAACAACTCTAGATATGTCTCCCTATCGCATTGTATATGGAAAACCATGTCATTTGCCAGTAGAGTTGGAACACAAATCATACTGGGCAACTAAGATGGTTAACTGTGATTTCGAAAAAGCCGGGCTTGACCGTAAGTTGCAAATTGAGGAAATCGAGGAATTGAGAAGAGATGCATATGATAATGCGAAGATAAGCAAGGAACGTGCCAAAATTTTTCATGATAAATCTATTTTAAGGAAAGAATTCAAACTTGGGCACAAAGTTCTTATTTATGATACTCGTCTGCATCTCTTCCCCGGGAAATTGAAGTCTCGTTGGACCGGCCCATACATTGTCCGTCATGTATTTCCTTTTGGGGCTGTGCAAGTTGAGGATCCCAAAACCGGCTATGTTTTTAAAGTAAATGGACAACGTTTAAAGCCATTTTTAGAATTCCCAATTCGAGAGGAGTCCACCCCTTTCGAAGACCCGACTTATGCCTAACAAGCATAGGTCGATTCTGTAAATAATGTTTTTTTTGTAGTATTTTTGAGTTTCAGGAATTTTTGGGCGAGATTGGATCGAGCTGGACCAAGTTGGGGGGAGTGGAAAGGTGTTTCAAGTGAAGAAATCTCATGGGAGAATTTTTGTTGAAGGCATGATCGATCATGGTTATACCCATGATCGATCATGGGATCAAATTGAGGAGGCAGTGCACTTCCATGATCGATCATGGGCAAAACCATGATCGATCATGGTGAAATTTTCCTGCGGCAGTAGACTTCCATGATCGATCATGGGCAAAGCCATGATCGATCATGGTCCCTCTTAAAAACAGAGCAGCCGTTTCTAAACCCCAAAATCGTGCCCCATTTTCTCTCTAACTCCCATTTCTCTCCATCTCCCTTCTTCAAACCTTCAACAATCATCATATCAAACCCTCCCCTAGCCTTTCCACCTCCATAAACTCTCAATTTCACCCCCAAACTCCAAACCCATCTACCATCAACACCTCTTTCTCTCTCTAAAACCCTAAACCCCCAATTTCGAGCCCTACTCCCCAAAATTTTGAAATTTCTCTCTATTTCTCCCCTCTCCCCACATCAATGGCTGCCATTACTCCAGTTAACAAGCCAGAAGAGCTTCAAGCCGCGAGGGGTGGGTACCGCGGGTTCCGTAGCCGTCAGGAGTACGATTGGTGGAATTACGCTTTCAGGAACCGGGCTGTGATGATCGAGAGGCCTGTGATTATTGGTGCCTTGGACGATTTCCCTCAAATGGGAACATTCGAAAGACACGAGGGGTGGGTTCAATATTTGCGACAACCAGGTAATCAATGTAATCTCACTCTATGTCGTGAATTTGTAGCAAGTTTGGTGCGTGTGCCCAATGCTGCTTATGCCTATGTTGCCCACGTACGTGGGAGAACTGTTCCTTTCAACCTCGAGGTTGTTAGTAGAGTCACGGGGATTCCGGCATTGCCGGATGGCAGCTATGACCTCCCTCATTCAGCCCGTATTTTATACCCCACTGATGACGAGTTGGCTACGTTCTTAGCCGGTCGTCCAATGACTTGGATTGGCACGCAATTCGATAGGAACAATTTAGCACCACAATTTAGGACCCTGTGGCTTGTTGTAGCCAATGCGTTAGATCCCACCTCGCACATTCAACATTTGTACACCTATCATGCCTATGTTCTATATGTAATTGCTCGCAATAGGCCGTGTTGTTTGGTTCGATACATAATGCGAAAAATCATGAAAGTCTATGACACGGTAGCCCATAACGAAACGATAAAATTTGGTGTGCTTCTGACCCGCATTTGTTTGGAGGCGGGTGTCCAAGAAAGGGACACCGATGTCAGAAAGATACAGCGGGCCCCGATAAACAGGTCCACCCAGGCTAGAGCCGCCGGACAACTGAGAAATAGGCCAAGTTCTTCCACAGCCGCACCACAACAGGGGGATAGCGAAGAAGAAGGGGCAGAGGAAGCAGGAGCGGATGTTCCGGGTCAGTCAAGGCGTAGAAGAAGGGCAAGCTCTGGGCCTGTGGATGACAATAGGGAGTTCATTAGAGAGCAGTTTGAGCAGATGACTGCTTTGATGCAGACCGGGTTTGCTAGCGTCAACGAGAGGGTAGAGATTATGGTATTGCGTCAGGACCGTTTGGAGGCAGATATTGCAGCTCAGGTCGAGGCACGAGTTGCAGCTCAGATGATGACCCAGCAGGAGTTCATACGCCAGCAGTTCGAGGCGTTGTATGGTCGTTTTCCACCACCCCCACCTTCTGATATGTGATGATGATGTGATAGCCTGAAAACTCTTTAAGTACCTATATTTATGCTTAGTTTTATTTTATTTCTTTTGGGTTGTATTAGAATTGAGACTTGATGTTAACTCTAGAACTTGGTTTTAATGATTGAATATTATAGTTTTTGCTTTTGAATTCTAATTCTAACCCGTTTTGTGAATAGTTTTTGTTTATCTCTTATTTTTGTCTCATGGAGAGCAAAGCCATTGTAGCCCTTCCGTGCGTTGTTGTTGTTCTCTTTACATTGAGGACAATGTGTGTTTCAAGTGGAGGGGGGTACGTTATTTTGTGTTTATTTTGTTTGGCTTGCTATCAGTCATTCCCATGAGTAGAAGAGATTTGTTCAATTTTTTTTTTAGAAGTTTGAAAATTGATGATTGATTGATATTTTGTTCGATGAAGATTATTGTTTCATTAGCTTTTGGCATGAATTCTTTGATCTAGATAGGAATTTGAATGATAATCTAAATTGCCTTGCTCCACTTAGTCTCATATCCCGTTATATTCTCATGCTCCACATGCTAGATTGCTTCGGTTGTTTTCAATTCGGTAATAACACCTAGATTTATTTTCATTGAGAGAAGAGAAATTTTTGTCCAAAAATAATGGAAGCTCTTTCGAAAAGATCCTCCAATGAGAGGACAAAAGCATAGCACTTTGATAACTTGGATGACTTTTATCCTAATATTGACTTAAAGCTTCACTTGACTAAATCTTAAGTCTCTTTGTCTAATATTATGGATGGGTATAGGTTGCCATATGGGAAAGGGTGAATAGCTTCCGTTGAGCTCCAATGAATGAGCAGAATTTTGAAAAATTTCATAAGTGAGACCGCTGCCCCCCATAGAGACGAAAACCACCCTGATCTAATTTAGCGAAATTTTCAAGTAAAAGATAAAGAAAGTGCTTAGAATCGACATATCTTGGAGCTTTTGTTTTTGAAAAAGTTCTCTCTTCCTTCTTGAATGATTATGACTCTTTATGTTTATATCGAATTGTTTGAATCGAAGTCTGGTATTTGAGCATTGGAGAATATGTGATTGTGTTCTAAAGGAGATAGGTGAATTAGATGATCATTCAAAAGTCCGTCATTCTGGAAAATTGATAATAATGCCTCTTGCTTTGCAAATTGAAACTTGAATCTTCATTCTCACCATTCATCATGATCAAACTTCCAATGTTTGTAGGTATCATTTCTGAAAACCTTCACGAGATGCAACTCGTCTTCTTTGGGAACTTAGAAGTTAACATCTTTTTGTATAGTGTTTTATTTTTGTAATTATATATTTTTTTTGTCTTGCTAAGGGACTAGCAAGAGATAAGTTGAGGGGAGTTGATAAACGCATAATATTGTCATGTTTAAACTCCTTCCCGGAGTCGCTTGACGCATTTGTTGCTTTAATTCTGCCTAATTATCCACTTATCTCGAGATTAATGCCTTAGCGAGTTTTGTATTTAACATGGCCCAAGTTGGTGTGTATTTTGTAGTATTCCATGTGTTTGTAGGATTGGAGTACAATGGCATTGCATGAAGTGATCAAGAGTAAGCTCGGAGGCTTGCAAAGTGCTGAGTGAACAAGTTCCAGACCCATGATCAATCATGGGCAAAGCCATGATCGATCATGGTTGCAAGATTTTCTGGCAGAGCACTTCCATGATCGATCATGGGCATAACCATGATCGATCATGGCCCTTGCAACTTGGCCATTTCACACCCAAAATGGGCTATTTTAGTGGTTCAAGCTATTTTAGATATTTAGTTAGATATTTTGCAACCTTTTAATATATATTATTTTCTCTTAGCTTCTTGGCTAAGATATCTAAGTTTTTGTACAAGTTCTAGAGAGAAGTGGGAGCTAAAACCTTGTAATTTCTTCTTTTTCTTGTAAGTTTACTTTGATTTTAAGAAATGAATGCTTCTTCTATAATTCTTGTTTCGAGTATTATGGAGTAGTCTTTTACTAAGGTTACGGAGGTGAACCGCGATATAATATTCGGTGATTTATGGCTCAATCCATGTTTAAAGTTTGAGAAATAGTTGTAAATCCTTTTCTTCTTCATTTCCTCCATTGTTGCAAGCTTTCTAGGTATATTCATAATAAATTAAGACTTTATATGCCTTGTATATTTAGTGCTTGGTTGTTAATGAACATACAACATATTTATATGGTTCTAAAAAGCTTGTAGTCCCTTTCCCCCATCCATGGAGTTTTTCCCTCTTCATAGAAATTATGAATAGTTCTTAAAACTCCATAGATGGATTTTAAATTTGTTTAGCTTATCTTTGATTCATTTATTGATATATTGAGTGCTTCTTACACTTTATGTGATACTTAGACTCTTTATTTTCTACCATATGTGATAAATGATGAGTTGACTAATTTATCCCATAAACTTTATTCCGTTTCATTGTTAGGATTCACTTTATAATTTTCATTCTTTAAATCATGAGATTACCACACTTGCTTGATGTTAAATCTTTTTATGATGAGTTCGTCATATCTATCTCGGATTAGCTTCATCGGGAATGGGTTGCCTTGCTTCACACCCGTAGCTAAGAGGTAGGAATGATAACCTCGTCTTTGCTGGTATGTCGTTTGTATCTCTCTTGATATAGCTTCAATTCGGGAATGAGTCGCCTAGCGTCGCACCCTCTGCTATTGAGAGATACACCAACATTCCCCATTTCTCGAGAATCCTTGTGTTCTAATCTTAGTATGAGCTAATGATCACCGTTTCTTAAATCGTAACTAATCTCCACCTACCTTAGTGCTTTCTTATTTATTTTCGCATCTGTTTTACATTTACGTTGTTCTACAACAACCCAACTCACAGAAACCAGATAATCACTTAATCCGTAATCCATTCCATTCCTCTTCACTTATCCCTGTGGTTCGACACTCGGACTTCCGAGACTATATTACAACTTGACGTGCCTGCACTTGGGCTCTATCGCAACGCGCTATTTAAGCGGCGTCAAAGTGCTAAAGCTTATAGAAGTTAAAGTTAACCGTACTGCAATGTTGCCTAATTCATAACGAGCTTTACAATTTTTGACAAAAGATTAATGAAAAAACAGGGGATATAAAATCTAATCATTATAGAGATTGAGATAAAATTAAAGGCAATTTAAATTGTTACCAACTAAAGAAAGATAAATCAAATTAAGAAACATTACAAACCTCTGGGTTGAATAAAAGTTGTGTGGCGTGAACTTCATCAATATTTTTTGAGCCAAGATTATCCTCTTTTTCACCAATACTATGCACGAAGAAACTTCTAAACTTGGGTAGAAATCGTAGCATCAAGGAATTCAGTTTGGGGAGCACAATCTTGTCTTGAGTTTCTTTATTTTCTTCACTTCCTTCCGCCAAAACAATTCCCTCGAGCATATGGCATGAATGTACTTCTAGTTGTTGGAGTTGCACAAGGCATTTAACCACCGATTTCTTAAACAGACTTTTCATTGCATTGCACCATTTCACTTGAAGAACTCTAAGGTTGACTAGGGGAGAAGGTGGTTGAATGGGATCCCCAAGATGACCACATATTATTTCTGCATCACAGGACCAAAGCTTTAGTCTCTCCAAGTGCACAAAACCCTCTTCTTCATCTAAATCCTTAACGACATTCTTTAACTCCCTCACTTCCGATAGTATAAGTTTTTTGGTTCTCCTAAATAATGCATTAATGTTGTTATCGAGAAGCACCGTCCTGTCAATATTACGTAAGGACAAACTATTTTCCAGCAATTCATACATAGCTAAATAGGAATAAATATCATCCAACATTGAAAATTCAAATTCTATAAGATTTGAAAATTGAAAATCTTTTAGCATCGACAGAACCTTGTTGCCCGAGGGTATCAAAATTTCCAATCTTTTCAAACAAGACAATGAATTTAGTTCTGTAACAATGGCACGGGTTTCTTGGTCGTCATCTTGAAAAAATTGAGCTCCAATGTACAATTCTTCTAGCTTCCTTAAGCATGACAAGACACCAGAAGATATTCTAGTATCACCGGATGTAGACCTCAAATCTAGTAACTTAAGATTACTGAGCTCCCCCGCTTCAATAGGTAAAACAACTCCGCTAGATTCAAAAAAGCTTAAAATTTCCAATTTTTGAAGGCCACCAATGAAAGATAAGTCACCAAGACACCAGCAATCTTCTAGACACAATGTTCGAAGGTTCGACAAGAACCTGAATGATGTTGGCTGAGATTTGATGATTTCAAACGAAAAAGTAATGACTCTAAGTTCTTTCAGCCTTTCAAAAACATCTCCTGGTATTTCTAGTTTGTTCCCTGGTGCGCACACAAATCGTAAAAGCTTAAGATTTGGACAATCTAAGCCAACAGGAAGTTCTTCCATTTCACCTGAATAAAGTGAGATGGCAGTGTGAGGTAAGCGCTTATCCTTTTGCGGCCACTCTTTCAAGCTAGTATCATGTCGTACCATATATCCATGCTGCTCTTTTGATGCAATTGATAAGCACACGTCACGTATAACATCATGCATTTTCACAAATGCACTCTCATCCTCACCCAACAATAAATAACTACTTCTCAGTTCATCAACTAGTGAGTCTACCCTATTTCTTGTCTCTGCCAATGTATCAAGATCTTCAAACAACTCAAGGCCTACCCCATACCTGACCAACACTTCAATCGGAATCTTTTCATCCTCTTGAAATAGACAACAAAGAAGAAGTAATGACTTGGGTTGCTTGCCTTCTAAATAATTGTAACTTAACTCAATTCTCGAGTATACTAACTTATGCATCTCTTTGATGTTTGTCACTGTAGATTTTCTTAGTTGTTGAAGGGCATCATCCCAAGCGTGCTTCTTTTTATTCTTCAAAGCCTTAGCAACAGTTACTAGTGCAAGAGGCAACCCTCCGCATTCCTTTGCAACCTCTGCAGCTATATGACGTACATCATCAGTGTCCACACAATTCCCTGCCATCTCTTTGAAAAGACCCCATGCTTCTTGCTCGGATAGAACCTCAATTGCGAAATTCTTTTGAGTTCCCATCTGACTGCACACATCTATTATCCGTGATGTCAATGCAACTTTGCATCCTTTGCGTTCATCTCCAATAGGAATCCCTATTTCCTTCATATCTAATGATCCCCAAACATCATCCAGTATTACAAGAACCCTGTTGCCATTCGCTAGTCTTTCGCGAAGACGTTGGGCTCTTGCAAAACTATTTATTTGCTCCTTAAGCTCCAAACCCAACATTTCTGCAAGTTGACTTTGAATTTTGATCACATCTATGTTTTGTGAGACTACAGCCATTGTAAACTCGTCAATTTTTTTTTCGGATTTTGCTCTTTCGGCAATCTCTTTAACCAATGTTGTCTTTCCAACACCCCCCATGCCACATATCCCGATAACGGTGATATTATCATAATTTAGAGCATCTATGATTTCTTTTACTATCGACATACGAGATTGTAGGCCCTTAGAACTACTAGTTGATGAAGATTCTGCCATCCCAGTTGGAGGTGCAGGGTATGAAAACTTTGTGAAGGGTTCGCCATCTCTTCGAAGATCAACAATAACCTGGGCCTGCTTGGAGGTTTTTCGACTGAACGAGTAGCGAGACCTCGGATTTGGACACCACCCACTCAAACATCCCTTGTCGACCAAGGCTTTATATTCAAAAATTCTATCTGAGTCCTTCATGATATTCTCCACTTTGATTAGCCAGGACTCG
Source organism: Lonicera japonica (assembly GCA_021464415.1). NCBI lineage: Eukaryota > Viridiplantae > Streptophyta > Magnoliopsida > Dipsacales > Caprifoliaceae > Lonicera > Lonicera japonica. The sequence continues at coordinate 476,968 of JAKCWG010000932.1, forward strand.
ACATGTGGTGCGATAACTTCCAAGTTATTTCTGGCAACAGAAACTGATAGTTGCACCCCATCCTTGATTTCTTTGAGTTTCTTGGCTTGATCTCTCAGATTATCAATGTTGTTGTTGTAGCAGAATAAATATCCAAATTGACGCCCAATTGGAGCCACCAAGCATTCCCCAATTTTTCCCACAATAGCCAATGCAATTTCAGCCATATCTTAACAATATCAATGAAGTTATTGCTGGGAAAAAACAGCCTGTAAACAAACGGTCATAATTAGTTTAAGCAATGCACACTATATCTTGTTCATTTTTAAATTTTTATTTTTGTTCTTATATATATATAGAGTATATAAATAGCATAGATATAGATATTGTGAAATTTGTGACCATTAGACTCTGACTTTAAAATGCAGATATATTTATATCATAAATCTTTTCTAATTTTTATTTAACTCTACCTTATTTGGATAAAATAATTAAACAAATATTTTAAAATTTACATTAAACAAAACATATTTTAAACACAAGATTTTAAGATTGGCATTAAATAAAAAATTATAACTCCATATATTTTAATATTAGTAGTATTTCAAATACATTTAAACTCTACTTTATTTGGCTAAAATAATAAACAGATATTTTAAGTTTTACATTAAATAAAATATTAGTATTATTATTCCAAATAAATATAAACTCTACTTTATTTAGCTAAGATAATTAAACAAATTAGAGTTTGTGTTGAACTAGGTGTATTGTATAAGACTTTTATATAACTTGGTAGCAAACTTCCAAAGAAGAAAAATATTTAATAGAATGAAACTATTTAATAGATCATAAAAATTACAAAGGTCTTAGCTAGCTTGAATTATAATTTTGTTCCAAAGTAAATGATAAAGGTATGTATATTAAATTTTACTTTACTTGATTGCATTCAACGTTATAAATTAAATTTATATTAATTTATATATTCTAAAACATATTTGTTTATTTATAGTTATGTTTATTGTTTAAAAAAAACATTTACTAAAAGAATTCAACGCGACGCATTTTTATGATGTATTTACAATATTTTTTTTAGTAGACTGATTCTATGATTTTCTTTGTTTGTTTGTTATTATTTTTATTTCCCACTTTATGCTAACTATTCAATTCTTAGTATGTGCGTATTCATTAATAGACTTAATAACCTTTGTCAAGTATTAAAATCGCGTGCAACGCACATACACAAAAACTAGTATTATACTAATTGCGTGTGAGTCAATGCTCACGCCAAAACAAACAAACATACAACTATTTAGACCATCCATAATGGTCAAACATAGTGTGTGGTAAGTAAGACATAATTGTCCTAATTGCTGTTAAAAGGATTGTTAGATATGTAAATCGTACTTTATCGTTAGGAATTTGGTATATTTTTTATAATAGTAGCAGCATAGTTGGCTATCGTGATGCTAATTGGGCGGGCTGCATTGACGATAAAAAGAGTACTTCATGTATTTGTTTTTATATTTGCAATAATTTAGTGGATTGAAGTTCTAAAAAATAGAACTATATATCTTCATCTACTCTAGAAGCTAAACATATATATACATATGCCGATAGTTGTTCATCTTAGCTTTTGTGATTAAAACAAATGCTAGTTAACTATAAAGTTGAACAAGGTTCTATGATATTTTTTTGCAATAGTATAAGTGCCATTAATATATCTAATAACCCTATTCAACATTCTCGTACAAAACATATTGATATACATTATTTTATTCAAGATTTGGTTGATTCTAAAATTATTCAAATTGAATATATTGATACGAAGAATCAACTATCATATTTGTTTACTAAGCCACTTGGCAAGGAAAGATTTCAAGAGCTCCACAAAGCTCTTGGTATCTATTCTATTGATTAAGTTGTTGCATTTATTTCCCATTATCCATTTGAGACAAAATGGGGGAGAAGGGCTAGTAGTAATATAGAAAACTAAAACTAAAATGTCTTTCCTTTATATTAAACTATGTGTGAACTGTGGTGTATTAATGGACGTGTTTTCATTTATAGGGTTCTTCTGATTATATTCAAATGTTAAGAATGTTGATATGGTGTGTCTAGATTGCATTCTGGATTGAGTCTTGTGATATTTTTTAATTGAGTCCCGTGGGGTAGATAGTATATGTTTTTTATAGGTTAGGATTTGCATTAGTGTGTGAAGTGAAGCCCCGTGGGTTTTACATATATTTGGTGAAGTTTTGTCTCGACATGTACAATGGAGGAGATTGAAAGTCTCACTGGGTATCACATAGTGTGGGCAATAAGGATTGTACATTTCGAGTCAAACTTAGTGTCTAGAATATGCAAACCCCAGTCCAACAGTTTGATATTAAAGATTATTGTCTTGCTGGAATTGAGTGTGAAGATTGAAGACAAGACCAAGTTGAAGAATTCTGAGTGTACTTCTTCAGGTATAATTTTTTTTTTCCTCATTCAGATCCAAAATGTTTTTCTTATTATCTCATCTAAGAAAATTTAAATATTCTTCTAAGCAGTTATTTTTTGTAAATAAAGTTTGAGCCGAGCCATTGCAATTGTTGAGCTAAGTATGTGAGTTTTTTTTTTTTTTTTTGGGTTTATATCTTAACAATTGTATTTGTGTGCTTCTTTAAAATTAGATCTGGGTCATTTAATCTTTTATTTCATTAACTGTGGGAATGTTTTGATCCGCATGAATTTAATCTTGACCGTTTCTCTCTTCTATTTTTAATTGTGGCCATTGGCTTTGTAAAATATACGTGACTTCTTATTTTTATTAGATTTTTTTAACAAAAAATTTAATTGCCTAGAGCTTCTCCCTCTAAATCGATTTTGGGTTTTCCTCTAGGGCTTAAAATTTCTGATCTATCTCTTAGAAATTGATAAGTTTATTTAGTTTGATAGGATTTCTAAGAGTGGTATTTGGCGAGTGAGGATCTAAGTGTGACTGATTCGAAGGTTTTGCTAAGAGATTTCAAGGTTTGATTCGGGTTCATCTTATGGTTGCATTGGCTCCGTTCTTCAAATCTAAATTGGTATTTTCTTTCTAATTCTTTCTTTATATAAATAATTTTTTTGATTTCATGGAGTGATTGGTTCTCAACGCTGGTTTGTTTGAAAAGGAATTTTAATAATTTTGTGTTTTTTATTGGAAAATGGAAAATAGTTTTTGATCTATAAGTCTGTCAAAAACATGTTTGATTTTATGGCTTATAGTGTTTGGATCTATTGAGTGTATTTTTTTCTATTTAAGACAACCCAGGTCTCGGTTGTGTGATTGGAGGACCGGAGTTTCTGTGCTTCGTCTTCGCTGGTAAACTGGTGGTTTGCGTAAGACTGTTGTAAGCTCATTTTTTCTTTCTTTCTTGTACTCTTTGAATCATATAATGGATTTAGGTTGTGAGGTTGGGAGACTCTGTGGATTTTTCCAATCCCCCGGTTGGATAAGTTTTTACCACGTAAATTGCTGTGTTCTTGTGGTTGCCTGTGTGTTTGTTGATTCTGATTAAGGCTTAAATACATTAGAACAATAGTAACAATTTCCTATAATAACTAAAATCTGAAGGTTTTTCAATAATATAAATTTCTTTCAAAAACTTATTAATTCAAACATCTAGTTTGAATATTTTAATTTATAAACTTGGACCTATAAATTTTTTTTCAATTCCTCTCTCTATAGAATTTGTATTATTCACTTTATAGGATTTATGTTATTCATAAGAAAGAGACTTTAAACCTTCTTTTGAAAAAAATATAGAAGTTGATGGAGTTAAATACTAATTTTGCCAGTGGCCTACAAAGGTAATTCAACATTTTTTACCTCCGGTAAAATCCCATTTTTACTCCCAGTAAAATCTCATATTTACCTCCACACCTACCACATCTCACCTAACTCACCTACCTCTACCAAAAATTACCTTTTGCCCTTCATTTTTATCAAATTTACCTTTTTTGTCATTCTCCATTTACCTATAAATACCTCCCACCATTCATTCATTAAACACACAACAAAAATATATCTTCCTTCTCTCCCAATATCCATCTATCTCTTCCAAGAGATATAAAGCCATTGGTAATAAAAATACAAGGCAATTTTCGAGGGTCCTATACTCTCTCTTTTCATACCCCAAAAAATACCAACAACCCTTATACACTCTCTTTTCTACACAATTTATTATTTATTCTCTTGAGATATTTGTAATCCTAATTCTATACTTATAAATAGAATTAAAGAAATTATAAAGAGAGAAGTTGGTAACTTGTATTATCATCCAAATTGATCGCCTTTGAGCTAATATAATGAACGCACACACAAAAGGAGGACGTACTACCGGAATAGTATAAGCGCTACCGAGGGAACCTACCTTAAAAAAAATGTCATGTGTTCATCGTTGCGCCGCATTTATTTTTTATTTACCGATATTCGCTTATTGATTGGTTAATTATCTATTTCTAGATTTTGACACCATCAGAAGTGAAGCAAATTAAAGAGAAAAACCCAAGCATATACCTGATTGGTCTGTCGAATTAGATAAAAGGCACAGAGTTTCACTTCACTTCGCCGGCAGAGATAACAATCAATACTTGGAACCAAGGGCAAACTACAAATAAGGCGGAAAAAAGAGGATTTATTAGTAAGATAGAGAATGTAAAAAAGGCAGGGTCTCCATTCTTTCAAAAAGGCTTATGGTTTTGCATGAACTTGTTACATTTAACAAATATAACATAAACAGTTTGGATTTTAGCTTTTTGTATTTTTTAATAAGACATGCACTAATTTCAACCAAATTAATATTGGCAATAGTAGAAGTTATTTACTATTATGAGATTTCTGACATTGGTTATATTTCAAAAAGATTAGGAATTATATTATAAGAATTCATATGCTAAGATTTTGCTAGTTAATTTGAGACATTACAAAAAAGATAGCGAACTCTTAATATGAGACAAAAGGATAATATTATATTATAAGAATTCATATGCTAAGATTTCGCACAAATTCACACTTGTGAACTCTACCCATCAACTCACTTCTCACTTGTGTTTTTAGTTTCCTTTTTTTTTTTCTTTTCAATAATTTTCACTTTTTGTTCGCCTTCTCTTTCTAATTCCCTCTTTCTTTCTTTTCTTTTTTTTTATTTTGAATGAAAAATATATATAAAAAAATTAGGATAAAATTAAACTTTTCTCTTCTGTGTAGTGATGGAACAACAAAATGATACTCACTCCTACTCAAATTAATAGTTTTATTCTCATGGTACAAAATCAATGTGTCAAATTTTACAGTAATAAATAAGTTACTTCCTCTTTCTTAAATTAATAGTCTCATTTTCCTTTTTGTCTACAATTTTTTTTTTGTTTTGAATGAAAAATATATATAAAAAAATTAGGATAAAATTAAACTTTTTCTCTTCTATGTAGTGATGGAACAACAAAATGATACCCACTCCAACTCAAATTAATAGTTTTATTCTCATGGTACAAAATCAATGTGTCAAATTGTACATTAATAAATAAGTTACTTCCTCTTTCTTAAATTAATAGCCCATTTTCCTTTTTGTCTACAATTTCATTTCCATTTTGGGACATAATTTGTTTTAAGAAATCTCACAATATAAAATAATGGCATTCTTGACCCTGATTAGGCTGAAATTTGTATTTTATTAAAAAGTATCAAAGTAAGTGTGGGACATTTAATTTGAGATGAGGAGTATATATATTCTTGATTCTTGACTACTAACTAGTGTATTCCTAAAATGTAGGAAAGTTCAATTATGTTTTTTATTTGGGATGGAGGGACTAAATAAATTGTACTTACAAGAATAAAAATGGAGTTACATCGGAATCAAAATTTTAACTGATATTGAGGAAAGAAAAATAGTGGAGTGAAGTAACTTAAGAATAAGGAATTGAGAAGACAATTAATAAACTTCATCATAGAAAAAACAAGCATATATACATAACATAACATACCTTATGGATGGGTCTCTTGAATTATAGAAAGAAGCAGAGATGAGATAATTAATTAAATTTCACTTGTTCCACAACGGAGATAATCAGCACCATACGAAGCAAAACGCAAACAAATCTGAAGTGAAAAATGGGGTTTATGAGAAAGTATAATAAGATGGCTATTCGAATTATTCTTCCGCTCAATTGTAAACATTATAAATTATTATAAGGCTATATTGTTTAGCATAAACCAGTGATGTCGGAATCAAAATCTTAAATGATATTGAGGAAAGAAAAATAGCGGAGTGAAGTAATTGACTAACTAATCAAGGAATAAGGACGAAAGAATAATTAAGAACAGATGAAGCAAAAAATTAATTAAGGCGCACATCATCATAAACAAGGATATATACATAACAAAATATACCTGATGAATGGGTCTCTTGAATTAGAAAAAGATGCAAGTGTAAGAATAAAGCAGAACATAAACGAATATGAAGAGAAAACTAGGGTTTATGAGAAAAGATAGAATGATAACTTAAGAAGTGAGCTATTAAATTATTCTTTCATTCAAAAGTGGGAGAATTATTTTGATTCTTTTCTTCCCTGTCCCTCAGTCCCACTTAAAATTTCTCTCTTTGATTCTTTGTCTCTTAAACGGGAATTCTTTTATGTTCCTTTAGGCCATGATTTTAGTTGCCAAAAGAAAAATCTCCATATTATATTAATCATTTTAAAACTTTTGGATGACATTTATCATCAATGTACTCATTTAGTGAAAAAAATAATAATTGTATTTCGTCACCTAATGTAGTCCGTTAGCTAGTTACAAAATTTATAATTTGTCACAAAAGTTACGATATCCTAGGAATTTGTGACACATTTTAGTAATGTAAGAACTTTTAGAGACCAAAACATTTTGTGACAGAATGCATTTTTTTTATTTGTCATCGGGAACTTTTAGTGATTACGTCACGATGAATAATTTTGTCACTAATATGATTGTGACAAAAAATAAACCTTCATTTTTGTGACAAAATCTTTTTGTCACTTGAAATATGCATGCTTTACAAGGAAAATCTGAGTGAAATTTGAAGGGGCAAAAAGAGATAAGACAAGTGCCAAATGCAATGGTCCTCTGATTGTTTAAAGATTAATATAATGTGTGGGTGGAAGATTAATGTGTATACTTCTTTTAGGAGGTACTCTGATATCAACATTGAAATTTATTTAATTTTCATAAAATTTTTATGGATTTTTTTTAAGTTTGACGTGAAAAGATATATTTTTTTTCTTTTTTAGAATTGGACTTAATGTTAGCCAAATTTAACAAAAAATTCTAGATCCATCCTGTATACATTTTTTATTTTATCTTAATAAAATCTTTTGACTAATTACAACCTCTATTTTGTTCACCCTATTTACTATAATCATCTTAAAGAACCAAAGGGCGAGCCATATATAAAAGTCAAGAATAAGAAAAAGGCAAAATTACACAAAAATAAAAGCAAGCAAAGTGTACTTCTTTAAATATTCTTGACCATTAATGATCTTTACCCAAAACCAACTTGTAATTTTGTTTAGCTTTTTACGATATTCAATAGCAGTGCCATGCACTCATCAATGAATTCTAACTAAATGCACGATCAAATACACTACTAATTACACATAAATAAAAAATTTAAAAACAAACTAAAAATGCTATCGGAGAATAAACAAGTTTTGTAATAAAGAAATGGAGTATATCCTTAAAAAAAATTAACCCCAAACACAAACTCTTCTAAATTTGAAATGGATGGAGTACACATAGCAAATAGTGACCGCTTCTTTTTAAAGAACAAGAACAAAAAAATGGCAGAGGAGATTAAGCAAATTAAGACATTGTAACATATGAACCAAACCAGTGGGAGATATTTTGGGTCGTCGTCAACCACACAGACCCGACCCACAATATCTACACATCACATGGTAGTACTCTTGGGATCACTGATCTAATACCATCTATATTGACCTAGTCCCGAACTTAGCAAGATATTGTCCGCTTTGGCGAGTTGTAAATTAGGGTCATTGCACCTACATATATACCAAGAAATTTTTCATTACACTACTGATATGGGATATTTTTTTTCAGGCTGGGGTCACATACAATCAGTCTCGACTCTAGCTAGCCCACAACAATATCCTCAGGTCACATGTTAATTGTCCTAGGTCCCCTCTGATACTATATGTATTATGTAACCACACGGGTTTTCCCCCAAAATGTTTAGCCTAAGTTGTAAATTAGGGTCATTGCACCCACATATATACCAAGGAACATCCCATTACACTACCGATGTAGGATATTTTTTGGGTTGTTATAGACATCATAAACAAGCAAACATGAAGCGTTGATTGATTTAAGCATCACAATTTCTTCGTATACCAGTAGTTTCCAAGGACATATCTGGGAATTCAATTCATGAGGGGAATAAATTGAACCATAATAATTAAAATAAATAAATTACAGCTTAACAAATAGAGGATTTGTGATTTTGGGTGACAGCTTTTTGTGAAACTTTAATATTTTAGTTGATTATTATTTCTCAAATTACATATTGCATATTCGTTTCAAATAAAGAGTCTAATTTGTCTTTCATGGTCTTTAAAGAGTCGCTAGTTTTAACATAATCAATAATTTAAACAAAATTTGCTTACTTGTGAGATATGGTCATATTAATTATATTCCCAAAAAGACATTGAACTCTATATGTATTTGTATTATACCATAAAAATTCTTAGGCTAAGATTTCGCGCAAGTCTTATTATCTTGGTACAAAATTAATTCGTCAAATCTCACAATTGTAAGTAAGTTACCCCCTTTGTTTCAAATTAATAGTCTCACTTTTTTTTTCATCAATAGTTTCATTTTTGTTTCGGGGCATATATAATCTATTCACCAATTCTCATAATAGAAAATAATTGCATTATTGACCATGATTAAGGTGAAATTAGTGTTTTATTAAAAAATCAAAGTCTATGTGCAGTGGGACATTTAATTTGTTAATAGGATAGTATTTATATTCTTGACTACCAATTATTGTCACTACAAGAAAATAGTCTATTTGTGACGGTTATTTTTGTAGCGGGTGGAAAAATGTTACCAAAATATAATTTTTGTAACGCTATTTGTTTCCGCTACAATTAAAAATATATGTGGCAGTTTGCATATAGCCCGTTACCAGTAATTGACTATTTGTGGCGGTTTGCATATAGCCCGTTACCAGTAATTGACTATTTGTAAGCTTTTCGTAAGAACTGTTACCAAAAATTATTTTTCGTTGCGGCCCAAGGAATCCGATACAAAATGTTGTAAAACCTAAAAGTTAATTAAAAGAAAACTATGTGATTGTGGGGAATAAAAAAATATTAAAATAAAATTTTGTTACAGCTCCAATATATCACAATCCCTCCAACTATTTTCACTTTATCCCTCCGAAATTTTCAGTCCCGCTCTCTGTATCTCGTTGCTTTCACCCAAACCCCAAGACCCTCCAGTTCGCCTCACAAACTCTCTCTCTCTCTCAAGCTCGTTTTGCCCTAATCCAAAACCCATCGATTCACACTATCTCTCTCGTTCGTTTTGCCCTAACCCTCTAGCTCGCTCTCACACTTTCTCGGTTGTTTTGATTCCATTGCGCGCATACACTCCGTCGAGTAGCACCACTGTAGCACAGCATCATTCAGGTTCTCTCTCTGGTATGTTCATTCCCCTTTTATTTCTCTGTGTGTACGCTCCTCCTTCTTTGTAATTAATTTAGGGCTTCTAAACTAGATATGTGTTTGGATTCTTAGCTTGTCTTATTTTTTCTCTGTGTGTATCTCCATTCATTGATCTGGCGCCTCTTGACAATTCGTATTCTCTATTCTCTCAATGCCATAGTCCATCAATTTTCAGCCCCTAAAATAGGGTTTTCAATTTGAAGTTTGGGTTTTTAGAATTTCAATTTTCACAATTAGGGATTCTAAGCTTATTAAGTATTTTTAGTTTAATGTTGGAATTATTGACAAAATGGATAGAAGAATGATTCTGTATGCTTTATTTGGTGCTTGTAGAATGAGTAAACAACTTTTGAATGATTATAATTTATATGTGGTTATGACAAATTTACAGAAATTTTCAAGTTTTATGATGTATGTTTGTTGAATAAGAATTACATCATAATTTCTTATAATTTTATTTACAGAAAACTTTCAAGTTTTATGATGTATGACAAATTTACAGAAAATTTTTGAAGGGACATATTAGTTTCTATTAATCTATTTACCCAAGTCCTTGGTCTTGATGGACATGGTCGTGTGCGTACTTATGGAACAGGTCCCACCCCGACCACTATATTCGGTAAAGTAATGGGGGCATCATCTTTGGAGCTCATGCAAAAGAAGATACGTGAGGAGGTTAGAGCGGAGTTTCAATCACAGTTTGATGTGATGTTTAACTCAAGCTTGGCTGCTATTCGAGATTCTATTCGAGCCGAACTTCTAGCAGATCTACAAAAAGACAGAGAAATGTCGGGTAAAAATGGGCCATCTAGCATTGGCCAGGTAATCTTATTTGTGTTTTAGGATGATTATTTAAATTAAATTAATAGTTTACTAAGATTTAAAATTGTATACCCGTAGGTTCATACATCAGCAAGTGTGCACCTCCCAGATGATGATCGACGAGACGAATACTTAGGTCATGAGGTTAGCGTACCATTACTTCTCTTAGATACAAACTTTTAGTAATCAATTAATTATTCTATTTGCCTGGGATTGAAGAAACTCATGTTATTGATTATGACTGAAAATTTGTTAAACTATAAACTCGTGGAATTGCTATATGTGTTAATTGTTAAGTTAAATGGTAGAAGAGTACTTAGAGATAAATGATTTGGTGTGTCTTCTATTTAATTTTAATTGAGTCAAGTTGCATTTTAGCTATGAGGTTGTTGTTTATTTTTTTATAAAATGACTTTCCACACTTTATGATTCATGCTTGTTTTGTTAATGGATTAAAAGAGTGTGTACTTTTGATTTGAGGATAGTTAAAGTTTAATTGTTTCTCTTTGTGAGTTATAAATTGTCTTTGTTGGTGAATTTAGGAATGTATTTAGGGTCACTATTTTCGATAAAGTAATGGGGACATCATCTTTTTGCCTCTTAAGTGTGTTAATTGGATTGAAGGATGCGTCTTAAGTGGGTCACTATTTTTGGTATATATATTTTAGTTGGATTGAAGGATTCTTTATGTATAAATCTAACATTAATCTACTTTCAATTATTATTTCAGGATAGGGGCGAATATATGGATGAAGAAGAATGAAGATTATGTTCTTCTTTTTGAAAGGCTTGTAATGAATATATAATATTTTTGTTTATCTTAGTTTTTATGTATGTCTAGGGATGGAGTTTATTAATTCTAGCTTTTTGGAGATGACTTGTGGAGACAATATTTTTGTATGGATTTAAAAACCTATGTTTCGATTTGGTGGATATAACATGCTAACGTTTTGTTTTATCGTGTATTTGGTTGATTGAACTTATATGATGAAATTGAGTTGATTATATATATATTAATAATATATTTAAAATGTATATGATATATATAATTATAAGCTTTTTGTGACAGGCAAAAAATGTTACAATGTTATGCACAATTTTGTTTTGGTAACGGCTAAAAAATCGTTACAATAACAAAGTGCCACCTGTTAAATATATTTTTTGTAACGGTGACAAATATTATTTCTGGCATCCGGCCACCCGTTACCAATATATATTTGTGACAGATTCGACCCGCAACAAAAAACTCTGTTACGAATAAGTCCAAATGTGACGGCTTATTTGTGACACGCAAGAAACGTTACTAGCCCGTCACAAAAAATTTTTGTGACATTTTTTGAGCCGTCATTTAGCTTTGGTAACGCCTTAACTTGTAACGGGCTTGAAAGTGCCACAAAAGAGGAGAAAACCGTCACAAATACTATTTGTGACGGTTTGGTTATTTTTTGTGACATGTTTTTGCCCGTTACGATTGACCTATTTTCCTGTAGTGTGTATTCCTAAAACGTAGTAAAGTTCAATTATGACTCTTATTTGAGATAGAGGGAGTAAATGATAACTCCCTTCCTCTTTTTTCTATTTTCAAGGAGAACTAAAATGAACAATTCTCGCAAACTTGAAACAATGGAGTTACATTGGAATCAAAATTTGAACAAATTAATATTATTGCGGAAAGAAATATAGTGGAGTGAACTAACTCGACGAGGAATAAGAAATGGAGAAGATAATTAATAAACTTCATCTTAAAAAAAAGCATATATATATAACTTAACATACCTAATGGATGGGTCTCTCGAATTAGAAAAAGAAGCATAGATGAGATAATGAATTAAGTTTCACATCACTTGTTCAACAGCAGAGATTAGCAGCACCAGTGCACCACATATAAGAGGAAGCAAAGCACAAACAAATCTGAAGTGAAAAATGGGGTTTATGAGAAAGTATTATAAGCGGGCTATTCAAATTATTCTTCTGTTCAATTGAACACATTTACAAATTATTATAATTAATCAAGGCTATATTGTTTAGCATATATAAACCAGTTATATATTGTGGAAAGAAAAATAGCAGAGTGAAGTAATTGAGTAACTAATCAAGGAATAAGGAAACGAAAGAACTAAGGCGCGCATCAGCTTAGGATATATGCATAACTTAACATAACATACCTGATGGATGGATGGATGGATTGATGGATAGGCACTTGAATTAGAAAAGGAATTAAGAAGAGAGCACAGATCGATAATGAGAGCAATTAGTTTAAGAATAAAGCAGAACACACAAACGAATATATATATATATGGTGTTTATGAGAAAGAAAGAAAACTTGCTAGGTTATTTATTCAATTATTCTTTCATTCAAAAGTGGGAGTATTATTTTGGGTTAATTGTTGCACTGCTTCTGGTCCCATGCACTTCTTCTTTCTGTTTTTTCCGTCTCCCTTGATCAGTTTGGTCCCACTTAAAATTTCTTACTTTGATTCTTTGTCTGTTTGACAAGAATTCTTGTCCAAAGCTTTGGGCCATGGTTTTTGATCTTTAAGCAATCATTTAAAAACTTTTGAATGACATGCATCTAAGATCAATCAATACAGCTAGGTGAAGCTTTATCTTTACTTCCTCCAGAGTCCATTCCTTTCTTCAGTATATGGACAAGCGTGTCGTAAGCTTATCATGCTTTACAAGAAAAATGTTTGTGAAATTTTAAGGGAAAAGAGAGAAGACAAGTATCATCACCCTATACTCCTGTCCTCTCAAATGAGTTCCTATTTAACTTTTCATTTTTTTTAAGATAACACTAATATCAACGTAAATAAGGCTCAATACTAAATATTATTTATGAATGATATAAATGTGACATTGATTCTATCCCAAAAAAATTAAAAAATTACGAGGTTGTTGATTTGGGAAATTCCAAATAGAAAAATAGAACTCCAAAATTGAGATGAACGAAGCATGTTATATTATATTAACTCGCGGCTTAAAATTCACGCTAGTTCGGATTAAAACTTTGCCTACGTACCACCTCATTTATTCACTTCTTAAATAAATTTTTGAAAGAAAGTCTTACAACTAATTTTCTCTGTAGTGACCGAATGATACTCCTTTCACGAACCAAGAGGACCACTTTCCTTTTCGGGATGTAAAAAATAAGTTATATTCTTGACTATTAATTAAGTTAAAATTAGTATTTTTCTTAAAAGATAACTAAAATTACAGTAGGATACGTAAAATTAATTTGAGACATGAGTAAATAAAAAGCCCCTTCTCATTTCTCTCTCTATCTCTCTCTCTGTTTTCTTCTATTCAATGAAAACTAAAATGCGCAGATATCATTACATAAGTACAACAAGAGAGTTATAACGGAATCAAAAATTTTAACAGTGATTAAAGAAAGAAAAATTGCGAAGTGAGATAACTGACAAATAAAGAAAAGGAAAAGCCAAAACTTAAGGGTAAATATATATATATATATATATATATATATGTATATACACATAACATTTTTACCTGATGAATGAGTTTCTTGAATATGAAAAAGGAACAATATTATTAAATTAAAAAAGATAATAAGCACGTACCTCACCTGGAAGAAGCGCAAATTAAAAGCAAATGTCAGGAAAAAATTTGGGTTCACGAGAAAGAGTATTTTTAAATTAAAAATGTGGGTTATTCAATTATTCATCCAATTCAAAAAGTAGGAAAATTATTATATTATAGCTCCCACCAACGAAGCAATAACAAAATAAACTATTAATTAAATGTTAACAAAAAAAATAAAAAATAATAACCTACTCCCGTCAACTACGGACCAAAAACTATTGAACAATAAAAAAGTTTTGTTCTAAACGATGGAGTATATCTATCTTTAAAAAATTTTAACTCCGAACACTTACTATTCATTTTGAGATGGATGGAGTATGAAAACAAATAGTGGCCGGTGAGATTGAGGAAAAATAAAAAAATTGTCTGGAGTAAATGGAGATTAATTAAGCAAAAGTGCTACAGAAGAAATTAAGCAAATTAATTAAGACATCATAAATAAGCGAACTTGAAGCATCAAAAGAATTAGAAAAAGCATCACAATTTCACATATACAATAGTTTCCACGGACGGATCTAGGAATTTAAGTCAACAGGGGAATAAATTGAACAGTAATACAAAAAGGAAAAAAAAAGTTTCAGCTTAATAAATAGAGAAATTGTGATACTTTGTGATTTTTTTTGTGAATATTTTAAACAATATTGTTTGTCAAATTATAAATTATAATATCTTTTCAAATTAATAGTCCAATTTGTAAAATCATCTTCACCCCGGATGAGATTCGAACTCAAGACATATCATGAATTTGGGTGGGTACTTTACCAACTAAGATAGCCCACTTGCTTATCTTTTATAATTTTTAAAGATACATTATTTTCAATATACTCAAGAAATGCTTTCTACCATTTGAAAACTTAGGCTCCATGTTGATAACAACATGAAAAACAAAAAGAAAAAAAATTAATTTAAGTGAGAAGATAAAAAATAATTAATCTCTGCCCAAATCATTCACCTTGTGACCTTTACTGTTAGGGTGCGTTCGATTGCGAGCATGGAATTTGCATGGAAAGAAAATAAGTTCCAGGTAATTGAATTGACTAGAATTGAGTTGCATGAAAAATGTCAATTAAATGTGTTTGATTGCCTTAATTTTCTACCCGAAAAATAGTGTACTTTTCCATCTTTTGGTGTTTGATAGACATTATTTTCTATGGTAATTGTAACTTTTTCCAACTTTTATTGTTTGATAGCTATTATTTTCCATGGAACTTGAACATTTTTCCATGGAACTTGTATATTTTTTATATGGAACTTACCTAAAAAAATAAATTTTTTAAAAACAGTTTCTTTCTTTTTTTTTACAATTTTACTTCATAAAAAAACAGTATTTTGATTTTTGAACAATTTTACTTCATGGAAAATTTATTTTTTTGAAAACAGTTTTTTTTTAACAATTTTACTTCATCAAAAAATATTTTTTTTTTTTAGACCACACTTCATTGAAAAAACAGTTTTTATAAAAAGCAGTTTTTTTTTTAACAATTTTACTTCATCAAAAAACAGTTTTTTTATTTTTCTAACAATTTTACTTAATCAAAAAAACAGTTTTTTTATTTTTGAACAATTTTACTTCAGCGAAAAACAGATTTTTTGAAAACAGTTTTTGGTTTTTGAACAATTTTACTTCATCAAAAAACTGTTTTTTTGAAAACAGTTTTTTTTCTTTTTTTAACAAGTTTACTTCATAAAAAAACAGTTCTTTTATTTTTCTAACAATTTTACTTCATCAAAAAACAGTTTTTTTATTTTTGAACAATTTTACTTCAGCGAAAAACAGATTTTTTGAAAACAGTTTTTGGTTTTTGAACAATTTTACTTCATCAAAAAACTGTTTTTTTGAAAACAATTTTTTTATTTTTAACAAGTTTACTTCATAAAAAAACAGTTTTTTTTTAAAACAGTTTTTTTATTTTTGAACAATTTTACTTCAGCGAAAAACAGATTTTTTGAAAACAGTTTTTGGTTTTTGAACAATTTTACTTCATCAAAAAACTGTTTTTTTGAAAACAGTTTTTTTTCTTTTTTTAACAAGTTTACTTCATAAAAAAACAGTTCTTTTATTTTTCTAACAATTTTACTTCATCAAAAAACAGTTTTTTTTTAGACCACACTTGTGCGAATTGTCTGGAAAATTAAAACTACCTCCCCCCAAAGAAAATATTTTCCTGCTTTACAAGGAAAATGAGATGAATAGTAGAAAAAGTGGAAGTTTGACTCGATGAAAAATAATTGCAATCAAACGCTACAAAAGTAAGAATTTGAGTGAAAAAGCCATATTTTCCATGGAAAATATGGCCTATCAAACACACCCTTAGTGTTAATTTTACTCTTATATTTATTCTCCTTGACAAACGGCCCAATTAGTTTGCTGTCGTTTGCCAATTTAAGATACCAATTATAATAAATTGATAAATTCTATATTCCATACTAATTAAAACATCTTATTTTAATATTAAGAAAAAACAATTTTCCGATCAATTTGTTGAAATGCAACACTGGTTTATTTAATCAAAGACCGATTTATTCATTGTAAAGGGCATGAGAATTATTGGGTTGGAGTCTAACCAGAAAGACACTAAGGCTATCTCTAAATTGGGAAAAAAATCTTTACAAGTTGAATTTTTATATGCATTTCCATGTGACATGGCAAGTGAGTCACATGAAATTTTTTTATCACTATTTCTACATGTAGAAATAGTGATATTTCTTTTTCATCATAAATGGCAACAATTAAATAGACTCCATAACATCTTAGCCAATTAAATTAATTCTATATTTAAAAATTGAGTTCTAACTAAGATAGAGATGACACCATTGGAAAAATTTTATTTGAAACTTTTCTATCATTACAATTATATTACTGAATAGACATAGAAATTTATTAAAAGTAACATGATACATGAAATAAATGAACTTATAGCAAACACCATTAGAAGTGGCCTTACAATGCAACCGGGCTTGGGCCCCACCTAAATAATTCTTTGTATGAGAGGAACTTTTTTCCCATTTTACCATTTGAGCGGTGTTTGATATCCGTGAATACTGTGTTGATTTTATTAATTTATTCCACTGATTGCACATAAAACGAAAAAAAAATACAATTATTTTTTGTTATTTATGATGTCAAAACATTCATTCAATTCTTCCTTATCTTATGTTAATTTTTATTTTTTTTGAACCTTCAAGTTATCATAAAACATATTATCGGCATTCATCTTCCAGCTTGGACCTAATAAAATTTTTAAAAAAGGCCTCTACTTTTGTAAGATATCCTTCCGCAATTTAATATTGGTTTGATTAGTATTAAGTAAAAAAAATAAAAATTAACAATAACATGAAACATGTTTATATACAGGGAGTTTCTTTTAGGACAGTCCATATCGATGAGTAAACGGATTAATTTTTGTGTAGATGATCACTATAATGACTAGATCATCTTCACAAATATTATCAAAATTAAGGTAAATCAGAAGTTGATGTAGTAAAAATGTGAGATATATATGTTTATATGATCGTATTATGACTTCTAAATGGAGGGGTTTTATTTTATTTTTTTTGATGAAATTTGATAGAGATCATCTACTCGTTATACAAATGTCTTTATCAAGTTTCATCAAAAAAATTATCCAATTACCACTTGAAATGAGCGGTCCTTATAGGAAGCTCTCTTTGCATCTATACACAATAATATGTAAATATACACCTATTAGCAGAGTCGGCCCTAGGACAGGGCTGGTAAGGCGATCGCCCAGGGCCCAAAAATTAAGAGGGGTGCCAATATTTTATTTCTTTATGTATATATATGCATATATATATATATATATATATTGATAAATAAAAAATAAATTGATAATGCAAATTTCCAAGTAAAAAGTTTCGAAAGCTCTAACAACGTATATGGAAACAGCATCTTTAGCTCTTCTCTAATTCCTTTTTTTTTTCCATATTCAATCTCAATCTACTCATAATATAAGACTATAGGAGAATTAGGGGGCACCAAAATTCGTTCTTTCACTCATATTGATTTTCAAAATAATAAGAGAAATAAATATTTAATTAGAATGATTTTGTAGGATTCTTTGCAATTGTAGCGTATTTTTGGTAGTATGTGAACGTAATTTATAAAGTTAATATATTTATTTATAACAGGAAAACAAAATTAATTTATTTTTTAATCTAAAAAATTAATATATTTATATATAAGAGGGTACTTTTAAAAATTTTGCCCAAAGCATCAAAATAGCCAGGACCAGCTCTGCCTATTAGTATTAACATATGCTCAACAATGGTTTTTTTTTTAATAACTAAATATGTGGAGTCCATTTCAAATAGCAATTAGGTATGGATTTGCTTCCAAGAATTGAAGAAAGTTACAATTGATAATATCGGCGATTGTGCAGAGTTAATTTCATTCCTTTTCGTTTCGGTATTATCTTGAATTCGTATAATTATTCATATACACACAGAATTGAAGTGGGCAGTAGTTTTGGGGCAAGAGGAAGGTAAGGTGGCGGCAGTGATGAGCGAGGAGGGAGAATGTGGTGGTGTTTTGAGGTTAAGAAGAGGAGAAAGAGAAAATATGGTGAGCCAAAATATGGTGAGCATTTTTATATTTGCCCCTCTTACAAGGTCATGTTACTTGCACATGGCACATTCCATCTATTTATTTGAGGGTCTGTCCACTTTTGAACAAGAGTGAGATGCGGGTGAAACTTGGATTGACTTCTTATGAACTCATAAAGGTTTACTTTGAGGCATTGAGGGTTTGAAAGGGTCGATTGAATTTGCAGAAAGATACCCTGTTATAGTCTTAAGGAGATGGAAGCTGATAATGTATTTCCTCAAACATTTAAGTTTGCTTTTTACTTCAGCTACTAAATCAGTTACATTATTGGTTGTTTATGCTTCTTATTAAGATGAACATACTGCTTGTTTCACTTTGTGTATGCTTTCGATTCCAAATTTTTTATTTATTTGGTTTAAAGTTGGCCTTTAAGATGATCATAGTATTTATTTAGGGTGATCGAACAAATTGCATGTATTTAGGAACTGTAAACAAAAGAAAGAATTGAATAGATGTATGTATGTAATAGGCTAGAACTTTGAGCTTTATCTGTCTATTTCTTCAATATCAGAAATGATGAAAATCAATTTGTATTGTATTGTATAACATAAAGTTTTCCTTTTTCAATATATTCCATGAAACTTGAGTATTATATTTATAAATAAGAAAAGTTTAAGGGTCCAGCCAAGACTGGTTTGACCATAGATGCAGATCACAATCTTCTTTGTAAAAGGCCCGGAATGTGGTAAATTCCAGAATCTATTTTGTCATCCAGCAGCAACAACGGTATTTTTGATTAGTACTACAGTGACCCTATGACCAGGAATGGACACAGTGAAGCTTTATAAAAAAACATTTTGGTTGGTGAACAAAAGAGATTAATATTCACCTTCTTCGTAAATTGTAAATATTCTCCCTCCCTCCCTCATCTAAGAACACAAACATAAACTAACCACAGATATCATATTAGTACTATACAGAGAATCTAGTGGCTGAGGAATTTAGCTCACTACAAAAAGGAAAAAAATTCAAACACTCATTAGGAAAGACTGGACTTCTTTTACAATACCAAGTTGTACCATGAAAAACGATTCCTTAAAAAATTATTACAGTTAAACAAGCCCTAATCAAATTCAGATAAATTTAGAAAATAAGGATTATTTATTTTCCAAACAAAATTAGAATATCACGAGCCAAATTAAGACAAGACCAAGAAGAAAGAAGATGGGTTTAAAATTATATGATGCAAACAGGGATGTCACTATTGAACATCAGTAAGTCAGAGGCATGTCACAATATAGAATATATATATATATAAGGTGAGACCCAAAAAATCCGAAATTTATCACAGCCACATAGACCAAAATAATTATCCTATGTTCGCTTTGTTTAGTGTTGATTTTATGTTGGGACATAAACTACTCACACACCATCATTCCCCACTTTTGGACATAAATCGTATAATAAAATCCTTGTCTTCTAGATTTACATAGATCCAACTGTTCCTATATAGTTTAAAGCCATACGAATATTTAACAATACCGGATAATATAGAACAAATACACAGAAAGCAATAAGAACACAGAAAGCAATGTAGAAATCCTCGAAGGGTTATAGATATTACAAAAGTTATAAAATTGACCGCATCTCAGGGTTTTTATCTATAAAAACCATACAAATTCTTAAAACGTTATCTATACTACGTACAAGGATTTTATTAAAATCATATTATCATAAATAATTTGTTAATTTTGAGATTAAATGTCAATTTAGTAATAAATTCGGATATATGGTAAGTACTTAAATTGACTATATCCATTTGGTAAAAAAATTGCCAATGTTATATATACAATTAATTGACAGTTCAAATCAAATTTAGTATGTCCTATCATGTCAGGTCAATTCAGTCAAAACCTGTTTGGAAGTACGATGGTTATAATTATTATTTATTAGACTTTGTGATTATATGAGTGTAAATAGTGCCGTCCAATAAATATAATAAGAGTATAGACCTAAAACCTGTAACATTCCCCATCAATAGCAAAAACCTTTTGTAGCATGTTGTTAAGTAATATTGTATAATTCACAACTATTTTCATGAATCGTGAGTTATGCCACAAAAAACAAACTTATCTATAAGGGACATCCTAAAAAAGAATAATAACTCTTAATTTGGAACTTGAGAGTAATTGTTTAAACAAATGAATAAAGATTTTGTAATGAGTATCTGTTTTTATTAGTTGTTTCATATGCTTGCTTCAGTTTTTTGTTTTAACCAAACCAATTGGACAACTATATGCATCCTTAACAGAATTGAGAAAAAGTGATCATATGCTTCGTTCATGGATTGACTGACTGACTAACAGTTCAATTTCCAAAAAACAAAAGTCAAACCTTCATTAACTTCAAAAACTATTCACTTCCCCTCTTCCACGACATTCAACCAATTCATACTCAACCAGAGAAAGATTGTTATCTTCTTTAACTGCAAATTCAGCTGGTTCCGTCACCTCAGCACGTCCCCATTTGTCAACTGCTGGCTTCATTGACCCCTTGAACATGTCTATTTTCGCATTCTGTAGAACAACCGTGGCCTCCGGTTTCATTCAATCAACTGCACAGTAAATCAACAGATACCATTGGTTTATCTATATAATAAGGGTAAGGGGCAATGGTTTTTGAATCTTGAAAATGTATATACCCATACGCTACAACGAATTAGGTTAGCCCGAGGCTAGGTATATCCTTATTCTATATTCTATCGAATTCCTATTTTGTTGCTGCTGTGCAGCTCCTTATTTACGTAGGAGCTATAAATGTTTTAATCATTTTTGCTGTGGTGTTCATGAAGTCTTTTTGTTTCACTGATTACTACTATTCCAGATACTATTAGAATATATAGATATGGTAGGATATATAGATATGGTATATGTATAAATGGTATAGTTGACTACCACCATAATTCCTAGAATTATGGGATATTATTTTATTTCCATGTACAGCCCATTCAATCCCTATTTAAGGGACCTTTGTATTCATTCATTATTATCAATATAAGTTATTCTATCATCTCTCTCTAATCGTCAACATGGTATCAGAGCGAAAAACAAAACCCAAACCCTAGCCGCCCTACCCCAACCACACAGCCACCAAGCAGCCACCACGAAACCCTCTTACACAACATCACAAAACACCACGAAGTCACCCCGGACCACCACACCCTCAGCCACATCAACCCTACCCTCAGATCTATCTTCTGTTCATTCGTTCATCACGTACCGAGACTTAATCAAACCAAAAATCATACCATCATCATCGTCTCAAATAGACGATCCCAAAACCGTAAGAACCACCTCGATTGAAGCATCCACGCGCTCTCACGCGCCGAGGGAATACTACACCATTATTTCCGCGATTTAGCCACGCGCCTCTATTCGTCAGATCCTCCTCAGAAACACAGGTTAAAACAAAGCAACGTCCAAACATATACACAAAGCAGCACGCAGCTCGACTAGCAACAGCATCAAGTTCACCCAGATTTGTCCAGAGTTCAAATCCTTGTCGCAACAATCTTTTTCCTATTTCAACATACACTTGCCACATCACCGCCACATCACCGCCACATCAGCTGCCACGTCAGCCTGTCCGCCACGTCAGCTGCCACGTCAGCCCCACTGCCACGTCACTATGACCGTTGACTTGTTGACCTGACTCGTTGACCAGACCCATTGACCCGTTGACCAATTCAAAAACCCTAACCGGTTCAACCAGACCGGTTCTTTGCACAGTTAACCGACCGGTTCACTACTTTTTTGATCGGTTTTTCAGAAGACCAGACCGGTTCCTAGCTTTTTTCAACCTCCTGAACACAACCACAACCTCAGAATTTCCAAATTCCATCTCTATCTTTGAGTATTACAAACTCTTGACCCCACAAACATGACCGGATCATCTGCATATACTTCATTTGGGAACCGAACAAATGACTTCCACTCTATGGCTCGGGGTTTGACTTACAAATACCCTCCATGCTCTGTCTGTGGACTAATGGGACACTCGAGCAAGGGTTGCTATGAAATCATTGGCTATCCAAATTGGTGGAAGGATTCTCGCCATCGCAGACCAGGTCAGACCACAGGAAGAGGTAACAAACAAGCCTCGGGCTTACTCACTACCACAGGTACGGCTTTACATTCTGTCTCTATTTTGAATAATACATGGGTAATTGATTCCGGTGCAACTGATCATATGACATCTAATTCAAAAATTATTACTCCCTTAATCCCATCATCTCAGACCTTTGTTTCCACAGCCAATGGTGCCCCAGTCCCTGTAGTGGGAAAAGGATCAATCAATCTATCCGACACATTGAACCTAACCTCCGTCTTAGTAGTACCATCCTTAGATTATAATCTATTATCTGTTTCTCAAATAACTAATGCCCTACACTGTGTTGTCATTTTTTGGCCTTCTCATTGTGTTTTTAAGGATATTCAGACGAAGAAGACGATTGGTTATGGTGTTAGGCGCGGTAAATTATACTATCTGGACCTGGAGTTCAAAAGCACAGATCGCTTGTACAAAGCCTTGAACACTAGTACCTCTGAAAAGAAAATTACAGATGAACTTTGGTTATGGCATCGTCGGTTAGGACACGCATCGTTTGGCTACTTAAAGAAATTGTTTCCCCGTTTAGTTCATAAAGTTAATTCTTCTGGTTTTCACTGTGAGATTTGTGAACTGGCTAAAAGTCATCGTACTTCCTTTAAACCTTCATTGACTAAGAGTTCAGTTCCATTTATGATTATTCATTCTGATGTATGGGGACCGTCTCACATTTCTTCTTTAGGTGGTATACGATGGTTTGTCACGTTTATTGATGATTGCACTCGAATGACGTGGGTTTGTCCCATGAAATCCAAAGGAGAAGTTAATGGTTTGTTTCAGAGATTTCATAAACAGATCAGTACACAATATAATGCTACTATTCAAGTTCTCCGAAGTGATAATGGTGGGGAATATATGAGTACTAAGTTACAAGCATACTTCAAACTTTATGGAATCATTCATCAAACTACATGTCCTTATACTCCTCAACAGAATGGGGTTGCCGAACGCAAAAATCGACATTTGTTAGAAATAGTCCGGGCATCACTGATCGGTGCAAACGCACCAACCTCGTATTGGGGTAAAGCACTCTCATCGGCTGTCTATTTAGTAAACCGCATCCCCTCAGCCGTACTTGATTTTTAGACACCCTTTGAAGTCTTAGCTAAGTCGGTTACAGCTCCTACAATGTCAAATCTTCCTCCCCGGGTGTTTGGATGTGTTACATTTGTCCACTTACCAAAGGAGCAACGGAACAAGCTTGAACCGCGCGCTCTCAAGTGCGTCTTTGTAGGGTATGCTTCTTCTCAAAAGGGGTATCGATGTTACCACCCTCCCACACAGAAAATGTATGTCACTATGGATGTGATATTTCACGAAGAAACTATGTACTTTCACCGAACTGAACTTCAGGGGGAGCATTATAAAGAAGTTCAGTTATTTGAGAATATCAATGAGGAAGAGATAAGCTCAATAGAGGTAGTTCCAAAGTTGACTTCGGATTCACCACCAACAACAGAGACAACCGAAATCGAGTCATCCCCTGATATAGTAACAGCAGAAATCTTGCCAAATGACGTTGTGCCGTCTCCGTCTCCGTCTCCGTCTCCGTTACCACCTGACACAAATAACCAATCGTCCACTTCAAATATCCATGAAACTGAGGTCTCCCAGGTATCATCTTCCTCTATTCCTATAAAGAAACTTCCTAACTGAGCAAATAGAGGTGTACCTAAACCCACGTATGACCCAGATTTTACCAGTAAAGCCAAATATCCTATGAGTAATTATTTGTCTTATGATCGGTTAACTGCATCTAACAAATCTTTTGTGAATCAATTATCTTCTGTATCTATTCCTAACAGTGTGCAAGAAGCCTTATGTGAGTCTGAGTGGAAATCAGCAATGGATGAGGAGATGAAGTCCTTGTTGAAAAATGACACATGGGAATTGACCGAAATACCAGCAGGAAAGAAGAAGGTGGGTTGCAAGTGGGTGTACACTGTGAAATTTAAAGCAGATGGAACAATCGAAAGATTCAAAGCGAGACTGGTTGCGAAAGGCTACACACAGACGCATGGGATTGATTATCTAGAGACATTTGCACCCGTAGCAAAGATCAATACTGTACGAGTGTTACTCTCATTAGCTACAAACTTAGACTGGCCTCTACAACAGTTCGATGTGAAAAATGCCTTCCTACATGGGGATTTAGAGGAGGAGGTATATATGGAGTTCCCACCTGGATATAAGATCCCGGCTGAGCATACAAATAAAGTCTGCAAGTTGAAAAAATCTTTGTATGGGCTAAAACAATCCCCTAGAGCCTGGTTTGGGAGATTCGCGAGATCGATGCGAAAGTTTGGGTACAGCCAGAGTAATTCCGATCATACTTTATTTTTGAAGAAAAGTCATGGAAAAATTACGGCTCTTATCGTTTATGTAGATGACATGGTGCTCACAGGAAACGACCCTCAAGAACAACAGGCATTGAAGAAGCTCTTATCTCAGGAGTTTGAGATGAAAGATCTTGGTAGCTTAAAGTATTTTCTGGGGATCGAAGTGTCTAGATCATCAAAAAGCATCTTCCTATCTCAGAGAAAGTATGCCCTAGACTTACTGAATGAAACTGGAATGTCCGCTTGTCAACCGTCAAAGACTCCAATGGAGGAAGGATTGAAGTTAGGGGTCGAAACAGATCAAGTACCCGTCGATAAAGGGCGCTATCAGAGATTGGTAGGCAGATTGATGTATCTAGCACATACAAGGCCTGATATATTATATGCATTAAGTATTGCTAGTTAATTCTTGCATAATCCAGGGGAGAAGCATATGCAGGCAGTTATGAGGATTATCAGTTATCTCAAAGCAGCTCCTGGAAAGGGAATCCTATTCCAAAAAAATGAGGATATCCTGAAGGTTGAGGGATATACTGATGCTGATTGGGCAGGTAATATATGTGACAGAAGGTCTACATCAGGGTACTTCACATTTGTAGGAGGAAACTTGGTTACTTGGAGAAGTAAGAAGCAAAATGTAGTATCCCGATCAAGCACAGAAGCAGAATATCGAGGAATGGCAGTTGGTATTCAAGAGTTATTGTGGTTGAAACTGCTACTGACAGATCTCGGTTTTCCTTCGACAGAACCCATGATGCTATATTGCGACAACAAGGCAGCATGTGATATCGCACATAATCCAGTTCAACATGATAGAACAAAGCATGTTGAAGTGGATAGGTTTTTCATCAAAGAGAAGTTAGAAGAGAAAGTTATTTCTGTTCCTCATGTACGCTCCGAAGATCAGTTAGCTGACATTCTCACCAAGGCCGTGACAAAGAAGATATTCACCAAGCTAATTAGCAAGTTGGGCATGTTCGATATATGTGTGCCAACTTGAGGGGGAGTATTAGAATATATAGATATGGTATATGTATAAATGGTATAGTTGACTACCACCATAATTCCTAGAATTATGGGATATTATTTTATTTCCATGTACAGCCCATTCAATCCCTATTTAAGGGACCTTTGTATTCATTCATTATTATCAATATAAGTTATTCTATCATCTCTCTCTAATCGTCAACATATACGTCCTAAGGGATAAACAATTGTGAAGTTGAGATTTAAGATGGATTTTTAATGGTTGATAGCACCTTTCGCATGGGTTACTACCTGGTATATACATATAAAAAACAAGACATGTGTATAGATATAAGAGAGAGGGGGTACATATATATAAAAAGATTGTCCCATAATACTTTTAACATACAACATTGGTTATATATTCTATTAGAGTCAGGGAAAAAGACTGCCTTTATCCTTCAACTTTGAGAAGAAAAAGTTCAAAAAACGATAAATATATCAACACTCATAGTATAGATAATTGCAAAAGGCACGCATAGCCGGTCCATTTTATAAAAGAGCCATGGACATTATATTTCCAATTCTCTTAGAATACTACTGTAACCACCTAGGTTCCACTTCAAGTGAAAAAATAACAAAAGAAGATAAGTGGATCGTCATTCCACATATGGAGGATTACAAAAAGAACAGATAATCAAGACCATGTTCAATTGATGTTTATTTATGTATTAGATGTAACAATGCTACATACTTTATTTTTTAAGAGGAAGCACGCGACCCAATTTTATGCATTATGTCACATCATACTAGAACCAGAGCTTAAGACCATCTCTCACACTTGTCCACGAAGATGATCTTCTTGTAGTTTACGTTAGGTCTAGTGATCATTATCAAGGTGTTTACTAAGACAGCACATAAACTAACATTATATTGTCAAAAAGACAAAAACTTAAACTTATTGAGGCAAAACTTGGACTTTCAATTGAAGCAATGTGTGATCTTCAAAAGGTTAAGGTGAATCATCAACAGAACAATCAAACTAACACAGCCGCATTCCTGATACTTCGGTAGACAAAGCAATAAATTTTTCTAGCACAAAAATTCAAACCAAACTAGTACAAAATAAATGCCCTAAGGGTTCATAAATCTCTGTTTCTTCTCAATTAAACACATTAGTACGTGGTATTCACAAGACTAAATGTTCTCACATATCAAACCAAATCAAACATAATCAATAAATAGGGTTTCAAAAAATAACTTCAGCATAACTACGGAAAAGAAAATATTACCTTGTTCATTACGAGCAGTGACGACGATGGTACCGGTCTCATCGCCGACGA
The DNA here is from genome assembly GCA_021464415.1 of Lonicera japonica. Lineage (NCBI taxonomy): Eukaryota > Viridiplantae > Streptophyta > Magnoliopsida > Dipsacales > Caprifoliaceae > Lonicera > Lonicera japonica. Next base: position 504,495 of record JAKCWG010000932.1, read on the forward strand.
TACACTCGGCGATTTGAGGCCAGCAAACACTCCGGTTCACCGGTCGACCACCGGCTTTCTGAACCACCGGCTTAGTGATAAACGCATAATATTGTCATGTATAAGCTCTTTCTCGGAGTCGCTTGACTCGTTTGTTGCATTAATTTTGCCTAATTATCCGCTTATCTCGAGATTAGTGTTTTAGCGAGTTTTGTATTTAATTTCACCCCGCTAGGTGTTTTTCTATGCGTTTTTAGGTTTATGATGCAATGGCCTTCGAAGAATCGATCAAGCGCTAGTCAAAAGCTCGCAAAGTGATAATTTCGAGAATTTCCTAGAAGCATGATCGAACATGGAATTCGATGATCGATCGTGGTGCAAATTATCTTCAGGTAGAACACTCCATGATCGATCATGGGTTGGCCATGATCGATCATGGCCTGGCGGGGACAGCCACCAACTTCTACTTTTAGCCTTATTTTGGGGAATTTTGTTTCTAGATATTTTCCCTTGCTTTGTTTATTAATTAAAGGACTCTTTTAGCTCTTGTTCTAGGCTAGAGGAGGATGATTAGAGAGAAAAAAAAAAGCACATAAGAGTTCTAGAGAGAAGGGAGAGCTAAGGTTTTATTTTTGTTCTTCATTTTCCTCTTGTAAGTCTTTGTTGTAAGAATGATTTATTCTTCTATAATATTTGTTCTTGCATTTATTATAGAGTAGTCTTTTACTAAGGTTACGGAGGTTGATCGCGATATAATTTTCGGTAATTAATTTCTCAATCCATGTTTAAAGTTTGTTAAATATTTGTGAATCATTTTCCTTTCGAAATCCTTCATTCTACAAGCTTTTTAGGTATTTTCATTGTACAATTAGACTTTTCATGCCTTGTATGCTTAGTACTTGTTGATTAATGAAAATACAACATATTTATATGGTTCTAAGAAGCTTGAACCTCATTTCCCCATCTATGGATTTTTTTTCCTTGTTGTAGAGATTACTAAGAGTTCTTAAATTCCATAGATGATTTATAAAATTGTCAATCTAGTTCTTTGTATTGCTTTATGATATTTTGAGTGCTTTGTACACTTAACGTGCTATCTAGACTCATTATCGTCTTTCTAAAGTAATTGTTAGCTAGTTGGTGATTCTATTCCATAAACTTCATCCCGTGTCATTGTGATGATTCGCTACATAATTTTTGTTCTTTTGAATCATGAGATTTCACAAACATGCTTATTATAAAACCTTGTTTCGATGAGACTACCATCTCTACCTCGGATTAGCTCCAATGGGAATGAGTTGCCTAGCTTTGCACCCGTGGCTAAGAGCTAGATATGATAGCTTCATCTTAGGTGGAATTTTGTGATATTCTCTCTTGATATAGCTTTGACCCGGGAATGACTTGCATAGCTTCGCACCCTTTGCTATTTAGAGTTATCTCAACATTCCCCACTTATGACAACTTTGTGTTGAAATCTATGTATGGGATTGCAATTACCGTCTATCGTATCGTAGCTAACCTCCACCTACCTTAGTGATTTCTTGTTAATTTTCACAACCATTTTACATTTATGTTGTTTCACAACTAACCCAACTTTAAAAATCTGAAAACCGTTTAATCCGTAATCCATTCCATTCCTTTTCAACTATCCCTGTGGTTCGACACTCGGACTTTCGAGACTATATTACAACTTGAGGCGCCTACACTTGGGCTAACACAACGCAATATTCCTACAGCGTCAAGTTTTTGGCGCCGTTGCCGGGGATAAGGCAAAAGGCAGATTCCGGGTTTTGTATAAAACTATTCTTTGTAAGTATCCCTTTATTTAATTAATTTATTTTTCTCTCTTATTCTTGTTTGATTTTGTAGAGTTTTCAAGGAGCTATTCGAATAGTTTTCCAAGCCTGTGCAAGGGCAATTGTTCGTAGACATTCGAATAAGCCCTCCTCATTCACCAAGAATGGCAAATCAAGGTAGAGCAGCGGATCATGAAAGTGATAATGAAGGGGAAGGTGCCAACAATGTTCCTCCGGTCAAGACCGTGAGGGACTATCTCCAACCGCCTCGGGCAACTTCCAACTCATGCATCGTACTTCCCACCGGTCAGGCAGGTGCGTTCGCTTTCAAGCCGGGTATGCTTCAACATATCCCTTCATTTCATGGTATGGAGTCTGAAAGCCCATACTTGCATTTGAAAGATTTTGAAGAAGTCTGCTCCACATTTTGTAAGGCAAATATTGATGAGGATGTCATGCGTTTAAAACTCTTTCCTTTCTCCCTAAAAGATAAAGGAAAAATTTGGCTAAACGCTCAAAGACCGCAATCAATTCAGTCTTGGCAAGAGCTACAGGCGGAGTTTCTAAAAGAATGATTTTCCGTTCATAGAACCAATGCTTTAAGAAAAGAGATATCCAATTTTTTGCCAAAAGATAATGAAACTTTTTATAAGTGTTGGGAAAGATACAAAGAGCTTCTAAATGCATGCCCTCACCATGGTCACGAAACTTGGAGCCTTGTTAGTTTCTTTTATGAATCCCTCACCCCTGATATGCGTACGTTTGTCGAGACCATGTGTAATGGTCAATTCTTGAGCAAGAATCCCAATGAGGCTTTATTGTATTTCGATGAATTAGGAGAAGGTACCCAAAATTGGAACACTTATACCGAATAACCTAAAGCCAAACCTTAAGGAAAGGGTGGGTTGTACCAAGTATCCAACGAGGATGACATGGGTGCAAGATTGTTCCAATTGTCTAAAAAAGTAAAGGCAATAGAGGCAAATAAGCTTAGAGAGGTCAACGTAGCATCATCGAGCTAGTTGTGTGTCATTTGTGAAAACTCGGGACACACTACTGAGGATTGTCCTACTATTCCCGCTTTCCGAAAAATCCTCAAAAATCCCGCCCAAGCCAATGCTTTGAATCGATACAACTAAAATAGAAACCAAAACGACCCTTATTCTCAAAGGTATAACGAGGGATGGAAGAATCACCTTAATTTTAATTGGGGAGAAAATCAAAGCCAGAACCACAACCAATATCATCAAAACAACCAAAGGCAATAACAACCTCAAAACTCTTTTGTTCCACCTCAAAGTCAAAATCCCAACCAAAACCTAGAAGCTTTGTTGAGATCATTTGTGGACAAAACGGATCGTGATGTGGGGGAGTTAAAAACCTAAATGTCTAAGCTCACCACCGCCCTAGCTACCGAAGAGAAGGGAAAATTTTCCTCTCAACCTTTAGCTAATCCTAAAGGTCAAGTTTAAGTCATAGAGGGAGGAAAGTCTAGCATCAAGATAGAAGAACTCAAATCTACACAATCCTAAGGATTGGGAAGGAGGTAGACAAAACTATTGTTCCTAAAACCCCCAAGGTGGCGGACATAGTTGAGCATACGAGTGTTAAGAAGGTTGTGAATGAAGAGAAGAAGAGAGAGAAAGAGAAACAAGGAAAAGAGGATCTCGAAAAAAAAATGGGATCAAAATCCCATTTCCAGAAAGATTGAGCCAACCATCCAAATCTAATACCGAGATTTTGGATGTTTTTAGGCAAGTGAAATCAACATCCCCTTGTTTGACGTGGTCAAGCAAATACCTCCGTATGCTAAGTTCCTTAAAGACTTATGTACTACCAAACGAAGGTGGAATGTCAGGAAAAAGGCCTTTATGGCGGGGCAAGTGAGCTCCATCATGCAAGGCACAAGAGCCCCCAAGTTCAAAGACCCCGGTTGTCCCACAATTTCGTGTGTCATAGGAAATTGTAGGATAAAAAATGCTTTGTTAGATTTGAGAGCAAGCGTGAATGTGCTCCCATATTCAGTATATCAACAATTGGGGTTGGGTGAGTTAAAACCCACGAAGGTTACAATCCAATTAGCGGACCGATCCGTTAAGATCTCAAGAGGGATAGTCGAGGATGTACTTGTCCAGATCGATAAGTTTTATTTTTCAGTTGATTTTATCATCCTCGACATGCAATCTGTGTCGAATCCAGCGAACGAGATTCCGATGATCCTTGGACGACCATTTCTTGCTACTTCTAATGTTATAATAAATTGCAAGAATGGAATTGTGAAGTTAGCATTTGGAAATATGACTCTGGAGCTAATTAAACGTGTTCTCTTTGAGCAATCAAAGAGATGATGGTGATGAAGAGGAAAGTGAACATGTGAATATGATAGAGTCATGTATCCAAGACCACTTTGTGGCGAACTTCGAATCGGAATCAACGAAAGATTATCTAACCACTTTCGATGAACCCGAGGATTACATGCAAGTGTTTTCTTTGTCTGACAAACAGGTTGAATTCTTAGAGAAAGAGGAAAACACATCATTGTCCACCAAAAAGCTTGAAGGACAAATGGATATCAAGCTATTGCCTAGCAACTTGAAGTATGCCTTATTGGGAACTTCAGACACTTACCCCGTCATCATCTCGTCCGAACTTTCAGATGACCAAGAGGGAAGGTTAGTTCATTTGCTTGGTAAATATAAAAAAGCTTTTGGTTGGATTCTTGCCGACCTCCAAGAAATAAGCCCATTGATTCGTACACATAAAATTCACTTGGAGAATGGGGCGAAAACATCAAGGCAATTTCAACGCCGGTTGAATCCTAACATGCAAGAAGTGGTTAGGAACGAGGTGTTGAAATTGTTAGATGCAAAGATCATCTATCCAATCTCGGATAGTAAATGGGTTAGTCCAACTCAAGTGGTACCGAAAAAATCGGGTCTCACGATAGTCAAGAACGAATCAAACGAGTTGATTCCACAAAGAGTCACCACCGGGTGGTGAATGTGCATTGATTACCGTAAACTCAATGAGGCAACTCGTAAAGATCATTTCCCATTACCTTTCTTAGATCAAACTTTAGAAAGGGTAGCGGGCCATAAATATTAGTCGTTCCTTGATGGTTTTTTCGGGTACAATCAAATTGAGATTGACCTAGATGATCAAGAAAAGACCACCTTTACATGTCCCTTTGGTACATTCGCTTATCGAAGAATGCCCTTTGGTCTATGTAATGCACCGGCCACTTTCCAACGGTGTATGCTAAGTATTTTTAGTGATATGGTGGAAAGAACATTGGAAGTTTTCATGGATGACTTTACCATCTATGGTAAGTCATTCGACAATTGCTTGACTAACCTGGAACAGGTTTTGAAAAGATGTGTGGAAAAATAATTGGTGCTAAATTGGGAGAAGTGCCACTTTATGGTTATCAAGGGTATCGTACTGGGGCACATCATTTCGTCAGAAGGAATTGAAGTGGACAAAGCGAAAATCGAATTGATTCCCAAACTTCCTACACCCAAGAACGTTAAAGATGTCCGATCATTTCTGGGACATGCCGGGTTTTATCGGAGGTTTATCAAAAATTTTAGTTCCATTTCCAAGCCAATGTGTAATCTACTCCTCAAGGACGCACCATTTGAATGGGATGCCAAGTGCGAAGAAGCTTTTATCTCTCTGAAGCATATGCTCACTACTGCGCCAATTATGCAGACACCGGACTGGAGCTTGCCTTTCGAGCTCATGTGTGACGCGAGCGACTATGCAGTTGGAGCAGTTCTTGGTTAAGGAAAGACAAGAAATCAAGTGTAATATATTATGCAAGTAGGACTTTGAATGATGCACAAATGAATTACACCACGACAGAGAAAGAGGTTCTGGCAATTATTTTTGTCTTGGACAAGTTTCGATCCTATTTGATAGGATAGCCCATTGTTATTTTCACGGATCACGCGGCGTTGAAATACTTGTTCACAAAGAAGGATGACAAGTCACGGCTCCTGAGGTGGATACTCCTGTTGCAAGAGTTCCATATAAGCATCAAGGATAAAAAGGGAGTCGAAAACGTGGTGGCCGATCATCTGTCTCAACTCAATTTTACGAACAACATCGAAGAAAGTCCGATCCAAGATTCATTTTTGGATGAGCAATTGTTAGCAATCTCAACACTCCCATGGTATGCAGACATTGTAAATTATCTTGTAATCGACAAGATACTAAAGTCATGGGGCGCACAAGACAGAAAAAGATTTTTTAGCGAAGTGAGTTGATTCTACTGGGATGAACCGTACCTGTTTAAATATTGTGCAGATCAGATTATCCGACGGTGTATTCCAGATGAAGAAGTGGAGAGAGTTCCGCCCTCCTGTTATTCTGAGGCTTGCTTAGGACACTTCTCGGCAAAGAAGACTACCGCGAAGATTTTGCAAAGCGGACTGTACTGGCCGTCGTTCTTTAAGGATGCGCAACGCTTTTGTATGGCATGTCAAAGATGCCAAATGCTTGGAGGGATCTCCAAGAGGAATATGATGCCACTCAACCCAATCCTGATGATTAAAATCTTTGATTGCTGGGGCATCGATTTTATGGGACCATTCCCATCCTCCTACAGTAATCTTTACATTTTAGTTGCCGTAGATTATATTTCAAAATGGGTGGAAGCCCAAGCATGCAAGAAAAATGATCATAAAGTGGTGATCCGATTTCTGAAAGAACACATTCTTGCACGTTTTGGCACCCCTAAGGCAATAATAAGCGATGGCAGTACTCACTTTTGCAACAGACCATTTCAATCATTAATGCAAAAGTATGGTGTAAACCACAAAGTATCGCTCTCTTATCACCCTTAAACTAATGGTCAAGCCGAGTTGGCAAATAAGGAGATCAAACAGATTCTAGAGAAAACGGTAAACCCGAACCACAAGGATTGGTTATTAAGACTGACTGATGCACTTTGGGCTTACCGTACTGCATATAAAACAACTCTAGATATGTCTCCTTATCGCATTGTGTACGAAAAACCATGTCATTTGCCCGTAGAGTTGGAACACAAATCATATTGGGCAACTAAGATGGTTAACTGTGATTTAGAAAAAGCCAGGCTCAACCGTAAGTTACAAGTTGATGAAATTAAGGAATTAAGAAGAGATGCTTATGACAACGCAAAGATAAGCAAGGAACGTGCCAAAATTTTTCATGATAAATCCATTTTGAGAAAAGAATTCAAACTTGGGCACAAAGTTCTTGTTTATGACACTTGTCTGCATCTCTTCCCGGGAAAGCTTAAGTCTCGTTTGATTGGCCCAAACGTTGTCTGACACGTATTTCCTTTCGGGGCTGTGAAAATTGAGGATCCCAAAACCGGCTTCATGGTCAAAGTGAACGGACAACGCCTTAAGCCGTTTTTGGAATTCCCACCTTGAGAGGAGTCCACCCCTCTCGAAGACCCGACTTATGCCTAACAAGCATGGGTCGATTTTGTAAATAATGATTTTTGTTAGTATTTTTGAGTTTCAGGAATTTTTTTCGGAGATTCAGGTATCATTGGGAATGAACGGATCAAGTTGAGAGGAGCCTTGAGGTGTTATAGTGCATAGAGTGCAAGAATTTTTTTTTTGGCAAATTGGTCCATGATCGATCATGCCTTAACCATGATCGATCATGGTTAGACCATAATTGATCATTGTACAAAAAATTAGCTGGGCAGAATGACCCATGATCGATCATGGGTTGACCATGATCGATCAAGATCCCGAATTAAAATAGGGGAGCTGTATCCCAAACCCCCATTTCTCATTTCCCCCAAGCCAAATCCTCTCCAAACCCTAGCTCCTTCTCTCCCATTCTTCACAAACCCTCCCCAAACACCATTTCCATCCCTCCTCACCTAGAATTAACCATCAAATCTTTCAATTTGAAGCCCCCATTGCCAAACCCATCTCAAACTCCATTTTTCCCTCACTTCTCATCAATTTCGAGCCCTAGCCTTCTAAATCTCCAAATTTCTCATCTTTTTCTACTCTCCACCATCACAATACTCTTTTATGGCTTCCTTTAACCCTCCCACCAAGCCGGTTGTCATTCAAGCCGCAAGGGGTGGCTACTGCGGATTTCGAAGCCACCAAGAATTTGAATGGTGGAACTACGCCTTCAAGACGAGGACGGTAGTCATAGAGAGGCTAGTCTACATCGGTACACTGGACGATTTCTCACAGAGAGCAACATTTGAGCGGAACCCGGTATGGATTAACTACTTGCAAGAATAAGGTAATCAGTGCAATATCATTATTTGTCATGAATTTGTTACAAGTTTAATTCAAGTTCCAAATACATTGTACACATATGTTGCTCATGTTCGTGGGAAGACAGTGGATTTTAATCTTGAGGTGTTGAGTGAAATCACGGGAATCTCGGCGTTGCCACACAATGCCTATGATCTCCCATATTCGGATGGTACCCCTTATGTAGAGCCATCGGCTAACGATTTAGCCACATTTCTAACCGATAGACTTATGGAGTGGATTGGGACTCAATTTGATAAGAGCAACTTACACGATAGCCTTAAGACGTTGTGGCTAGTAATTGCCAATGCCTTGGACCCGACTTCTCATATCCAACATCTCTACCCGTCTCAAGCATATGTATTGTACGCTATAGCAACAAACAAGCGTTGTTGCCTGCTACGACACATCATTGGGCGAATCATGAGAATCATAGATTTAGTCACTCATAATGAAACAATCAAATTCGGGTCCTTGATTACTCTTATATGTCTACGAGCGGGTGTAAATGAGAGGGATGAAGATGAGAAGAAAATGCCTCGAGCACCACTTAACAGGTCTACCCAGACTCGAGCCGTTGGTCAATTGAGGAACCGGCCGAGTTTTTCCACAGCTGCACCACCACCGGGTGATAAGGAAGAAGAGGGGGAAGAAGAAGCAAGAGCAGATGTTTAGGGTCCTTCGAGGCGTAGAAAAAGAGCAAGCTCTGGGCCGGTAGATGACAATAGGGAGTTCATGAGAGAGCAGTTTGAGCAGATGACTGCTTTGATGCAGACTGGGTTCGTTAGCATAAACGAGAGGGTAGAGATCATGGTGCTTAGGCAGGATCGTTTGGAGGCAGACATAGCAGTCCAAATTGAGGCTAGAGTTCAGGCGCAAATGGCGACTTAGCAAGAGTTCATACGCCAGTAGTTCGAGGCGTTGTATGGTTGTTTTCCCCCACCCCTACCTCCCGACATGTGATGCCTTTGCTTAACCTGAAAACTCTTTAATTATTTATATTTATGCTTAGTTTTATTTATATTTTCTTTTGGGTTGTATTAGAATTCAGACATGATGTTGACTCTAGAACGTGGTTTTAATGATTGAATGTTATGGTTTTTGCTAATGGATTCTAATTCTAACCCGTTTATTGTATAGTTTTTGTTGTTGTCTCTTATTTTTGTCTCATGCAAAGCAAAGTCAAAGTAGCCCGTCCATGCATTTGCTTGTTCTCCTTTCATTGAGGACAATGTTTGTTTCAAGTTGAGGGGGGTACGCTATTTTGTGATTATTGTGTTTTGGCTTGCTATTGTATATTTCCACGAGTAGAAGAGATGTGTTTCAAATTTTTTTTTGGAAGTTTGAAAATTGATGATTGATTGAGTGTTTGTTCAAATGAAGACTATGGTTTCATTAGCTTTTGGCATGAATTCATGATTCAGATAGGAATTTGAATGATAATCTAAATTGCCTTGCTCCACTTAGTCTCATATCCTGATATATTTTCCCTTTCCGCATGCTAGATTGCTTTGGGTGTTTCCAATTCAGTAATAACATTTAGACTTATTTCCATTGAGAGAAGAGGAATTTTTATCCAAAAATGATGGAAGCTCTTTCGAAAAGATCCTCCAATGAGAGGACAAAAGCATAACACTTTGATAACTTGGATGACTTTTCTCCTAATATTGACTTAAAGCTTGACTTGACTAAATCTTAAATCTCTTTGTCTAATATTAGGGATGGGTATAGGTTTCCATATGGGAAAGGGTGAATAGCTTCCTTTGAGCTCCAATGAATGAGCAAGTTATGTAAATTTCATAAGTGAGACCGCTGTCCCCCCCCCCCCCCCCATAGAGATGAAAACCGCCCTGATCTAATTTAGCGAAATTTCCAAGAAAAGGATAAAGAAAATGCTTAGAATCGGCAAATCTTGGAGCTTTCATTTTTGAAAAAGTTCTCTCTTCCTTCTCGAATGATTATGACTCTTTGTGTTTATATCGAATTGTTCGAATCAAAGTCTAGTTTGTGAGCATTGGAGAATATGGGATTGTGTTCTAAAGGAGATAGTCGAATTAGATGATCATTCAAAAGTCCGTCATTCTGGAAAATTGATAGTAATGCCTCTTGCTTTGCAAATTGAAACTTGAATCTTCATTCTCATCATTCATCATGATCAAACTTTTAATGTTTGCAGGTATCATTTCTAAAAACCTTCACGAGATGCAATTTGTCTTCTTTGGGAACTTAGAAGTTAACAACTTTTTGTATAGCATATTAATTTTTGTAATTATATACTTTTTGTCTTGTTAAGGGACTAGTAAGAGATAAGTTGAGGGGAGTTGATAAACGTATAATATTGTCATGTATAAGCTCTTTTTTGGAGTCGCTTGACGCGTTGTTGCATTAATTTTGCCTAATTATCCGCTTATCTCGAGATTAGTGTCTAAGCGAGTTTTGTATTTAATATCGCCCCGCTAGGTGTTTTTAGGCTTATGATGCAATGGCCTTCAAAGAATCGATCAAGCGCTAGTTAAAAGCTCGCAAAGTGATGATTTCGAGAATTTCCCAGAAGCATGATCGATCATGGTGCAAATTATCTTCAGGCAGAACACTCCATGATCGATCATGGGTTGATCATGGCCTGGCGGAGACAGCCACCAACTTCTACTTTTAGCCTTATTTTGGGGAATTTTGTTTCTAGATATTTTCTCTTGCTTTGTTTATTAATTAAAGGACTCTTTTAGCTTTTGTTCTAAGCTAGAGGAGGATGATTAAAGAGAAAAAAAACACATAAGAGTTCTAGAGAGAAGGGAGAGCTAAGGTTTTATTTGTGTTCTTCATTTTCCTCTTGTAAGTCTTTGTTGTAAGAATGATTTATTCTTCTATAATATTTGTTCTTGCATTTATTATGGAGTAATCTTTTACTAAGGTTACGGAGGTTGATCGCGATATAATTTTCGGTAATTAATTTCTCAATCCATGTTTAAAGTTTGTTAAATATTTGTGAATCATTTTCCTTTCGAAATCCTTCATTCTACAAGCTTTCTAGGTATTGTCATTGTACGATTAGACTTTTCATGCCTTGTATGCTTAGTACTTGTTGATTAATGAAAATACAACATATTTATATGGTTCCAAGAAGCTTGTAGCTCATTTTCCCATCTATGGATTTTTGTTCCTCGTTGTAGAGATTACTAAGAGTTCTTAAATTCCATAGATGATTTATAAAATTGACAATCTAGTTCTTTGTATTGCTTTATGATATTTTGAGTGCTTCGTACACTTCACGTGCTATCTAGACTCATTATTGTCTTTCTAAAGTAATTGTTAGCTAGTTGGTGATTATATTCCATAAACTTCATCCCGTGTCATTGTGATGATTCGCTACATAATTTTCATTCTTTTAAATCATGAGATTTCACATACATGCTTATTATAAAACCTTATTTCGATGAGACTACCATCTCTACCTCGGATTAGCTCCAATGGGAATGAGTTGCCTAGCTTCGCACCCGTGGCTAAGAGCTAGATATGATAGTTTCATCTTAGGTGGAATTTTGTGATATTCTCTCTTGATATAGCTTTGACCCGGGAATGAGTTGCCTAGCTTCGCACCCTTTGATATTGAGAGTTATGTCAACATTCCCCACTTATGACAACATTGTGTTAAAATCTATGTATGGGATTGCAATTACTGTCTATCGTATCGTAGCTAACCTCCACCTACCTTAGTACTTTCTTATTAATTTTCACAACCATTTTACATTTCCGTTGTTTCACAACCAACCCAACTTTAAAAATCTGAAAACCGTTTAATCCGTAATCCATTCCATTCCTTTTCAACTAACCCTGTGATTCGACAGTCGGACTTCCGAGACTATATTACAACTTGACGCGCCTGCACTTGCGCTAACACAACGCGATATTCCTACGGCGTCACTTAGAGCTAACGACCTTCATCGTCAGAGTGAGCAAACTGCATGTACAAACGCAATGACATCTCGAGATTCGTAATACAGTTAATTGCAACAGGAGAAAAGGTTCACAAAAAGACTTGTAAAACTCACAAATTGCGTATCTGTCTTAGTTGCATCGCTAAAAACTTAATTAATCACGAAAACGAAAGCCTAAAATCCAAAATCCTCAACAAATTTAATCCAATTGTTCACATCAACTTTCTCAGCAACTGAACACTTACAAAAAAATGAGATTCATAGTACAGTTGATTATAAAGAAAAGTCACTCCTCAAATTCTCTTAGTTGAAAAACTAAAAACTTAATTAATAGTGAAAATGAAAGCCTAAAATCCAAAATCCTCAACAAATTTAATCCAATTGCTCTTATCCACAATTTCAGCAACCAAACACTCGAAAATGCACGAGAAAGGGAGAGAATCAAAGTACAATTGAATTGTTAAAAGCTTCAGTAATCGCGAAATGAAAGCCTAAATACAAAAATCCACAAAAATACAATCCAATTACTCTAATCCATTTTATCAGCAACCAAACACTTGAAAATGCACGAGAAAGAGAGATTCAAAGTACACAGCTGATTACAAAAGTGGGAGAGAGAAAGAGAGAGTGTCGTTTGCTAAAGATTGTTAATGTAAATAGCTTGGGAGCAAGAGGATTGGCCGTCGCAAAGAGCATTGGTAGCAACGTCGACGAGAACAGAGACGACCATCTCTTCTTCTTCTTTTTCTTTCTTTAGAAGAAGAAGTAGGAAGAAGGAAGAGGAGGAGGAGAGTTACATTTACCTTTATGCCCCTCACATGACAACTTCTGTTATAAAATGGACAGAATGTTAAAGGAGTGGGCATTTAAACCACTTTTTAAAATTTGAACTGCAAGTTAGAACAAATTGAAGTCTGGAGTGCAACTTGAAACCGGGTACAAAGTTCAGGGGTACAAATGGGTCATTCACTCTTTTTCAACACACTCCCACCATCTCAAATTAAGAATTTTGTCCAAAACCAATGCATATCCAAGTATAACAAATCAAAACTCAACTCAAAAGTGCAACAAACTAAATAATAAACACAATCACACCCCAATCGAGATTTCTCTTTTATTTCTTTTCCTTTTATACTAAGGCCAAGTATAAACTCAAATAATTTCTTTCTTTAACACATTTCTCTGTTCTCTCATCCCCTTTCTCTTAACACCTAGATACCCATTTTTCTTTCTTTTTTACTGATTAAGGCTAAAGTAGAAACTAAACAATTTATTTAAGACCTATATACCAGTTTTTCTCTTCCTATTACCTCAACCCTTTTCTCTTAGACACCCAAAACCTATCTTCATTAATACCCACTTTGATTTGAAAAACCATTTTAACCCTGACTAATTTCTTCTCCATAAAACGGGTATACCATAAAAAGCCAAGTATCAAATACCCATATGCAAGAAGTCCTAAAGAAAAGGAAGATAGAAAAAAATCCCTAAAAAACCATTATCTTTTATCAAACACCCAAATGCAAGAAAAAGAGGATATAAAAAAGCCTTAAAATTTTGAGAATGAAGGAAGAAATGAGAGTAGAGAGAGAGAGAAGAGATAAGTATCTATTGATGGTAACCAGCAGTCCAATGTCGACTACCGCTCCGGGTGCTTTGGCCGTCCGAAAAGAAACAGAAAGAGAGTTTGTAAGAGTGGGAGTCTGTGAGTGCGAGATGATTGACGGTGGAGGCTAGGGCTTCAAAATTGAACGAGAAAGAGAGAGAGAGAGAGAGAGAGAGAGAGGAAAGTCATTCGCCTGGGTGAGGGATGAGGGACGAAGGCTTGGGTGGCTGCTTTGTACTTCTGACCTAGAAAATGAAAGGCCGATCTATTTTTTATCAGTTTTTTTATTAAGACCAAAAATCGGACCAATCTAATTCGATCTAGTCTAGAGAATCAAAGGAAAAATATCGAGCCAACAAAATTTTAGTCCAGCACCCTTTCCGCCTAGTTTTTTTAGTCTGGACGGGAGGGATTCGATATATTATATTATTAATTTTAATAAAAGTAAAATATATGAGTAATTTTTGTTTTCAGTTCAATATGAGCTAATAAGCTCCTGGATAATTATTTAAAAATTTATATACGACTCAGTTTGTTACTGAATGATGTGACATGACCTGATCGTACCAGTTAAGGAGATAAATTTAAAAAATAATAATTCTCTAAACAACTTTGCATTAAAATAAAATGAGTAAAGAACTAAATTTACTAAAAACATAGGGATAAACATTTATAGATTATCAAATATATTCAAACCCTTTCTTCATTTAATAAACTTTAGTTCTATTAATTATTTATTGAGATCAATAAATTTAACAGGTCATATGGATCAAGTAGGATGATAATATTTTGCCTTCATGTTAAGATCTCAAGCTACAATCACAGTATCCCCCATCCCTTTTCCATCTCTCGTGGTTTGAATCCTAGATTTAAAGTCTTTTATGTAAATTTTGTTTACAAACATCAACATTAAATGCAAACAATAGTTTTTTTTAGAAATATAAAGTTAGAGTGAATTCTCTTGTTCTAGAATTATGCAATCTCAAGTTTTTTTTATTTGAAATGGGTTGTATGAATTTTGATGAATCAACATAAATTATCAAACCAGCGATTGTTTAATTTTCACAATCAAACACAACTAAATGTTGAAATTGTAAATAGTGTAATTTATAATTTGAGGGACAACTAAACAAGCCCTAAGTATAATAATAACAATACTTCATTATACTAGTTTGTGAAATCTTACTACTTCAAAAAAAGTCACGATACCGTCCTGGGCTATAATATATAAGTTCCTCAATCATGAAAGAACAATAGGCTTAATTTAATATAAAATTAGTATTATATATAAAAGAAATATTCTAAATATTATAATTATAAATTAAAATGATATTCATTACAAACTTTGTTACTTGAAAATATATTCAATGTTAACATCATTAAGTTATTGAATATGAATTATCATAAGGTTTAACAGTACAATTATTTGGTTTTCAAATTAGAATTAACAAATTTTTAAATATAAAAAATATATATTTTCAAAATTATATTTTAAAAGAGTCAAAATGACGTTATTTCAAGAAAAATAAGATTTAGGTATTTAGACATATTTTTCATCCCATCCCCAAAAAAAATAATTCAAAATTGGACTAAATTTTAGTTATTTCTAAAATTTTAGGAAATTATGAGCAGGATGTTTAAAATGATTCAAAATTTACTTTAAAAGTGGGTGGGTGGGTGGGAGATGAGTCAAAAGAACAAAAATGTGGGCAGGAGATTTTTGTCAATGAGATGTTAACATTTATGACTGCTCATAAATATGAGTCATAAATTTGTTACAATTATGACTGCCAAAAACAGTCACAAAGGCTAACAGTCGTTAACTAAACTCTTTATGTTATGACTGCCATTGGTAGTCACAAATAATACTAATATTTGTGACTGCTAGCAGTCACAAATATTCAAAACTATGACTCTTTGACCTTTGTGACTGTCATTAGCAGTCACAAACTTTGTGACTACCATTGGCAATCACAAATCCAACGAAGTGGAAAGTCACAAATACCTGGTTTCGGTGTAATGAGGTTTGGCATAAACACTACAAGTACAATTTTAAAAAATCAATAAACACATTTTACATTTAAATATTTGTAGAAACACATGAATATGATGAAAAAACACTGCAAGTTAATTGTGCACGTTGTGGGGGTGGGGGTTATAAACTTTATGCATATTTGAAAATTAATAGAGGTAAAAAGTTATAAATAGAGCAACATGGAAGTATGAGCATATTAAGAAAGTTTGAACCTATTAACAAGAAGTTACTTACACATGACAAATTCTCTTTTAATCAAATTTTATAAATATTATAAATATTTGGCAACCATTGTAATTTATGTTCCTTTTGTTACTACAATTGAATAATTTTCATATATGATGTTATAACCCATACTAAAGGCATTTTCATCCTTGAGAATGCATATTGGGGAAAGGTTGGATCTGTTATTGTGACGCCTCGAATCCCGTTAAGAGATATAGACTTTCGGGACTCGGTTAATCACAATGCCGTACCTAGATGGCGAGTGTAAACTTACATTAGATTAAAAAATTATTTAAAACAAGTCATGTGTTAATGTCTCATATAAAAAATTCAGCATGCAAAGGCAATAAAATCAACATTTAAGTAGTAAAACCATTTTCTTATACAATAGTCTACACATCTTAAAATAATTTACTGAAGTTTACTTAAAATAAAATATAAATCTAGTCCATTAACAAGAGTATTTAATTACAAATATAAAAGAGTACGCGAGTCCAAAATATTTTACAACTTAGTCCTTAGCGTAAGGGAGACATTAAGAGCACCACTAGAATACTTATGGACACCAATTTTTTTAAAAAGTATTTTTATTTTCACGGAGCCACCACCCAAAATACATACATATGTAGACGTATATACATATACATACTAAATACAAGAGAAAATAGAAACAAAGGTTTTAAGTGGGTTTTCATCTTCTTCATTCTCTCCATATGTCGTCTTCATCTTCACATCTTTACATCTTTATTTCTTATTTAATTTTTTAAGTCTTTACTAGCTACAACCAAACATGACAGTAGGACACGACAACCGGTCACCAAGTTTGGGGTTTTAATTGGGCATTGTGTGTTATTTAATGTTCTGGTCTTTGTTTGTCTCTTAGTTCTTACTCCTTTGAATTTTTCCGCTCGATGGGGACTATATACTATCACTTTAAGTTATATATTTATGTACTTAATAAAAAAAAATTAATCTTCGATGTCAGTCTAGATCTTGGTTAGGGTGCATTTTAGTTCATATGATCATTTTTCTAAGGATTTGAATTCAATTTATTTAGCTCTTTGAGTTGAAAGCAAGTGTGTTCAATGGAATTCAATATAAAGAGAGAAAGAAATTGAATGTATTTTGAGCATGGGTCAGTAGTGGTTAAAAGAGATTAGATGAACTTGAAATTATAAGCATACGGTGGGTCATTGGGTGGTGCTTTGTGTATGTAGTGTTATTTATGTGGTGTACGAAAAGGAGTATTGTGTCCCATAGTTAATTTAGTGGTGCTCATAGCACCACCCTTTGCGTAAAGGACTACAAAATGGTTCACTATCATTAGAATCTTTTAAGGAGATGGATCACTTGCCACCCACGAGACTTAACCTGCAAGACTGTTAGAAAAATTGGAGTGGGTCAACCGGACTCAGTAAAAACTAATTCAAGTTTTATATAGAAATACATATTCTAAACACATACGCATGCCCTTTATACAAAATAAGATTTTGATACCAGTAAAACTTTATACATGGAAATAGTGCAATGAAAAACACACATAGCATGCCGAACCTAACCACTATGATACCATCCTAGTATTTGGAATATACCAGAACTGACTACATTAGTCCTACCTCTTCGGCCAACCTATGACTTGTACTCACAGAACTCATGGTTTAACAAGGTAGTCTAATTAATATGTTTCACGTAATTAAGATTATTAACTTCCTAATGCATTATTAACTTCATAATGCATTATGGAATCCAACAACTCGCGTTGACCCTAAGATACGAATTATTCTAGGTTTCCCACTTATCGTTCACCTCATGTATTAATATATTATTGAATATGGTTACTATGTCCTAACTACTGATACATGGCAACAAGACTTCTCACTAATCAGCCACTCGTTTATAGCTTAATAGGCAACTTTAGACTACATGATTAATTATATTTCCACTTTAATCATTAGTTCTTTTATGTATATTATGAATCCGATATTTCTAACAAGAATACGTACTAAGTATTAGTCTCACAATCCCAACAATAATAATAGAAAGAAGCATAACAATAACAACAACCATAATAAGAATAAACATGTAAAGCTCAATATGTCAGGCCTCTAGTATAGTGCCCCAACTTCACCCCATGGTCGATTATGCCTAAAACATTGGTCCCCAAATGACTAACTGCTCATGTCTTTTTCAAGCGAGTAAACTGCCCAAGGACTATGTCGTAACTTGTGATTTATTTGGATTTATACCCGTGCAAGACATTTTTTTGAGTAAAACCCTTAAAATATAGTTAACAAGAAAGACATTCATATAAACAAATTTCTCAAAGATAGAACTACTCTAGGTGATTTCCACCTTATAAGGTGAGTACCTAATTGTCCCAAACACATCGTCTGTCTGTAGAACCACATGAAACTACTTTATTATCGGGGAAGCTCTTAAGCGCGGGATACACGATCTAGTAAGAAGGAAAAGTACATTGAGTGAGCTATCCCCTACGCTTAATTTGGTCGACTTTCAGCCACCTGGCGGTAGGCACCTCTAGTACTTTTCTTGCATGGTTTAATGCCTTTCACCCAGGAGGCCTGTGTCCCATGTTACCAATCCAACCCAAACTATCCATGATAAGTGTGTCAAACCAGCCTATATGTGTATTGCAACATTAACAATATATATTCATTCGTACCACAATCAGCCCACTCACAACCATAACAAACATATGGATAACAATGATAAGTAGTTTCAAGGCCAAGTGCAAATTTATATATAGTTTTCACATAATCAAATGCCAAATTATTTATTAAACACATGGTGTTATCACTTTAAGTATAGATATATGTGGTCTAAAGAAGGCTCTAGATTCTTCATGGTTCTTAACTCGTCCAATCCAAATGGCTAACCGTGGCTTGGGTGGCTGCTTTGTACTTTTGATCTAGGGATAAGGGTTAGGTAATTTATATATATATATAGTCTTGTCCGATTTTTTAGCAATTTTTTTCCTTAAGACCAAAGATTAGACCGATCTAATTCTATCTAGAAAATGAAAGGCAAAATATCCAGCCAACAAAAAATTTGGTCCAGCGCCCCTCCCGCCTAGATTTTTTAGTCTCGATAGTGTGCTTATCATATTATAAGATTTTTATGAGCAATTGCACCCCGAGGGATTCGACACATTATATATATTTTTAATAAAAGTAAAATATATGAGTAATTTTTGTATCCAATTGAATATGACCTGATAAGCTACTGGATAATTATTTACGAATTTATATACGGCTCGGTTTGTTACCGAATAACGTGACATGGCTTGATTGTACCAATTAAGAAGATAAATTCAAAAAAGTAATAATTCTCTAAACAAATGTGCACTAAAATAAGATGAGTGAAGAGCTAAATTTACTAAAAACATTAGGATAAACATTTATAGATTATCAAATATATCAAATATAGTTTCGTACCTATTATTTTTCTCTCTATCTATGGGCAGCAAACAATGGAAAGGAGAAAATGAACAAAGTGGAGGAAGACAATGGAAGTCGGTGGTGTAGGAAAAAAAATCTAACTTTTGTTTAATTATGGCATTTAACCCTGAAGTTTCATAACTCTTATTTTAACCCTGAACTTTTACAATTTTGTAATTTGGTCCATGCTCAACCAAGATTCATAAACTTTTTAAAAATTTCATTCAGTCGAGATTAATGTGTCTAATTTACACTAATTACATTACGGGGTATTACCCCTAATCCACCTCAGTGAATGAACTCTTGGCTTAAAGAATATTTATAAATAATAACAGTGAGCAGAGCTCTGTACAAGTGTTTTGCAACTCTCAACTAATCTTGTGAAAGAGATATGTCTTAGGACTATTCATATATTATGATTTGTACTTGGATATCTTATGCTTATTGTCATTTATAAAGTTTATTTCATTTTACTTTATATTCTCTTGTAAATAATATTTATTAATGCTAGTTCATCAAGTACGTGACTAGATTGTGGGATGCTAGTAATGTTATAATAATATTGTTTAGATGTCCCTGATCATGTGTCAATAACATAGGATCACATTGATATAATGATTAGAGTATGGGTCAGCTAATAACTATGTTCCACAAGTCATGGATATGGAGATATCAAGCTGAACATACTGATACTTGTTAGGGAACAAAGTATTGGACCGACCCGCTTTGGGGACACTACGAGGAGTGTTACATAATGGCATCAGTGATGTTCCCCATTTGTGATATCGTATTATCCTCAGACCTGAGATCGCCATGGTTACCAACATAGGGATTAGCATGTTAGGCATTATTAAACGTTGCTCTTGACCGAGTAATTATAAAGATGATGATCGAGCATACTATGAACTATGTAGAGGTATGTGGTTGATCAAGATGGGATTTGTCACTCTCATATAATGAGAGAGATATCGTTGGGCCCCTTGATAAGTATAATTAATATTTGCATGGCCATGCACAAATAAGATGTCATTTGTTTTAGATTAATTATACTTAGAGATCAAGAAATAAAGATTGAACTATACAAGAATGACACTTGCCTAGTCTTGTGTTCAATCTAGATATCGATTGACAAAAGGAGTTAATATGTGGAATATCAATTTAAGGTTGTGTTGTTTTGACCATTATACCCTTTGGGTAATAGTAATGTTTTACTAGAGACCGCTTACTATTTCGTATAATAAAACGGGCTTTTAATTATACTGCCAAGAGTATAAACCTACAGGGTCGCACACCAAAACGAGTTGGATCAAAACGAATTGAAAATGGGCCAAGTTGGACTTGGGCCTAATTCGTTTTGTTGCTTAGGGTTTCTCACTAGGGTTCCCCTTTAAAAGGGACCATTTTTCCTCTTGGCCGTTAGTGAGAAAAACAGAAGCAGAGTACGAAATTAGTGTGAGAACCCTAAAGGCGCTAGTACACCAAGCAATGATCTGATCTCGTTCGTGTGTGCATACCGTAGAGGCATTGTATTTTCAACGCTAGAACGACAACAACAGAAGGTTCTGTCCACCGTGTTCATTGATTTTAATTCGAATCTCATACAAGGTATGTCTTCTATCGATTTTTATTGAACTATATAGATCCTAGGGTTTAATGATTAGTGCATAAATTAGTGTATGTTATGCATGATTACTGCCTTAATTCCCTACAGTGGTATCAGAGGGAGGTTATTTACTGTTCTTTAATTTTTGATCATGATTATAGTCGTTTTATAACTTGAAGATCTGTTCTCGTTTAAATTTTGATTAATATCATATTCGGATTTTAGTATCATGCTAGGTTTTATTAATATCGATTAATGGGTTAACCGTTTTCTGTAGCATGTTTCTGTTTTCGTTAATCAGTTCACATATACGATATGTCCTTTTATAATCTGATTAATAGAGATCTGATATGTCAAAAACGTGATTACTGTATGACTGTTATCGACATGTTCATGATTTTGTTAAGCCGTTTTCGGTTAGGGTTCATCTTTTGGCATGTTACTCGATTAGGATCTTTATGCGGTCATGATTTTATTCCACAATTATAATACAAGCATGTCAGAATCGTTCTGTTAAGGTTTACGAAATCGTTATAGACCTGATAAGATCACGGCTATAGGGTTCTTCACGATTAATTTGATTAATGAGATAGGACATATTAATATGATTAATCTAGACGAATCTATCTAATATGGTTAGACACGTTTCTGGAGAAAATAATTTGAAATCGTTCAAATTCTCCACAGTGGCAGAGGTTTGATTCTCTTGCAGGTCATACACCGAGCCCGCTAACCGGCCAGCGGGACCGCCGCCCCAAACCCGGTTGGGGCGCCGCCCCAAACCCCGCAGGGGCGCCGCCCCTCGACCCTGTTGGGGGCGCTGCCCCAAACCCCGCGGGGGCGCTGCCCCTCGACCCCTTAGTGTTTATTTAATAATTGATTAAATTTAATTTTCACATTTATTTGTATGCAATATGTTGTGTTATGGGATAATACTAACTTGCAGGATTATAATTTATAGTGATATAGTATGGCCAAACTAAATACGGCATGCGTGTCGTTTTGTGTTTTGCAATGTAATTTTATATTACTAGTCTCTTGTATTAGGTTGTACAATTTTTGTATATTACCTCGCATAGAAGATGGAGGATCCCTTATCACAAGAGAAGATAGCCAAGAACTTTGGAGTATCCAAAGCTACAAAGGATGGAGAGCATAGTTAATTAGTAACTTTATATCTCTGGCCATACTATATCACATATTTATTGGTTTATGCTTGTTTAAATATTCTGTTGTATTATTGTGAGACTGCATATTTATGTCCCTACAA
The DNA here is from genome assembly GCA_021464415.1 of Lonicera japonica. Classification (NCBI taxonomy): domain Eukaryota; kingdom Viridiplantae; phylum Streptophyta; class Magnoliopsida; order Dipsacales; family Caprifoliaceae; genus Lonicera; species Lonicera japonica. Next base: position 526,680 of record JAKCWG010000932.1, read on the forward strand.
CAAAAGAAATTATTTGTGCCTTTCCAACACTGATAACTATTAATTTTATGATTATTATAGAAGACGCTTGCCAAAGCGGGGTTATTTTAGATCATCATAAATTAATAGAATAGAAGTCAGACATCCATAAGTCAGAAAAGTGTTGGTTTTATTTCACAAGGCCATCAAAACGGTTTTGGGCCTTGAGGCAAAGTGTTGAGAAGCCGAAACATAAGATGTAAAACTCAACAAACCAAGAGTTGCATAGAATGTAATTAACAAATGTTTCTTACCTAATTAACAAAGTTTAAGTGAAAAGCCAAAGCTTTCTTAATACTTTGTGTAATATGGATCTTGGACCTACTATGTCCTAATGGGACAATTACATGTAAGACATAGTAGGAATTTTTTTTAAAATAAGCATATTAAATGTTTGCATATGTTATTTTGCTGTAGATAGATGACGAACAATAACACAACCGCTTTTTCGTTGCGATCTGTCCTTGAGAAGGAAAAACTAAATACAACCAACTTCCTAGACTGGTTTAGGAATCTGAGAATTGTTCTCAAACAGGAGAGGAAAGATTATGTCCTCAAAAATGCTATTCCTGAAGAACCGGCAGCTAATGCTCCTCGTGCACAGAAAGATGCATATCAGAAGCATCTAAATGATGATTTAGATGTTTCATGTCTCATGCTTGCTAGCATGAATGCTGATCTGCAGAAGCAGTTTGAAAATATGAATGCATTCGACATGGTTAAGGAACTGAAGAGTTTGTTTCAAGAACAAGCTCGAGTCGAACGCTTCGAGACTACTAAGTCTTTGTTTTCATGCAAGCTTCCCGAGGGAGGCTCAGTCAGTCCTCATGTACTCAAAATAATTGGGTACATTGATCACCTAGAAAGGTTGGGGACAACCATTAGCCAAGAGTTGGCCACTGATGTCATTCTCCAGTCGCTGCCTGAGTCATATGATGGTTTCATTATGAACTTCAATATGCACAGCCTGGAAAGGACATTAACTGAGCTGCATGGGATGCTGAAAACAGCTGAGCAGAACATTGTTAAGAAAGGTAAGAATAATGTTCTGATGGTTCAAAAAGGAAAAGGTTTCAAGAAAGGTGAAAATGGCAAAGGAAAGTCCAATGCCAAAGGCAAGGGTAAAGCTTAAGTTAAGAACTGGAACAATAAAAAGAAAAATTCTGAGCCCAAGCCTAATCCACAAGCTGAAATGATATGTTTTCACTGCAATGAAAAGGGTCATTGAAAGAGAAACTGCAAGAAATACCTTGACGACAAAAAGAAGGGACTAGCCCCTTTGTCTTCAGGTATTTACGTTATAGAAGTAAATGTTACTTCAGCTTCTTCTACTTCTTGGGTATTAGATACTGGTGGTGCATCTCACATTTGTGCAAATGTACAGGGACTTAAAAGGAGTAGGAAGCTGGCTAAAGAAGAAGTGGACCTACGCGTTGGAAATCGAGCAAAAGTTGCCACTCTAGCTATAGGAACATTTGAGATTCCCTTGCCTTCAGGATTGATTTTAGAATTAAATAATTGTTACTATGTGCCTACTTTTAGTAGAAACATTAATTCTATTTCTTTGTTAGACGAAGAAGGTTTTGAATTCAATTTTAAGGACAAATGTTGTTCATTTTCTTTGAATAATATGCAATATGGTATTGGACAATTATTGGATGGTCTTTATATTCTAAATCTTGAAATACCTATTTATAACATAAATAACAAGAGAATCAAGTCTGATGATTCGAATCCTACTTATTTATGGCATTGTCGTTTAGGCCATATAAATGAGAAACGCATGTTGAAGCTCCATAAAGATGGTCTTCTAAATTCATTTGATTTCCAGTTTTTTGAACGATGTGAATCTTGTTTGTTGGGAAAGATGACTAAGAGCCCTTTCAATGGTAACAATGATAAGGCAAGTGATCTTTTGGCCCTCATTCATATTGATGTATGTGGACCACTAAACACAACTGCCAGAGGAGGATATCAGTACTTCATCACATTTACTGATGATTTCAGTAGATATGGTTATATTTACTTGATAAAACATAAATCGGAATCTTTTGAAAAGTTCAAGGACTTTCAAAATGAGGTACAAAATCAACTTGGCAAGACTATTAAAGCTCTTCGATCAGATCGGGGAGGAGAATACTTAAGCCAAGAATTTAATGATCATCTTAAGAGTTGTGGAATTGTTTCACAACTTACTCTACCAGGAACACCACAATGGAATGGTGTATCTGAAAGGAGAAATCGAACACTGTTAGACATGGTTCGATCAATGATGAGTCAAACATCTCTTCCAATATCATTTTGGGGATACGCTCTTGAAACCGCAGCGTTCACACTAAACAGATCTCCATCTAAGGCTATATAAAAGACACCTTACGAGTTATGGACTGGAAAGGTTCCAAGTCTGCCTTTTCTAAAGATTTGGGGTTGTGACGTTTTCGTCAAACGACTAATCACAACTAAATTGGAACCCAAATCTGATAAATGCTTCTTCGTAGGATATCCTAAAGAAACTAAAGGATATTATTTCTATAATCCAACCGAGAACAAAGTGTTTGTAGCTCGGAATGGAGTTTTCTTAGAAAGAGAATTTCTTTCCAAAGAAAACAGTGGGAGCACGATACACCTTGAAGAAATTCGAGATGATAGTAATCTTAATGAAGAGCCTCAACAAAGTATGCAAATAGTTGCAGAAACTCCTGAAGAAGTTACAGTCTTACGAAGGTCAAATAGGCCACGTCGCGAACCTGAGAGATTATCACTTTTCATCTCAGATGAGCAAGACATAGTGTTATTAGACAACAATGAGCCCTTGACTTTCAAAGAAGCAACGGAGAGTTCTAGTTCCGAGAAATGGCTAGAAGCTATGAAATCCGAAATAAAATCCATGCATGACAATTAAGTATGGGACTTGGTTGACATGCCAAATGGCTGTAGAGCCATAGGTTGCAAATGGGTTTTCAAAATTAAGATTAATAAAGATGGCAAGATCGATGTCTATAAAGCTCGATTGGTTGCAAAAGGATATCGACAAATCCATGGTATTGACTATGATGAATCCTTTTCGCCAGTTGCCATGTTTAAATCAATCCAGATCCTTCTAAGCATTGCCGCATATTATGACTATGAAATATGGCAAATGGATGTCAAAACTGCTTTCCTAAATGGATACCTTGAAGAGGATGTGTACATGACACAACCTGAAGGTTTTGTCGATCCAAGAAATGCTAACAAGGTATGTAAGCTTAAGAGATCCATATGTGGTCTTAAGCAAGCATCTCAGAGCTGGAATCTTCGTTTCGATGAAACTATCAAAGAGTTTGATTTCAGAAAGAACGAAGAGGAACCTTGTGTATACAAGAAAACTAGTGGGAGCGCGATAATCTTTCTGGTATTGTATGTAGATGACATACTACTCATTGGGAATGATATTCCTATGCTTGAGTCTGTTAAGACCTGGCTGGGAAAATGTTTCTCAATGAAAGATTTGGGCGAGGCAGCCTGCATATTAGGGATCAAGATCTATAGAGATAGATCAAGAAAACTAATAGGACCGAGTCAAAGTAATTACATTGACAAAGTTTTACGTAGGTTCAACATGCAAGACTCTAAAAGAGGGTTCTTGCCAATGACACATGGTACAACACTCAGCAAGACTCAGTGTCCTCAGACACAAGATGAGCGAGATCGCATGAGTGAAATCCCGTATGCTTCGGCTATAGGTTCTATCATGTACGCTATGTTGTGTACTCGTCCCGATGTAGCATGTGCATTGAGCGTGACTAGCAGATACCAGTCAGATCCAGGTGAGAGTCACTGGACCGCTGTCAAGAATATCCTCAAGTACTTAAGAAGAACTAGGGATATATTCTTGATTTATGGTGGGGAAGAAGAGTTGGTTGTAAATGGGTACACGGATTCTGGTTTTCAATCAGATAAGGATGATTTTAGATCACAATCCGATTTTGTGTTTTGTCTCAATGGTGGAGCTGTGAGTTGGAAGAGTTCTAAGCAAGCCACAGTTGCTGATTCTACAACAGAGGCTAAATATGTTGCTGCTTCAGAAGTAGCAAAGGAAGCAGTATGGATAAAGAAGTTTATCACTGAACTTGGTGTCATTCCTAGTAGCACCAATCCAGTGGATTTGTATTGTGACAACAATGGAGCTATTGCTCAGGCTAAAGAGCCAAGGTCGCACCAAAAGTCCAAACATATTCAGAGACGTTATCACCTCATTCGTGAGTTTATTAGTAATGGTGATGTAAAGATATGCAAGGTTCCTATAGACGAGAATGTAGCTGATCCTTTGACTAAGCCACTTTCTCAATCTAAACATGATCGTTATTTTAGTGCATTAGGCATTCGTTTTATGAATGAATGGTCCTAGTACAAGTGGGAGACTGAAAGAGATATGTCCTAGGACTATTCATATATTATGATTTGTACTTGGATATCTTATGCTTATTGTCATTTATAAAGTTTATTTCATTTTACTTTATATTCTCTTGTAAATAATATTTATTAATGTTAGTTCATCAAGTACGTGACTAAATTGTAGGATGCTAGTAATGTTATAATAATATTGTTTAGATGTCCCTGATCATGTGTCAATAACCTAGGATCACATTGATATAATGATTAGAGTATGGGTCAGCTGATAACTATGTTCCACAAGTCATGGATATGGAGATAACAAACTGAACATACTGATACTTGTTAGGGAACAAAGTATTGGACCGACCCGCTTTGGGGACACTGCGAGGAGTGTTACATAATATCATCAGTGATATTTCCCATTTGTGATATCGTATTATCCTCCGACCTGAGATCGCCATGGTTACCAACATAGGGATTAACATGTTAGGCATTATCAAACGTTGCTCTTGACCGAGTAATTATAAAGATGATGATCGAGCATACTATGAACTATGTAGAGGTATGTGGTTGATCAAGATGGGATTTGTCACTCTTATATAATGAAAGAGATATCGTTGGGCCCCTTGATAAGTATAATTAATATTTGCATGGCCATGCACAAATGAGATGTCATTTGTTTTAGATTAATTATACTTAGAGATCAAGAAATAAAGATTGAACTATACAAGAATGACACTTGCCTAGTCTTGTGTTCAATCTAGATATCGATTGACAAAAGGAGTTAATATGTGGAATATCAATTTAAGGTTGTGTTGTTTTGACCATTATACCCTTTGGGTAATAGTAATGTTTTACTAGAGACCGCTTACTATTTCGTATAATAAAACGGGCTTTTAATTATACTGCCAAGAGTATAAACCTACAGGGTCGCACACCAAAACGAGTTGGATCAAAATGAATTGAAAATGGGCCAAGTTGGACTTGGGCCTAATTCGTTTTGTTGCTTAGGGTTTCTCACTAGGGTTCCCCTTTAAAAGGGACCATTTTTCCTCTTGGCCGTTAGTGAGAAAAACAGAGGCAGAGTACGAAATTAGTGTGAGAACCCTAAAGGCGCTAGTACACCAAGCAATGATTCGATCTCGTTCGTGTGTGCATACCGTAGAGGCGTTGTATTTTCAACGCTAGAACGACAACAACAGAAGGTTCTGTCCACCGTGTTCATTGATTTTAATTCGGATCTCATACAAGGTATGTCTTCTATCGATTTTTATTGAACTGTATAGATCCTAGGGTTTAATGATTAGTGCATAAATTAGTGTATATGATGCATGATTACTGCCCTAATTCCCTACATCTTGCTATCACAATTCACGCATATAGTATATCTCAAAACCCGTTTATCTAATGCCCATTAAGTCAGTAAGATCTAGTGTACTTAGCAGGCCTACTAACCGAAGGCAATAGATAATATAAGTGTATTTCTCCCTTGCATAATGTTGAGTTCTAACTTGATCAAGTGTATTGAATTCTAAAAAACTTGGTCGTTGTGAAAAAGTAAATACTTCATAAATATAGTAAGCTTGATGCTAGCTTAATCCACGGTGATGGTTGGCGATTAACAACTCTTTCATCATTAGAAGTTCAAAGATCAGCGATGCTAACTGCCTTTCTTTTAATCCGTCATTTAATGCGAGTGTATTAAAAACAAGCATGGTGCTTTGCATACCCAACACGACAGTGACATTGTTCATTTATGTTATCACTACATGTTCCCGTCCTTTGTTTGCAAGGAGCGTTAGGTATATGGGTGATAGCTCTAAGGTTTGCTACATTGCTACGCAAACTTGCATTATTAATACTAGGTCTGCAAGTTCATCTCTGCAAGCAACTCTGTGATATTGTGGTCAATAAGACTAGTGTATTTCCAATGATATATTGTCACATGAAAGAAGCGCGATCCTCCATGTGAGACGCTATGTGTCATCTTCTAATAAGTCCAACTGCCAAATTAATAGGCCTAGAGGGTAATTTACTAATTACTTTCCTCATTATTATTATTATTATTATTATTATTATTATTATTATTATTATGCAACAACAAATCTTTCCGACCCAAAACCACCACGATCCATCTATTACATTCATCATCATGCCCTTGTGGATTTTTTTTTGTCTAGGCTAGCTTACACACTCCCATTGATCCCCACTTTCAGTTCAGAGCAAACCCGATTCACCCCAAGATTATCCCAATAGTGACCTCATACCACGGATTAAGAGGCTTGGTTAACCCATCTTCCTTTTTGAAATAATGTAAAAAAAAACATTAAATGTATTTATAAGCTAACATGTATATGTATGTATGTATGTTTGTATGTATAAATTCAAGTAGGAGCTCAGAGGTGTAGCTATGCGTAGAGGTGGCTCAAGCCCCTACTTGAATTTTAATATATGTATTGTAGCATGATGGTTGACACCTTTAACAATAGTTTATGGTAGATACCTCTTTATTTTAACATAGTTTTATTGTAATGAAGGCCGCCGGTAATCTTTAAAATATTATAGTTCTATTAATTATATCAAGAATGTTGAATATGATATTCACATGATTGTTTTGCTAAATTTGTGATAAATAATAATGTGGTATTTTTATGGTATACATGCCCATACCATAGTTAATACATACAAATTACCAGATCACTAAAGAAATCGTAATAAATAATTTTAGATATTTTTAAAAATCTCAAATTAAACACTTGACATTTATAACATTATGCCATATTTGTATGTAGTTCGAGTTAATACATACAAATTAACCCTTCCCAAATCCCATATTCGAGTTGACGCATCTCAATTAGGCCTTTCTCTTATTAGAACCATGTTATTTACTATTCTAATTTATTTTTTGTGTTAATTGCACTTTGCCCCTCTAAACTTTGACCCTACTAACACTTTACCATATGACCTATTAGTCTTAGCAATTAATGCCACAAACTATTCAATTTGTTTCAATTTACCCATTTTGATTGACAGGGTTAAAGTTTTAAACAATTTAGGGCCTAAATGTAATTAATGATAAATGAGGGTGACAGTGTAATTTTGGATCTTTTGATAATATATGTATATGTAAATAGCCAGTGGAGAAGAAAGTGCAGTGAAGGAGCCATTGGATCTCATAAGGCTTAGTCTTGACGAGCGTATCTACGTCAAGCATCGATCCGACCGTGAATTTTGTGGCAAACTCCATGCTTATGACCAGCATTTGAATATGATTATTGGGGATGTTGAAGAAATTGTTACAACTGTGGAGATTGATGATGAAACTTGCGAGGAGATTGTCCGGACCACAAGGCGCATGGTTCCATTTTTGTTTGTTAGAGGAGACGGCATCATATTGGTCTCTCCTCCTTTTAGGATTGCTTGACTCGAGCCAGCTCCATATATTGCTACTTTGCAGTTACTTTTCGACATTTTCAACTTCAGGGTACGTTCCTTTCAAACTAACCACCCTCCACCTATCAAATGGCTCGATCTAATCTAATTGTGAGGAAGAATTTCAGTGTGTAAGGACATTAGCAAATGATTTGTGTAAGAACTACTTAAATGTTAAGTCTTTAAGCGGGTTTTATAGTCAGCAAATTTGATAATTTTTACAATAATGGTTTTAGTTAATGATAAAATGCTTGTTGAGTGACAAAAAAAATGTAGAGAGAGAGAGATAGCAAAATTAAAAACAGAGCACAAGTCTCTCTCTCGTCTCTCTCGTTGCTAAAGCCGAGGTGGAAGACGATTTTGGCTCAGCTTTGCCGGTGGTTCACCATCACTAATTTCATCGGCTTTTTTATTGCTGTTTTTGATTGGGTTTGCCGATGGTTCACCATTGCTAATTTCACCGTCTCTGCTCTTCAATTTTCTTGTTTCCCACTTCCCACTAGTTATATATTACAGGTTTGGCACATGCACTACGAGTATAATTTTTTTTTAAAAATAATAAATACATTTTACATTTAAATATTTGTAGAAACTCGTGAATACACTGAAAGTTGATTAATTAATTAAGTGGGGCTATAACTTTACGCATATTTGAAAATTAATACAAGTAAAAAATTGTAAATAGCTATAGGGATGTATGAGCATATTAGAAAACATAAAAAAAATTTAAAATAAAAATAAAAATAAATAAATAAATAAAAATATAGGTGTCATAACTGCGCATTGAAAGTAGGAGCAACTATGCCCTTTCTGATAGATGTTACTAACACATGGGAAACTCTCTTTTAATCGAATTTTATTAATATTACAAATATTTGGCAACCCTCTTTTAATAGCGTTCTATTAGTATAGCTAAATATGATAACTCACACTTTCAAGCAATCTATGAATTACAAGTTTTTAACAACTCCTCTTTTTGATCATAGAGTGAGTAAACGAGGTTGGATCTGTTATTGTGACGCCTCGAATCTCGTTAAGAGATTTAGACTTTCGGAACTTGGTTAATCACAGTGCTGAATGCAGATGGCGAGTTTAAAGTTACATTAGATTAAAATATTATTTAAAACTAGTCATGTTAATGTCTCGTATAAAAATTTTGGCATGTAAAGTCATTAAAATCAACATTTTTCAACCTATAAGTAGTAAAACAATTTTATCATACAAAGTCTCCACATCTTAAAACAATTTACTGAAGTCTACTTAAAATTAAATATAAACCCGGTCCATTAAAAAGAGTATTTAATTACAAATATAAAAGAGTACGCGAGTCCAAAATATTTTACAACTTAGTCCTTAGCATAAGGGACATACTAAGAGCACCACTAAAATACTCAGTGACACCAAAATTTATAAAAATTATTTTTATTTTCACAGAGCCACCACCCAAAATACGTACATACGTAGACGTATATAGATATACATACTAAACACAAGAGAGAAGAGAAATAAAGGTTTTAAGTGGGTTTTCATCTACTTCATTTTCTCCATCTATCATCTTCATCTTCATCATCTTCACATCTTTTTTTCTTATTTATTTTCTTAAGCCTTTACTAGCTACAACCAAACACGACAGTAGGACACAACAGCCGGTCACCAAGTTTGGGGTTTTAATATTAATTGGGCATTGTGTGTACGTAACTTAATTTTTTGACCTCTGTTTGTCTCTCGTAGTTCTTACTCCTTTGAATTTTTCCGTTGGATGGGAACTCTATACTATCACTTCAGTTAGACATTTATGTACTTGATAAAAAGAAAAATGAATCTTCGATTGGTCGCCTCCAAACCTCACAAGACCGCTTTCATCAAGCTCCTAGACGAGGCCGTCATATCACCAAACTCCACATCCGAACAACTACCAAGCATGATCGGGTCGCTTACAGTCCAAAGAAGTCTGTTGTTTTCAGATAAAGACTTATCTCCATTGGGAAGGAAACACAGCTTAGCCATATATTTATAGTGTAACGGAGACAAGACTCCCCAAAAAAAAAAGAAAGGGATTTTGTTGTATATCATCTAATGCGCATGCTTTGTGTAATCATGTTAATCTTAGAACTTCGAACTTTTTATTCTAACACTGCATCACATTAAATGCAACCTGCCACGGCGTGACTTGGCGCCCAAAATTAAGTTGAAATGAACACGGCATTGCCTAGGAAGATGACCCGTGACATTTGTACAATCGGATGAAGCCAAATGAGAATAAAGTAGAAAAAAATTTTGTGGAACGGAAAAATAACAATAGCAATAATAATAATAATAATAATAATAATAATAATAATAATAATAATAATAATACCAATTAATTTCATTCATAATAATAATAAGAATATCAACAACAGTAATAGTAGTAGTAGTAGTAGTAGTAATAATAATAGTAATATGTAATGTAATATAATAATAATAATAATAATAATAATAATAATAATAATAATAATAATAATAATAATAATATATTGTAATAATAATAATAATAATAATATATTATTGTAATAATAATAATAATAATATGTAATGTAATAATAGAATAATAACAACAGAAACAAATCCGAAAACCTACCGAACAAATTTAACTGATTCACACCAATCCAAAAAACAACGAAATACTATTGTAGTAGTACTATTGTACTACTACTAATAGTAGTAGTAGACAATTGGTACATAGCATTAGTAGCTCAGTATGTTTAGTACTAATTTAGGGGGTGTTATGGCAAATCCGAAAAGCTACCGAAGGAATTGAACAAATTCACACTGATCCAAAAAACAACGAACTAATAGTACTATTGTACTACTATTACTACTACTACTGACACCACTGCTATTGACGGTAGTAGTAGTAGTAGTAGTAGTAGTAGTAGTAGTAGTAGTAGTAGTAGTAATAGTAGTAGTAGAGGAAAGGGGTTGGCCCAGTGGTAGGCAACCTCCACCCTCGGTGTGAGATCAAGGGTTCGACTCATGGGGTGGAAGGGAAGGGTTTTTCTTTATTTGTAGGATTAAGGGAGAGACTTAGACCTCCCTTAAATTTAAAAAAATAAAAATAAATAAAATAGTAGTAGTAGTAGTCGTTGTAATAGAAGTAGTAGTAGACAATTGGTACATAGTATCAGATGCTCAGGGTGTTTACTACTAATTTAAGGGGTGTTATGGCAAATCCGAAAAATAACAAACTATTAGTACTAATAGTACTATTGTAACTACTACTGGGTGTTTAGAACTAATTTAGGGGGTGTTATGGCAAATACAAAAAGCTACCGAACGAATTGAACAAATTAACATCGATCCAAAAAACAAAAAACTAATAGTACTATTGTACTACTACTAATATTACTACTGACACCACTGTTACTGACAGTAGTAGTAGACAATTGGTACATAATATTAGAAGCTCAGCATGCTTACTACTAATTTAGGGGTTGTTATGGCAAATCCGAAAACCTAACTCACGAATTGAATTGATTCACACTGATCCAAAAAACAACGAACTAATAGTACTATTACGTACCTACTACTACTACTACTACTACTACTACTACTACTACTACTACTACTACTACTACTACTACTACTACTATTACTACTGTTGTCACCACTACTACTGACAGTAGTAGTAGACAATTGGTACGTAATATTAGTAGCTCAAGGTGTTTAGTACTAATTTAGGGGGTGTTATGGTAAATCCGAAAGCCTACAGAACGAATTGAACTGATTCACACCAATCTATAAAACAACAAAACTAATAGTACTATTTTAGTAGTGATAGTTAAAAATAAAGTGATGTGATAGACAATGGTCACATCACAATAGTCACATTATTGTAACTAGAATTTAGGGCAGTGATATTGGCACCCCCAAAAAAACTTGGTAACACTCCTACTTTCATTCGGTCCTTTACAACCAAGTAAAGTATCTGTTACTCTGTTATTGTGGATCGACTAGAAGCTTATATACTCGGTCCTTGACAACCGAGTAATGCATTATTACGTTTATACTCGGTTCTTCACAACTGGGTAATGTTTAGTTACCCGGTTGTAAAGAACCGAATCAAAAGTGGAATTGTTTCCAAGAGATATTGGGGGTGCCAATATTTTCACCCATAATTTAGACTAATGCTTGATTTTTTCCTTTTCAAATATTTTTGTTCTGCCATCTGACTGAAAATATATATTTAAATTTAAGAAGGAAAATGATAATATGAGGCCTTAGTGCACATGTTAAAACTATTATAAATGGAAAGAACAATTTCTTCTACGAGAATCTGTGCCTTATTTAATTGCAGGAGTTTATTTTTATTAAATAAGGGCCCGTTTGGTTGCATAAATTACCTAATTTTAGAATTAGTTAATTTTCGATTGAAGAATTGTGAATTTGCTCATTTATAAATAATTCAATTCTAATTCAAGTAGTGTTTGGAAAACTTAAATGAGAAATTCCGATTGTTAAAATAAAAACATGTTCTTTATTGTTCTATGTTATTTAAAATTTTGTCTAGATGCATCAATATCACGGGTAGAAACTAGATCTTCTCGAAAAATAGAGTTGGAATGAATTATCTAATTCTAGAATTAGGCATTTTCAAGTTTTACTTGAAATGACTTAATTTGAGTTTTTGTGAATCAACTTGAATTATCATATTCACAATTGTTCAATTTACACAACCAAACACTAATAAATGAAATTTTTGTAAATTACTTAATTGTAAATTATCTAATTCGCAATTTGAATGACAACCAAACGGGAGTAAATGACAATAATGCAGCCCAATCTGAAAGAAACGTATCAATTTGCACCCTAAATTGTAGCGGGACCCACAAAATCTACTTAAGGAAAAGCCATGCAACCACATTCCTATCCACCACGTACGCTGTCCACTTGTTGAATTAATTGTTAGAGCATCTCCAACAAGCTCTTCAAAGGACTAAACTGCAAATTAATTGAATAGTCGTATCAGCAAAATTCACTCCAACAGAAGTAGCACAATAGAATCTCCAATTTAAAAAGTCTTTCTCAGTCTTCAAATATGAAGAGTGATGAAAGAACTCTTCAAACATGTTTTTTAATATTTTATTAAAGTGATTTTCTGCTAATTTAAAATGAGATTGTTGGAAAGCAAAACATTTAATATATAATAATATATTAAAAATTAAAATAATAACATATTTGAAGAGGCTCTTGGAGATCATTGAAAACATTTTTTAAAATGGCTCTTCAAAGTGCTACATAGGTCAACAAAATTATTTTTGTAGAGTCATTTTTTAAGAGGCTCAAAATTATTTTATGTAGCATCTTAACCTCCAACGTGATGTAATATTACGCGTTAAATGGAGCAAAAAATATATATCCCATAGATTTTGACCGGGTAAAAGTGTAATCTTTTTTTTTTCTTTGTTAAAACTTGAAAACACTTATTTAAAACGTAGAAATATATATCCCATGGTCATCATTCTTGATTGCATTAGGAAGCACTTTTTGATATCCATCTAATTATATTTTAAATTTTAAATTTTAAATTTTAAATTTTAAATTTTATATTATATTATTATTAATATTAATAATAATATATAGTAAAAGGCTCTCTTTCTCTGCGGGGCTTGACACATGTCCATTATTAACAAAACGTGCGATGAATATGCTCTAAGCCTGTCAGAACTTGGAAATGTAACAGTCCCTTCATTCACCACCAACTACTACGAAAAAATGATTAAAACAACAACAGCGAAGATAGACAGTGTAGACCACGTTCCAAAATCCCTCATGAGCGAAGGAACCTCAAAGAAACGCCGCAACGACGGAGATGAGAAGAGTGATCCTCAAATAAACATGTCGGAATCTACTCCGAAGAAACTAATGAAGACATTTCAAATTTTGGAGTGTGAAGAAGAGAGGTCAGAGAAGAAGACGAAGAAGAACAAGAAGAAGAAGATGAAGAAGAACAAGAAGAAGAACAAGAGAAAGAAGTACGGAAATCATGTCGATACCGACATTGACAAATTTGAAGCGTGGTTGAAGTACGAAGACGGAAGCGACCATGTGAGCCCTTCGCTGGATGGTAAAGAGGAAGAAAATGGTTATGTTCTGGACAGCGATGATGATGAACCTCCAAACCACTCCCATCGATGAAAACCCTAGTTTTTGATCTTTTTAACATTTTCTTTTTTGGGTAAGGATTTTTGTCAGCGGATCCTCTTGGTAAATGTTTTTTTTTTGGTGGTTGTGTAAATGATTGGTCCTCAGAGCACCTATATCCCCTACTTTTCTCTCAATTGTTTTGTTTTGGGCCCCTGGCCTCTCCGAAGCATCAAATCAAGCCTTTTCCTTTTGTTAGTTCAAATGCTTAGCTTCTCCTTCTCTGAATAAAAAAGGAAACTAAAAACATAATTTCGTCATTTTTAAGTTGAAGATAAAAAAAAAAAAAAAAAACAACAAACAGGACATAGCTACACTTTTATTAAAGTACATCACAAAATAAAACAAGTATTTTCGTTCATAATTTCTTTTAGGGAATACATTAGTTATTTTATATCAACCGAATGACAAAACTCATGGATTTAATTTCCATTAAGTTCATCGAGTATTAATAAGTATTTCTCGACTGTTATTACTCCATTAGGAATGAAGGACTTTGTTAACCTCTTTAAAAGAGGGTAATGGTGACCCTTGCATTTGATTAGTGGATGCAATAAAAACTGTGGGTATCGCCCAGCTCCCTAACCTAATGCGGCACCGGGTTCGGACGGCAAGGAACCGTAGCATGGGGGGACGTCTAATCCTTTTGCCGCCGCAAGTCGCCCTGGCTAATCGTAAGTAGCATGCAAGCATTCTCTCCTAATTAGAATTAATGGACAACATCGTTTTACACAAGACTTTTAAAATAGTCATAATTGTAAACTTGTGAGTTCCAACAATATTAATTAGTTGCAGCATGCAATACTTTACATGCCCAATCAGAATCGTTGCTTTAGATAAATACTACTTTACATGCACCAAGCATCGGAAATTGCATTATCTCACGCTGCCAAGGAAATAATTAAAACTACTCCAACTGTTAGAAGATCTTCGCTATAATTAAAACCTTCTAATTAACCTAAATTCTTCAATAAAATTACACTATACTATTATCTTCTTACAAGTTCTTCGCTTCTTGTTACTACGATTTCAAAGATGGGAGCAATAGATTATTCTAGCAGCAGCAATTCAGAAGAACAAAATCTCGTTTGCAGGCCAAAGCTATGCTTCTGTGGGAAAAACGCCTCCGTTAAGATTAGCCGGACACTGAAAAACCCAAATAGGATTTTCTATTGCTGCAAGAACAATGGCTGCAGTTTTTTTGAATGGTTTGTTCAACCAAGTACTCTGTCTTCTCTTCCAGAAGAGAACAAAGATAGGTCGACACATTCAACTACTTCAGCTTCTGTTAATATTCTAAATAAGCACAAGAAACTGTATGTTATGGTTCTCATTGAAATTGTGTTCACAGTTGTTTTAATTCTTCTTGTATTTTGCATAATATTAAAGATGTAAACAATCAGTTATTTCAATAAAATTTGATCTCTGTTCTATCCATTGTGTTTCTTCTTTTGTTTTGCATAATATTATTTGATATATGTAAAAATCAGTTACGATTTCATTGTCCTTCAAATTGCGGATTAGATAATTTACAATTAACTAATTTACAAAATTTTAATTTATTAGTATTTGGTTGTGTAAATTGAACAATTGTAAAGATGATAATTCAAGTTGATTCACAAAAACTCAAATTAGTCATTTCAAGTAAAACTTGAAATTGCCCCAAATTCAAGAATTAGATAATTCATTCCAACTCTATTCTTCGAGAAGATCTAGTATCTACCCCGTGATGTTGATGCATCTAGACAAAATTTTAAATGACATAGAACAAAAGGGAACATTATTCTAACAATTGGAATTGAATTAGTCATAAATGAGCAAATTCACAATTCTTCAATCGAAAATTAACCATAATTCTAAAATTAGGTAATTTACACAACCAAACGGGTGGTGTTTTCAATTAAATTTTATCAAAATCTTTGTTAATTAAACCCATTTGCGTCTTAAAGATAAATTTGACTGATGAGACTTAAAAGACAAAAATACAAATTCTATATTTCCTCAAATAAGCTGTTTCAATATCCAGCTGGGTCTTAAATAAAAATAAAAATAAAAATACATATATACATGAGACTTCAATGCATTAATGATATTATAGTTTTTATTTCACCAGCAAATAAATAAAAATATCTTTCATAATTAACGTCCACCTCTGGCTCCGGGCACTACTTCACTTGTCACCAATCCATCTTCCTCATCTCCATTTCTGTTTTGATTGTCTTCATATTCTTGCTGCAAAGGAAACAAATAAAAAATAAATTTTATGTTATTAATCAACCAAGTACATTAAATACTCCTATAATCAGATAAAACGGTACTTACAATACGACGTCGTAACTCATGTATTACAACGTTAGAAGCATTCAACCTATCTCTCGATTCTAACATCTTCGAAACTAGTATGTTTTGCAACCCAACAATCATGCTCAGCAAGGTAGACACTTTCTCAACACTAACCTACATTTGTAAAATTATATTATGTATCAAACATAGGATAATAAAAATATATATATAAAAGGAAAAAGTAAGAACAAACATTAAAAAACATATCCACTTACAAATCTAACATGTTCTGGAATCTGCATATTGTTCATGTTAACATCTGATGGTATATTTATAGTCATTGGATCACCATCTTGGTCTGGAATAAGAAAGGTCCAAGGCGGTATTGGGACATCATCATCTTCAATTAGACTAACATTTCCATTACTGGCACAATCCTAATAATTTAAGATGTACAGATATTATTGGTTAAAATAAGGAAACATGTTAAGCAATTCTCGAATACAGGAAAAAAAACAAAAACAAACAAGCAGACTATACACAAATATTACGAAAAAATCGTGTGAGGAACACAGATCAAGCTTCGTACAACTGGTTCTGTCTCGATTCTTGAATCTTGATGATGATGATCCCTCAGACTTTTTTGGGGAAAAATATCGGCGAGCATTGTCTACGATCTCTCTTTATCTTCTCCGGTAGTTACGTGATCTTGTTGGAACTTGCTGTGATGCTCTAACAGATCTCATCTTAGAAGAAGAAGAAGCAGCTCTGTATTTTACTTTTCTTTCTCTCTCAAAGACTCAGACCAAAAAAATAAACAAACAAAAAGCAAAGAAAGTAAAGTTGTATGTAAAATGTAACATGATATATAGAGATGCAAAATCAAACTCAAATCTATTTTGAAGTGTTATTTCCTATAAACATATGCCATTAATTAACTATAAAACTGAAATGACTAAAACACCCATAAGCACTTATCCTAATCCGGAATTGGGTTATACCAAGTCTATTTGGCAAATGGAATCTTTAAAGAATCTAAAAGATTAATTAAAAAAAAAAAAAAAGAGATCCGGTCACCTTAACCTGCTATAACAGGTTAAGGGATATGCCAACTCATCAATGTGCATTAATTATGTCAGTACCCATCTATGGGTAGAGAGAGAAGGTAACCATTGAAAACTCTTCCATATATATATATATATATATATAAATTCGGTCCGGTCCGGTTTTTATGTAAAAAAATTTCTTTTGACCGTGGACCGGACCGTTTAACTTCGGTCCATTCAAATCTGGACCGGACCGGACCGTTGTACATATGAAAACCTTAAAAAGCCCTATAATTTGGTCCGGTCCGGTCGGTCCATTCGATCCGATCCGGTCTTTGCACACCCCTAGGCGTGTGAGAGTTTATTATGTGTATATTATTGGTGTTAAATGTTACTCAATAATTTTTCTTATTTTTTTTTTTGCATAATTCTATAGCCATGATGGATCTTGTTTAATTTATCTTGATTAATAGATTTAAATATTATTTTTTATTAAATTTTTTGATTAGTATATTTTAAATATTAAATATTTTTATTTCAAGATAAATCTTGTTTAATTGATCTTGATTAGTATATTTAATTTTTATCAAATTTCTTGATTAGTAGAGGCATTTTTAATGGTGTTAAATGCTACTCAATAATTTTTTTATTTATTTTTACATAATCTATAGTCATGGTGGATCTTATTTAAATGATCTTGACTAGTAGATTTTAAATATTATTTTTTTGTGTTAAATGTTACTCAATAATTTATTTATTTTTACATAATTCTATAGTTATAATAGATCTTGTTTAATTGATATTGGTTAGTAAATTTTAAGTATTAAATTTTTATTAAATAATTTTATAGTTATGATGGATAGTGTTTAATTAATCTTGATTAGTAGATTTTAAATATTAAATTTTTATTTTTTTTATTTTAAGTTTTGACATTTTTATAATAAAAATAATTATTGGTATGTGAGAAATTATTGTGTGTATATTATTGGTATGAGTATTTTAATTTTAATGTGACATCTTGATGTGCGTATAAAAGTCATTAAAAAGTATAGAGTTAATGCACATTATGCCACGTATATTTTTAACCGTTTTATTCGTATACTTTTTAAAAGTAAATTTGGTTAAACTTGATATTTATAATATAGATAGTGGATAGTAGACCCCACATATTACATAAATAAATGAGTCATTTTGCAAAAAGTAGAAGCCGTATCCCATTGAATAAAATAAATTCGTATGAATTTGGTTCGTATATGAAGCCAACCGTATATTTATATATACATATATATAATTAACTTTAATAATTCATTTAATTAAATAATTAATACATCTATCTCCTCCATTGCAATGCAATTTATACCCACAAACAATTTCATCTTTTTTAAACATCTCTCTGTCATCATCATCAAACATCTCTCAATTGGCCAGTGGTCACATATGCAGAAATTGAGAAAATATATTAGTGCTTTGATTTTAAATTCTGGTAACAACATTATTATCATCAAACGATCTTAAAGGGGTGAATGAAATTTAATTTACCCGGTTCATATGCATTGAGTTTGAGCATTGACACTCGGTCAATATAAATCGAGTAAAACTTAATTTTTTTCACTCCAAGTGCAACGAGTGTAGTACGATCTTGTTTGGTTCATATGGGCCAAATGAAGTTGTGTACAAAAAATTAACATACTTTGCTTCAAAAGGCTGAGAAAAGCCCGTGATACTTAATATATGTAAAACGAGAAAATATTCATCCCATTTTATAAATGCTCATTCCATATATGTGGGCCGAATGGTTGGTGGATTTCTTGCGGTTGAAGTGGCGGTGATGGTTTTGAATTATTAGAGAGGCCATAGATGGAAGCTGGGTCTGGGCTTCGTTTTGAATTATTAGGAAGACTCATCATAGAGTATAGAGTTTAATAAATAAACTAATAAAGTGAAAGCAAGAGCATTTTTAATAGGTATGTGTAAATCATGTTACATAAGATTTGTGTAAAATTTACACTTTGTGTATAATATTTGGTGTTCCAATGGTATTGTGTAAAATATGCCACATCATCTTTTGTGTAAAATGGGTGTGTATTTTACACATCCATTTTACATATCCACCTCATCATTTTCTTTTTCCAACTTTTTACAAAAACTTTAAAATAGAATAATTAAAAATTAAAACTTGCATATTTGAATTCTACTCATCAAGATCTTTAAATCAATACCCACTTTGACTATTTAATTATAAATAAAAAATATTTATGAAAAATGTTTAATATTATATATTTCATGTGTTGTCATATAATTAGTGCATCATAATTTTACACAATATTATAAGTATGAACCATTGGAGCAAAAATGAGAATGTGTATAATTTATGTGTAAAACTACTTTTTATCAACCAAATATCAATTATTTATTAGTTCATATATTTTTGCACATTAATTTTATATATTGTTATTGTAGATGCTCTAAGCAATAGAAATATGAAGAGGCGTTGGTTTATTCAATTATATTAATTCAAAAGGGTAATAGTTGGCCCCACATAAATAATTCTCACTTTCTGTGCGATACTTTGACCAATTTTATTTTTTTGATCGAAATACGAATTTTTTTTTTCAAATTTTACCGCAAAAAAGTATAGTGTATAACTTGTTTTTATACGTTTTTTTAATTGGGGCGATTTTAAGTATTTTTGGTGGTACATATAGAATTTTTCTTAAAATTTGAACTTACAAATTCCAATTTATTAATAAAGATGCTAAACATTGAGTGTGCATAATTTTTTTGTTTAGAATTGAACATGCATGTAAATAATAGATAGAAATACTGCGTACATATGCATCGCGTAGGCTACAAGTCTAGTTCATTATGATATCATTAGAACATTTGTATTCAATTAGGATTTTAAAAGACTTTTTGAGATAAATAAGTCTTGTGCTATTCAATTAAGACTTTTAAATAATTTAAATAAGTCTTGTGGTATTCAATCAGGACTATTAAGATATTTTAAAAAGAGTATCCAAATCTAGTGGTATTCAATTAGTATTTTAAACAAGTAACAAAAAGTCTTTTGGTATTCAAAAACTTGCCAATTTCGATGGATTTTTTTAAAATTATGAATTTGTGTGACTTTTTAGTGGGAGGTATAAATACCAAACCCTATAAAAAATCTCACCCTAACCCATCAGACTTTTCATGTGAGAATTTTTTTTTTCTACTAGAGAAGTTGAGCAGCTCTTCGTGAAGTTGAACAGTTCTTCGTGACCAAGGTATTCCTTCCTTCTCATGCTATGTATTCTTGCGTATATTTTGTGTATATTTGCTATATGCCATGTTGCTATTATGTATTGTATACAACAAGTATGAGAATTAAAACATAATTATATATATGGTTTGAGGATGAACAATACCACTGCTACCACCGTCGATCCCCAGTCGACATTCATTATGTCTATTTGAAACGGATATTATATATATAGAGAAAAATAGTGGTTGTGTTTATATATATATATATATATATATTTGCTTTCAAGAAGGAGGAGGCGGCAGGTGGATAAAAAGAGAGTATGTTAGGGAGGACTTAAAAAGAGAAGGAAAAATTCCACCAATTCAACGAGAAAATTTCAATGATAGGTGCTTTTGCTTTGCTTTTTATTAATTTATTAAATTCTTATGAATTGCTGGCTATCCTGTGAACTTATTTATAAAGAAGGTGAGGATTGTACACTAATTAAAGTGGTTGTGCTTATATATATATTTGCTTTAAAGTAATTCATAAAGTAATCAATAAATGAGCTTTTCAGTTTCTCAGATTCCATGTATCTTTACAAGGTCTCTTTGTTGATTGCCAATTTTTTTTTCACCGTGAATGGCATGCATTTTTGTATTTTAGAACCATCTTATATCTTGTTGTTGTTGATCATGTATTGCAAGATACTTCATTTATGTTCTATATTCCCGTCCATACTTGTAAAATAGACTTCATATTTCTTAGAATATAATTATATTTTCTAAATGTAGGTGGATTTGGACATTACTCATCATAAAATCCAAATATAAAATTTCCATGTGGTCCTTTCAAATCTTATAAATTCTTTATGATATAATCTTTTAAAATCCAAACAAAAAAATCCTTGTGTAAAAAATCTGTAAAAAAAAATCTTAAGTCATTACATTCTTAAATAATCTTTTAAAATCTAGTGGACTAATTATTCATAAATAGTCTTTTAAAATCCTAATTGAATACACCCCTCTAGACTCCATTTGATAATAAAATGAAAAATGATAGCAAAACTAATTGAGTTTTTTGAAAAGTTAAAAAATAAGTTGAAGGATAATGTGATACAATGAGATGATTTCCTCTCATACTTATTTTTATGAATACAATTCCTTGGTCTCTTTTATTTTTTGTGTAAATTATTTCTTTATCACTGTTGAATGGAACAAGTCAAAATTAAGCAAACTTAATTTGAACGTGTGCTCATCTATCTATTATCTATTATTATTATTTATATAGTAAAATGGAGGAAGTATAGCACAATTAATGCAATCTTTAATTACTTTTATAAATAACTCTTTTGTCTTATTTTTTGATTGTCTGATCTTCTTTCTCTCTATTATTATAACATTGCTCATTAATAACAGTTATGATAATATATATGTACTCAATTTCTCATCCTATCAATTACTTTCAAATATGCATATTAGTTATTTTGCATTAATTTAAAAGTCTTTTTATGCATATCCTTATTTGTAATTAATTTACTTTTATATTTTTGTAATTATATTACATGGGAATTTTCATTTACCATTATACATTATATTTTTTATATTTATATAATTCAAAGCATTTATATATTCTGTAAATTGAGATGCTCACAATCGCATACCCCCAATTGAATAAATTGGAATACATTGAATTGACAAGTTGATTTCATTATGCATTAGCAATTTGTTGTTTTCTTACATTTGGGGTTTTTCATTATCATTTAGAAAGATTCTCAAATTACACCATGTGGGTGCTTGCTCAGATTTCTAACCCTCTCAAGTAATTCCACTTCTCTCTCTCTATATAATTCTCAATGTTTAATACTAGACCACCTGAATGCCCAATGTGTGTGTATCTATATATAAATTGGAATCCATTGAATTGACACGAATTTTTTGTAGTTTTCCTATTTTGTCCCTATATTTGTTTGCTTTATAGAATAAAAACAAAGATATGTTGCTATTAAACTACTTCTTCATTTATTAAATATTTCTTGTGTTAGCTTACATATTTGTGTATAAATTCATGTGCTTGATTGTCTAGTTTAATAAAATTGAAATTCGTGATTTTGTCTAACTCCCACCTATACAATTTATGGAGAAATATTTAATAAAACTGAAAGATGATTTAGTATTAACTTACCAGTATTGATTGTTTAAGATTGAGTAATTGATTCCCATTATTGATATTTTTTTTATTTATGATAACAGAAAGTTGCATGCTTAAAATAGAAATTTTCAAAGTTTGACCCATCTTTAGGCGGTTCAAATGAGGCTTGCTTTTATAATATAGAATAAATAAACAAGTAAGCAGAGCACACATGTCCACTTTCTCATTTCTATTTGGAATTTGATCTGTTGAGGTTTAATCATGTATATATATACTAGACCTCCCGCAGTGTGTGGTACTTGAATGCATACAATTTAAGGAGAAATATTTAATAAAGTGAAAGATTGTCTAGTGGTTAACTATGAGGGTTGATCGTTTATTTTCTTTAAAATCAAGAGTTTGATTCCTGGTGCTAGCAAATTATTTTGTGGAAAAGAAAATCACAAGGGTAAAATGGGCATTTCAAAAGTTTGACACAACTTTAGTGTTTTATCTTAATGTCTATAAATTTTTCTCAGAAAAAAAAATATATGTTTAAAAGAACTTTATGCATGCTTGCAGGTTGAGTATCCATGGATACAAGACTTTGGTTCTAAGCATGTGATTGCAACATGATATAATTAAAAGAACTTTATTTTGTGTTGGAAACAAGGGATTAGGTGAGGTCTTTATTTAAAATTGATTTTGAAACAACTTTTTTGACCATATGGATTGGGCGTTTATTTATTTTGTGTTGGAAACAAGGGATTTGGTGATGGGTGGTAGAGAATGTGGGTTACAGGACTTTGGGGTTATTATCAATGGGAGACCAAGAGGAAAATTTGGGGCTTTTGGAGGTTTATCTTTTCTTTTCATTTATGTGGCGGATTTATATTGTCTTCTTGGATTGGCTTTCTTAGAAGAAATCAATTAAAGGATGTCAGGTTGGGAAAAAATTGAATTCCTCACCTGCGTTTCACGTTTTTTCCAGCGAAGAGGATAGCGCCCTTTTTAGGAATTTTGTTAATATTGTTGAACTTCTTGGAAAACGGTTTGGGTCGAGGACTTGAGGGTAAAAAAAGCAGGGTGATAGGACTAATTGTCAGTAAGGGAAGAATTAATAAAAAGATTCGAAAGGTGATTGGGTGTTAGCGGCATGCCATCACCATACTATGGTGGAAATGGTGGTGGTGTAGTGGTTTGTAATGCAGCTTGTTTAGCCCATTAAGAACAACTCTCGTCCCCAACTTGTCCCCATGTTGCCACCTCTAATTTTGGTGGCGGAGAAATGTATCCAATAAATTGTGTTTACCAAGAAGGGGAAAACTTGTATTGTTTCAATTGGTCTTTATTAGCAATCCTATCCATTCTCATTTAAGATTCCTTCAAGTTGGCTAATAGAATTGAAAGATTAATTAGAGATTTTTGTTAGGAAGGGAAAGGGAAGGTAAGAGGGATCCCTTGTTAAAAAGTATGTAGTGTCCAAGTCAAAAAAGAAAGGGGATTTGGGTAAAGGAAATTTGATAAAAAGGAACCTAGCACTCTTGGATAAATGATAATTAAGATTTCTCTAGAGAAAAATACCTTTTTGGGTTATAAAAGTAAAATATGGTTCATATAATGGATGGGACTCTAAGAGGTGCATAACCAAATTTTCTTTTTGCTGATTTGGAAATTTATTAGTCACAGTGTCCTCAAAGAAATGAAAGAATCGTGGTGGAGAATGGATGGAAAACCCGAGTTGGGTAGGGTGTGATTGGAAATGTGTCTTTGTGGTTGTTTTCTCTTTGAATCTTTGAATCTTTTAACTTTATCTTGATTCTTTTGCTTCCATTGATTCTCTAACTTTGCGGGATTATGTTCTTCTTGTTATGTTCGAATTTAATCATTTGCTTGCAGAAAAAGTCTTATGGGAACCAGAGGCCATATTTTTCTACCGTTCGATCCTCCTAATCCTATTATCTAAAAATTTCAGTTTTTATTGTTTCACAATTCTTTTTTAAATTGGAAAGAGAATTTTATTTTGAAAAAAAAAAGAATTTTACTTGGCAAGGTGAGCCAATAGCCCACCAACATTATGAAAAAGAAAATAGAAGCATAATCCAAAGTCCAAAAAAAGAAATTGAATTTTAGGGCGCCCCCAATTTCATGTCATTCTTTGAGATTCTCCTGCGGGATGTAGGGTCTAAGGCCTAGTGATTATTAAAATAATGGTAAGTCTAATTTCGCATTAAGAAGAGAGGGCAAAGTCAATAAAGGCCCACGATTAAAATGTTTAATTTGCCAAATAGGGTTGCTCATATCTTATCACATTTTACTTGAAGACTATTATTATACATTTGCCAATATTTATATATTTACAATTTGGTTTTTTCAGTTCTCAAAGTGGTTGGAGTTAACTAAGCATCTGGATTTTGTTGAGACAATGAAGGCTAAGAGGATTGAACCTGACATTCAAACCCAAGCCTCCTTGTAACGACCCGACCCAACTGGGTCCAAAATTGCAATAAAAATAAATTCAAATTCAAACTTCATTTTATAATCAAAGAATTTGTAAAAATTACAATCTTTAAAACAAATACACATCTTTCCTCTAGTCAACAAAAATAATAATCTACACCGCACACGACCCACTAGTCAAAAATTGACTTCGTCTCAAGACACATGCGGTAAAAAATGAAAGGGGGCAGTACATAACACACATGAGTGAAAAGTTTCTCAACAGAATATTTTATACACAATAAAATATTCTAAACAACAATCTCGGTAATTCAACAATACCGAAAAATTCAACAAATCGTCAACCGGCCCCATACATGGGTTCCTCTTGGTAACATGTTAAAAACTACCCGTCTCACCCACCTCACCACATCGAAGCTTCTCTCTAAGCCTTACAAGATTGGCTTATTAGGTCTGTTGGCGAGTAAACTTAACCATGTACTAATCAATTCACAGCAATGCAACCCATATTAATAAATAACACTAAATAACGAGGCCAAATAAATACACAGAATTCAATTAACGTAATGAATTCAAGAGGAATACAACGTGCATGATAACAAATGAATACTCTAGAGATTTAGATGCATGTTACGTACAGCTCCTTACCTATCAAAAATAGTATCATAAAATAACACCATAATCCTCCAAAAAAAACCAACCACCAATCTCCATAAAACACCACAGTTCTCCTTCTATGGTTCCTTTTTTCTCCATACCGTCTTTTAGCCTAAAACAATCCAATATAAGTATATGAAGACCCATAGAGCAAAGCCACCAAATAAGTGGCCATGTTGGCTAAAAAAATGGCAAGGTGGCATGCTTAAAATCCAACACACATGGTTACCAAAAAGAAGACTTAATGACTAAGTCCTGTAATACCATTTATAACTCCAGCCCACTTAAATATATGTATACATAATAATAATTATAATAATAATAATAATAATAATAATTAATAATAATAATAATAATAATAATAATAATAATATAAATATGGAGTTATTACACTCCTAAAACTAACAACTATGTTCTCGAGTGGGCCTTGTTGAGAAAGCTGAGGCAGTCTTAAAATATATTCTTGAATTCTAGGCAGATTGTAATTTGAGTGAGAAATGGGGTGCATGGTTTCTGTATTCGATCGTCTTTTTTTAATTGCCCTTTGAAGTTAATAGGTTTTACACACAAGGA
>JAKCWG010000247.1:0-59982 GCA_021464415.1 Lonicera japonica
TTCCTCGAGTGCTTATATATCATATGTACACAAGTTACTTCACAAGAAATTACCCATAAAATAATCAATTGTAATGTAATCTGTGAAACATTTACAAAATGAACTTGGATCCTTATTGAACAAAATATTTCATATATAAAAAACAGAAAATGAAAAGGACTCAAAAGAGAGAAGGAAAAGGGGAGCAAGCACCAAGAAGAGTACAAAATGACTATTTGCATGAAAAAGCTACTTGCATGTACAAAAATAATGTTATAGCCGCCTCAAGTCATGGTGGTGCCCACCCAGACCCCAGAAGTATACCTGGCTTTTGTTTCTTAAAACATTACCTCTTGCACCGCCTTTAGAGCCCATAACATTAATACGAGCAATGGCCGTTTTATAGTCAGTTAAGGAGTGGCGTACGTTGACATGAGGGCCCTCGTCTCGGTGGAGTTATTTCCTCTTATAATCACCTCCAACAACACCTCTTTATCCTTAATGTCTTCAAACCACCAGTTCAATGGGACTCCTTCACCACTCTCTCCTGACGTATGAAAATCTTGGTGATGCACCGTTATTTCTGCTATCTACTGAGCTTTTATTACGCCTGTTGATGGTGTCACCTTACCCCACACCCAAAAAAATAAAACAAAAACAAATGCAGATATATTAACCATTTTCATATAATATCAAATTAATGTAGACTCACACGGCTGGTTATTTAAATTTCATCCTCAAGCCAATGGGGAAAAGCGAAACAACCACTAGGTCAAAAACCAAAAGGTTGTTCATCTTTAATGATGTTACACTGACCTTCTCAAATTAATTGATACGCGATATTCTCTTTCGCAAATTTGTTAGTGATTCTTAGATTGCATGTGTCTTGATCTTGAAGGACTATTATGTTGGTACCGACTACTATTTATGGAACATAAGCTAACTCTTCAAGCATGGCCTTTACTCTATCATTCAATTTGAACATCTTACCAAAAACCTATATCCTCGTTTATCTATCAACAAGCGCAATTTCAATATGGAATTTGCACCGCACAGACTTATAATCACTTTCAAGCACTTCCATGCATGCCTTGTACCTATATATCGAATAGGCCACAAGTTTAAAAATTACCATAAAATTAAGAGAGTAAAAAGGCACTAACACTTCAGAAATGTTTTGTACTGAAGACTATATACAGCTTGGATTGACTTGATACATTCCTATAATCTAAATAAGTAACAATTGACTTATTTGACAACTTTTACTTATGGATACGGTTGGCTGCGATTCGACATGTTGTCATAGGTTACATGCTTTTCTTTCTTTCTTTTTTCATTTTCTTTTTAAGTAAAAGGGGAAAGGATTATGAGAGTAATTTTGAAAAGTTAACTTGTGTAATTTTAAAATTAGAAATTGTTAGAGTTTTTATGTATTATTGAAAAAAAAGGAAGAAAACTAAAGCAAGCATTCTATGTGTATTCTTAAGTGCCACATAGGAGAAATGTAATTTTTTTCATGGGTTTGCATGAGGGAAAATTTGGCTAAGGGTTTGAGCCCTTTGGGCATTAGACTTTTACGCTATTGGGTGAAGATTTGGATGGTGTGGTTCACTGCGCGCGCTGACTGGATCGACCAAGGGGTAAAATATTATCTTTTTGGACAAAATCAATAGCAAAGCCACATGCCCTACATGTTTAAACAAAATCAAGTCAAAATAAGAAGGGGAAGAAAGTTACTAATCAATTTAATAATTTATGATGTTCCTTTGTTAGGCTTTTAGAAGCCACATAAGCTTTCCGCTCTTGTTGGGGAAAACAATATTTGAACCACAATTTGCCTAAAAAAATACTATAATACTATCCCTTGATTTTTTTTATTTCTTTTATAGAGGGAATGGATAGATCTAGGTGGGCATGATGAGGGAGAGGGGAGCCATTCTCGTGCTCATTAGAACAAACACCATTGAGCCACTAAGCTATGGCCCCATATCTTATTTTGTTTGAATAATAACCCGTGTGGGAGGAAGCCAACCCTTATACGAAGGAAGGGGAATGTGGCCTAGCCCTAAGGTTCTACTCATTTTCATAAAGACGATTATAGTAACAAAATTTTATTCCGCTAAGTCCTTAAGTAAAATTGAATCTCCTATTCAACTCAGGGGTGTCGAGTATAACAATAACCATATTAGAGGTCAGTTGGCAAATGTGCAACCGGTTTTCTTTAAAAAAGCTCTACCAATAATGGATAAAAAGGGAAGGTTAAGACAGCTCCAATGAAGAATGTGGTATATATTGGATATTGAACTTTTGGCATAAATTGAGTGACACCAAGCCTAAAGGGATCCTCTTTCATACAACACTTCTTCTAGATAATCCCATATGGAATATATTTATCCTCAAAAGCCATTTTTTTGGCTTCACTAAGAAGACTCCAATTTCCCATAATGTAAAGTTTATTAGAAACAAAAATAAATGGAATGGTAGAGTCAAGAAGAAATAAAAAAAACAAAATACTAAAACGCAGGATTTGGAACAGAGAAATCTAAATTATAGAGGGAGATAGAGAATTCTAGCTATGAATTTTTGATTAATAACTTTTTTTAAAAGAGAGGATGAAGACGAAGGTGAAACAAGAAATAAAAGGAAAAATGGGATATAGTGTTTTTTATACCCCCCCCCCTTTTTCTTTTCCCGAACGTTGTTTTTCTCTTCGGGAACTGGTATTTAATGATCAGACCTCATTAATGAGGTGTGACAACTACTCCCGCCAAAACTCAAAAAATGAAACTTAATTACTTTTAGAAGCCAAAACTTGTATAAGGATAGGAACAAAATTTCTAATAGGCAAAAGTTATAGTTGAAGAAAGCAGTACTGATTAAGCTGCACGCATTGAAGCTCAAGAAATTGACATAGCTCAAATGCTTAAGGGGCAATTGAGGAGCCAAAAATATTGATCTGGATTGGGCCTAAAGAATTGGGTAAAACCCGTTAAGGATTGAAGAAAGGGACAAGGCCTAGAGCGGAGTGCCTTAGTACTACAGCCGAGTAGAATGAGATTTGTCGATCGACTAAATTGTTGAAAATGCGAGCTTGGCCATACTCACCAATGAGGATACGACACTTGCACTGGCTGAGAAGGGCATACTACTTTGCCATGATGGTCGTTATGACCAATAACAGAGAAATAGCAGTAAAGTGCGAAATTAGTTAGTTAGTTAGTTGCGGATAAGGATTAATACACCTATAAAGTGCTCGAGTAAAGTCCAAGTTCAGCCATTTATATTCATTTTACTGTCCACCCATATAGAGCCTTCTAACCCTAATTATATGCATATAAACAGAAAAGGGAAAGCTCATAAAAAGGGGATCTGATCCTGAATTTGAGGCAATAGGCAACAGAGAATGAAAGAGGTGGTAGCTTGTATACACTTCAATTGTTATTACCAAGTTAATACAAAACATAAACACACAAAAGTAGGATGTACTGCCAAAAGAATGTGAAAATTCCTGGGGAACCTACCTATATATAAACAGAAATTTGTTGTCTATTATGCATTTGATCCATTAATTTTTAATAAGAACTCCTTGTTGTAAGTAAGCCCAAATATTTGGTCACCCAAATTTACCTTTCCCCCACGTACCTATCATTTGTGGTTTATAATGGCCTTCAATTGGTTGATGTTAATTTCATCTAAGGAGGGTTTTGCAAAGGCCTTTTTAGTACCACCAATTGTAAAGGAAAGAAAGAACATTAGCAATAAAAAAGGAAAACAAGAAAGCTTAAATGTAAAATGCCGAATTTAAAATTACCCACAAGGGGAGCTAAATTATCTTGGCACTGGTTTATTTACAGGGTCAGGCTCTATAGCTGGTTATGATTATTGTGTCTGAATAATAAACTTTGTGGGAGGAAGCCATCCCTTATATGAAGGAAAGGAATATGGCCTAAGCCCTAAGGTTCCACTCATCTTCATAAAGACAAAGAAAGTAACAAATTTTTAATCCTCTAAGTCCTAAAGTTAAATTCAATCTCCTATTCAACTTGACGGTGCTGAGTACAACTCTAATCACATTAGGGGTCAATTGGCAAATGTGCAACCGGTTTTGTCTAAGAAAGTCTTCCAATAATGGATCAAAAGGGTCGGTTAACTTAGCTCCAATGAAGAATGATGTATATACGGGATATTGATCTTCTGGCGTAAATTAAGCGTCACTAAGCCTAAAGGGATCCTCTTTCTTACCACACTCCCGCCAGATAACCCCATCTGGAATATATTTATCCTCAAAAGCCAATTTTTGGCTTCACTAAGGAGATTCCATTTATCCATATTATGAAGTTTTTCAGAAACAAGAAGAAAAAAAATGTTGGAGAAACGAAGAACAGTGAAGTTAAAAAAACCTTAGACGGTGAAAGTGAAGAGAACTTACAATGACTTGAGGAAATCTGAAAATGAAAAACTAAAACGCACGATTTGGAACGGAGAAATCTAAATTAGCGATTTGGATAGAGAGCTCTAGCTGAGAAGGGTAGATTGAAAACATATGTTCTTGAGAGAGGATGAAGACGGAGGTGAAATAAGAAAGAAAATAAAAAATGGGATATAGGGTTTTCTATACCCCCTTTCTCGCTCTTCCCAAACCGTGTTTTTCTCCTCGAGAACTGGTGTTTAATGATCAAGCCTCATTAATGAGGTGTGATAGCCGCTCTCGCTAGAACTCAAAAATGAAAATCAATCAATGAATGTGTTACATTTGGCGAACCCGTAACCAAAAACTGAAAACTTGCTTTGAGAAGCCAGAACTTGTATAAGGATGGGAACAAAATTTTGGGTAGGCAAAAGCTGTAGCCGAAGAGTAATGACACTGATTAAACACCAAGCATCTGAGCACATGAAATTGCCAAAGCTCAAATGCTTGAGGGCAATTGAGGAGCCCAAAATATTGATCTGGTTTGCATTTAAAGAATTGGGCAAAGCCCATTAAGGATTGAAAAAAAAGGACAAGGTCCAGATAATCAGAGTGCCTTAATTAATACTACAACTGAGTAGAATGAGAATTGCCAATTATGATTAAATCAACTAAATTGCTGAAAATTCCAGCTTGGCCATGCTCACCAATGAGGATAGGACACTTGCACTGGCCGAGAAGGGCATATTGCTATGCCGAGATGGGTGTTATGACCAATAACAGAGAAACAACAGAAAATTGCAAAATTAGTTAGTTAGTTGTGGATAAGGGTAAATCCACCTACGAAGTGCTGGAGTAAAGTCCAAGTTTAGCTGGCCTTTATATTCATTTTACTGGTCACCCTTATAGAGCCTTCTAACCCTAATTCAACGCATATAAATAGAAAAGGAGAAGCTTATAAAAAGGGGATTTGATCCTGAATTTGAGGCAATAGGCAATAGAGAAAGAAAAAGTTGGTAGCTTGTATACTCTTCAATTGTTTATACAAGTTAATACAAAACACAAACACAAAAGGAGGTCGTACTGCCAGAAGAATGTGAAAATTCCTGAGGGTACCTACCTATAAACAAAAATCTGTTGTGTATTATCCATTTGTCCCGTTAATTTTTAATAAGAGCACCTTGTTGTAAGTGAGCCCAAATTTTTGGTCACCCAAATTTACCTTTCCCCCACGTACCCATCGAAGTAGAAAAAGGGTGGGGGCAAAAGATTGAACATTTGCCATTAAATAAAACGTATACTTTTTCTGGACAGGACAATTTCGAGGATGGGCTTGATTTTTGTTAGCAATTAATTACGAATACAATCACTTAATTAGCCACCAAGTATTTATGGTTTGGTTCCAATTTCTTTTAATACATATATTTATATTTATATCAATTATTTAAAAAGAAAAGCAAATAAATTAAAGGACAGAAAACTCAGCAGTCAATTAGAAGGTGAGCTAGGTTTGCTCTCTTGCTTTTCATTATTTTCAACTTATTTCCATGAATGCATGTGCCTCCATGTTTGTTGTGGTTTCTGTTTCTCAGATACTGGAACATGCATATATGTGTTTCATTTCATTTGATTGACTTTCCAAGATTACTTTAATTTTTATATTTGAAAATTTCTTTCTTTAGAGATCTCTCTCAAGCACAAAGTTCAATTACAAATTGTGAACGGAAAGATTTAGTGAATAAGTCTATCTATGTACTGTTTATTATTTGAATCATGCGCATTATTTACAATAAATTAATCGAGAGCATACATACGCCTAATGAATAGTATATATAGTTAGAGCGGTCGAACGTTTATTAATTAAACTAGTATTTATATTTAATTAATGAAAAGTTGTATGAAAGGCACTAACAAATGCAAGAATTAATGAAAAGTTGTATAAAAGGCACTAATGAATGCAACAATTCAGGCAATGGTTTAGAACCTCCCAAAATTAACTCAATCTTTACGTTCTTCTTTATGCTGGGTTGATTTGATTTAATAGTCATTGATCTTTTCTTTTAAAAGAAAAGAGAAATATTATGTAACTCAAAAAAATATTATAAATTATAAGTAAAATAAATTTGAACTACATATTTATACCCGAGTATTTCAAAAGAGAGAAAAGTGAAAGAATGATAAATATTGGTTCAATTTTTTTTTAAGTTGTATTTTATAGTTTTTTTCAGGTGAGCAGTACTGCTAGTGAATAATGATAAGGCCTTTTTTTTTTCTCTCTTTTGAAATAAAATGAAAAACTTGTATTTAAAAAAAAGAAAAGAAAGAACAAATTTAGCGCCGATGTGGTCATGCATGTGTGAAGTTAGGACATAATAGTCCTCAATGAAAGGAAAGTTAATTTTTTTAATTTTTTTTAATTCAATTACTCTTCAAATACTTTGAATCAATCAATTAATTAATTAATTTTGTGAAAGTAACCAGCAGAAATTCAATTCAGTAAAGCAATTGACTTGAGAAACTATTAATTAAAATTTAAATAATTTCTTCAACCTGAAGTTATTCTTTGGCTCCGTTTGATTGCAAAGATGGAAAAGGAAAATAAATTTAGTTAGTTTGTGTGAAAAGATAAAAAATAAGGTGAGAGATGTTACTCATTTTATAAGTATATATCCTCCATCCTTAAACATTTTGGTGGAAAATTTGTACTCACCACTAGGTAAAGAAAATTATTTCATGAAAAAACTTAAAAATCAAGAGGATATCACTTTTATCACTCAAACTTATTTTCCATCTTTTTATTAAAACTAACTCAATTTATTTTTCTTTTCCACTTTCCAATCAAACGGAGCTTTTATGTACATAATTTGGGCATTGATTTGGACTAATTGAGTAATGACGGCCATGAGTAATTTGGAAATTAACTTAATTATTGTGTGATATATCAAGTGCACTATGAGCTATAAATACTTAAGTACGGACTAATAGAACTGTTGATTTAAATTTGTTGGCGTTAGTTCATAGGAAGAATATTCTGCTCAAATCAAAGTCAAATACATGGCTTAATTTCATTAATAAGAATTCAACTTTCAATCTCTCGCTTCTTAAACTCCGATACCAATTAGCTAGCACTATCAATGTACTACGAAATTAAATAATTACGTTACTATAAGTGGAAGATTGAGTACGTACACATTGCTCGTGCACACCCAAAATCATCAATTAGCAATAAATCTTAAGATTGTACACATATTTTGGTTCAAATCATGTTTGAAATTTGTAGGAGTGATTAATTGTATTCTAAAAACTTAGATATATAATTAAGAGTATCAGGCTATAAAGAGGAATTTTCTCTCTTTAACAAAAAGAAGGGATAATCATTTGAAAGGATAATTGGATGAAATTTTTCATAAAATTTTGTTGAGATGATCTATATTGTGAGCAAATTACTTCCACCAAATTTCATAAAAAAAAAAATTCAACCTAGAACCGGGTAAGATGATCATCAAAAAATTTAAAGGATAAAAATATACAAATATACCAATTTTTCAAAACACGTACTTCTGGGTTGAATCTTTCTGTGAATTTTTGTAAAGGTGATCTACTCACTATATAAATCATTTCTACAACTTTTTATAAAATAATTTATCGATTTGCCCTTTTAAATAATAATATATTTTTTTTATTAAAATGAAAGAATTTCTTTTTATAACTTAATTCATATAACTAATTATTCGTTATAGTTATCGAAGACCTTAAGAACATAATGCGTCATGGTTCGTAATGTCTTTGACTAAATTCGATCCAATAATTCTGACATTTTGACCTTCTATCTCAATCACTGCCTAATTTATTATTTTATTGGACTAATTAAATATATGTCACTGTATATAATTTCATGCATCATTATATAGGTAATTAACCATCAATTAATTGCTTTTTAAAAAAAAAAAAAAAACCATCAATTAATTGTTTTTTCCGTCGCTGGTAGTACCTACTTTTATAACTTTCTTCTCTCCACCATACATTGTTCAATAATTTTTTTATAAGAATATAATTAATGAAAAAAAGAATTTTACTTGTTTGATTATAACTTTTATTTGTTTATAGAATATTAAAATATTAAATTTACATTAGGATTTGTTCTCTTATGATTCATATCAAGAGGTTGAAATTAACATATGTTGATAAGTCCACATGAAACTACCACTTTTAATATCATAATATATATAACTCAAACTCAAACCAAGTGACCAATAAATGTATATATTCCTTTAAATACACCGTTAAATCTGCGACACTCATAATTGCAATTGTAGATTCACATTTAAAATTTTATTTGAGTGACACGCTCGCATTATATACAATACTAGCAGACGAACACTTGTTCTGGCACGCTCCCAATTGCGCTTGATCTAATTAGCATTCTTATATAGCTACACTTAAATATTTTCAATGTTATCACTTTGGTGTTCTCCTAATTACTGCAATTCTTTGACAAACATTTTACTTATTGTTAGCCTGAAAATAAATTCAAATATTATTTCCTATGAAAATTAAGAGGGATAAGTGGATAACCCTCTAACTACACCTTTTTATTATTATAATTATTCTTTCAATTATTTTGTAATCTTAAGTTCGACCAAGTTGTAAATTAAATGATGTTTAATTAGTGTCATTTGGTAGTTGTTATTTTAATTAATTAACCAACTATTCATTGTAAATTAAACAATGAATGCCTTTTTTGAGGGGTAAATAGACAAATTTACCCCTCAAAAGAGTTAGTTAGTTGTGGATAAGGGTTAATTCACAGATAAAGTGCTCGAGTAGAGTCCAAGTTTAGCCCTTTGTATTCATTTTATTGTTCACCCTTATAGAGCCTTCTAACCCTAATTATATGTATATAAATAGAAAAGGGAAAGCTCATAAAAAGGAGATCTGGTGGCTTGTATATTCTTCAATTGTCATGTTAATACAAAAACACACAAAAAAAGAGGACGTACTGCTAGAAGAATGTGAAAATTCCTGAGGGAAGCTACCTATAAACAAAAATTTGTTGTCTATTATTCATATTTATACCTAATAATTAATAAAAAGTTGTATAAAAGGTACTAATCAATGCAACAATTAATAAAAAGTGGTATAAAAACCACTAATGAATGCAACAATTCAGGCAATGGTTTAGAACCTCCTAAAATTTGACCACCGGCCAACACACAGATGTATATATGATTTAGTATAACATGCAGTAAATAAATATCCTTTTGACCTTTAACTTTAAGAGTAACATGAGGGTGGGAGAGATTAATTAACTCAATCTTTACGTTCTTCTTTCTTCACTACATGCACGCACCAATTGGCTTGGTTTTTGAGAGTAACATGAGGATGGGAGAGAAATATTATAATTTTTTTTTTAAAAAAATTGTGTTTAAAAAGTTCAAACTCGGCGGCTAACAAAATAAGTTCAAAAGAAAAAGAAATAACTTATAAACTTTGCTGGAGAAGCTTAATTAACCCTGAAACAAAACAAACAAAAAATAAAACTAAAGGGAAGTCTAATGGTGCTTCAATTCCTAGTTAGGCGGCAAATAATAACCTTTCGCAGGCTATAAAGGAGGGTCCAACTTCATAGTACTCTGAGTTGCCTTAGCAATTTCTTAAATTCAATTGTTAAAATTCTATATGATATATATGGTCTAGGTTTGGTACGGACCATTCGTAGACGAATCAGCCATAATTTAACGACGAGTTTTCATTACCAAAATACTCAGAGATGTTTTAAGCAATGAATATTTATTGCTAAAGGTGAGGTCCGCATATGAACTATTTGCACCAGATCTGGCCGATAATATATACATGCTTTCTTTGTAATTCTTATTTAATTTTAAGTCATTCAATATTTTCAAAAAAAATAAAAAACCCACCACGTATGCAAGCTGCTTGTTGTATTAGATAAACTCCAATGCTACCAATATATTAAAATATTGCAGTTAAAAATATTATTATTTTTCTTTAGTATGAATAAAATTTTTCGAGCATGAACATATAATGCATTTAACAAAAACATGGAAGATAATGCCATGGCTTGTTTTAAAATAAATTTGTTAATATTTATTTTTGTGAAAGAGAAAGAGATGCCATTTTCACTTTTTCATTTTTGTTATGGCGTTCCCAAGCTGGGGTTTGATCATTGGACACAAACTATTACTCTTTGAAAGTAACTGCTGCTCGTCAAAGTAGATTTTGTTTTTTTGCCAAAGTAAGTCATTTTTTAAATTTAATAACTAAACTAAGCCACTTATTAATATATTTTTCTCTATTTGATAAAAATATGAAAAACTAAAAATAAAAACACTTGATTTGTTTGATAAGTTGGAAAGTAAGTTGAGTCATGTGATGAGTTATTTTCCATTTCATGATCATTTTTATGAGTAGATGTCCTAAATTCTTCATTATTGTAGACGGGAGATTTTTCTTCCTAAACCCCAAAAGATAATATTTCCATGGAACGAGTCAAAAAACAAGAAGAAATCTAGCCATATGCCTCAACTTATTTTTTAATTTATCATAAAAATCAAGTGTTTTTATATATTACTATTTTTTATGTTATTATTAAACGCATATATATAATAATATATTTTCAACAATCAAACACACTTATATATATATAAATTAAAGTTACTTCAATTGATAAAAGATCTCAAGTCACATGGTGACATCCAAAACATACATTCTTATATGATATATATAGTTAATTACCTTAATTAGTCCCACCGCCGTCGTAACCTAAATAAATTACTAATAAATTAATAGGAAGTAGCACCTAACTAACCATAATTCAGCTATATATACCACTAACTACATATATTCTCTACCAACAAGAATCCAACTCCTCTCTCTCTCTCTCTCTCTCTTACAAAAACACAAAAAAATACAAAGAAATGGCCATGCTCATAAAATCTCGTCTGTTATTCTTCTCTTTTATGTCAACCATATTATTAATGTGCTTGCCAAACGTGGCACGAGCGGTAGTAACGTACAATGTTTTAAGTTTCGGAGCTAAAGGGGACGGCGTGAGGGACTCAACGGGACCGTTCTTGAAGGCGTGGGCATCGGCGTGCAGCTCGACCCAATCGACTACGATTTACGTGCCGAAAGGGAGGTACTTGCTAAAAAATGTGGAGTTTAGAGGGCCATGCAAGAGCAAGATTAAGGTGCAAATAGATGGGACACTAGTTGCTCCTTTGGATTATAATGCAGTTGGTAAAAGTAGGAGTTGGATATTGTTCATAAAGGTTAATAGGGTTAGTGTTGTTGGTGGTACCATTGATGCGAAGGGTTCTTCCTTTTGGTCTTGCCGCAAATCTCGTTCTAATTGCCCTGTTGGTGCAAGGGTATATATAACTTTATGCTTACCCAACATTATTCATATATCAACATAATTTATTTAGTTAGTTTAACAAAATAATTTATTTTGACGCAGTCGATAATGTTCAACTGGGCGAACGACATTGTGATAAGCGGCTTAACATCGATAAATAGCCAGCTAATGCACATTGTAATCAACAGCTGCAACAATGTGATGGTTAGTAATGTGAAAATTATCGCGCCAGATGACAGTCCAAACACAGACGGCATTCATGTGCAAGGCTCCACGGACGTGACCATAAAAGGGTGTAACATAAGAACAGGAGATGATTGCGTTTCTATTGGTCCAGGCACCTCCGGCCTGTGGATGGAGCGTATACAGTGCGGCCCTGGACATGGCGTAAGGTAATTTCATAATGCTCCGAGACCTAATTTTAAATTTTAAATTAAATCATATCATTCTGAGATTATTATATAAATAATAATATTAGTGATTAAAATTTATTTTATTTGACAAATGCAGCATTGGTAGTTTGGCGAGCGAATATAACGAAGCTGGTGTTGAGAATGTGACCTTAATTAACTCTGATTTCATTGGGTCAGATAATGGGCTGAGGATAAAATCATGGGCTAGACCCAGCACTGGGTTCGTTAAGAAAATTCTTTTTCAGAACATTGTTATGAAAAATGTTGAGAACCCAATCATCATAGATCAAAATTACTGCCCCAACAAATTAAATTGTCCTGGCAAGGTATATATAACTCTCTCTCTATCTCTCTCTTATACACTACACATTTATATAGCCCAAAACCAACCGTGGCACGGGGGCTGAATTGGAAGTACATATAACTAAGTAATGATATATTCACCAACTTATATGAGAAGATTTGTGGACCACAAAAATGGTACACATATTTGAGGTCTCTATAAGATACTTCATTTGATTGACTAAATTTTGTCTACATTCTTTGTTTTACATAATATAACTATGGGGAAGTACACTTAAAATTATTGTCCGTTTGTACATACTCTTGTTTCTCTATCTCAATCATTTTGTTTTTGTAGACTTCTGGGGTGAAGATAAGCAATGTGACGTACAAGAATATAGTAGGAACCTCGGCAACAAAAGTAGCAGTGACCTTCGATTGTAGCCCTACCATTCCATGCACATCCATTATGTTACAAGATGTAAAGCTTAATTATCACAACAACACTCCACAATCCCTTTGTAAGAATATAAGGGGAATCGCTAGGGGTGTTATCAGGCCCAACAGTTGTTTTTGATCGATCTTAAAGTTTGACTTTAATATATACATATATGTAGCCGATTAACGCGCGCGAATGTTTTATGTTAATTTGCAGAACAAGTATTGTTATGAAGATTTCTATGTATTATTTGCTTCCACTATTGTACGTTGTTATAGCATATATATAAAGGTAAAAAGATATTGCTTTACGAACGCAATTACACCTTATACATTCTTATTTTTGTAATATTTATATGGTCCTCTATACTCTCTTTCCATATATATATATATATGTATACTAAATTAAATAATAACCTGAAAATTACAAAAATTTAGAGAAAATATATATGAAATTGAGTCTTATATCACACAATGTTCTTAAAACTTACATTCGCATGGTTCATTGATCCATGATTTGCAATCCCCCCTTGCAAGGGCGAGATAAAGTTTTATTTTTATTGATTGCTTAACAAGCTTATAAGAGGTGATCCCTTATAAACCCATCAATTTTCCCCAAAATTTCCATGTGAGATTTCCCTTTTTTCTGTCATTCCATTTCATTTTTCCATATCAAGTTGCTCACTTTGGGTGACATCCATCCTATAACCATTTTGAGCAAACAAATATATGATTTTAATGTACCCATTGGAGGTGGGGATGAATCTACAATAAGCTTTTACAATTGAATGTGATGTCCAACTCAAAATTACTCTCCAACGGCTCGATTTTTTTTTAAACCCATTATTTTTTGAACAGATTATTGATATGAGTTAAACAATGCTCTCAAAAAAATAAACTCATGGTGCATAGAACACAATTAAATTGAAGATAACTTCGGATTTCACTTTAAAAGGATTTTCTTAGAAGACAAATGAAGAAAAAGTGATAAGTTTGAGGGTTAGGGATTTTATTAGTCGAAGTTCTATATTAACTCTTAAATAAGTTAATCTAAATTGTCCAAGGCTTTAGGATTAATCTAATTAAACTAACTACTTTAAGCCAATGGGGTGTTTGTTTTTACCTTTGAATGTTTAATGGGAAAGTTTTAAGCATTTAGTGGTGCAATATGCTGTTTGTTTTTTTAAATCATTAAAAGGTAAACAACTACTTTTTTTTAATGGTTGAGCATTCAACATTTAGAGGCATCATTTATACTAAATCCTGTATTTAAACCATTAAATAAGTTTTGAAT
Source organism: Lonicera japonica (assembly GCA_021464415.1). Lineage (NCBI taxonomy): Eukaryota > Viridiplantae > Streptophyta > Magnoliopsida > Dipsacales > Caprifoliaceae > Lonicera > Lonicera japonica. Next base: position 14,193 of record JAKCWG010000247.1, read on the forward strand.
ATGCAAATAGTGGTGGAGAGTATATGCTTGCACTACACCAGTGGGGGGTTTAGGCGACGTAGTCAATTGATTACGTCGCATAGGATATACAAAGGCAGTGTAGAAACACATACGTCGCATTAGATTTTCTTAGATGACGTATAAAAATACTCCGTTGCCTAGAATAAACTTAGGTGACCTAGGTATCACTTATGTCGTCTAAGAATACCTTAGGCGACGAAGTAAGCAACCTACGTCGCCTAAAACGCTTTGACTACCGACACTTTAGGTGATGGTCAACTAGGGTTTGACCGTGCCCTTTAGGCGACAGACTTATATATCTACATTGCCTTATGTTACCTCTTAGGTGACGTATGTATATACCTACGTCGCCTAAAGGTCTTTTCATCTTCAAAGACCAGCATCTCTTCCATTTTTGGGATTTGAAGGGTTTGGAGTGTTTTTTGGGCGATTTTGGCGATTTGAAGCTGAAAATCAACATTATTTCCCTCATTAAAGGCTAATTTTATCTTTATGTACTTTATCTCTTAATAATATTAATTTTTAAGTAATATTTGTATTTATATATATGCTGAGATTTGTGTAGAAAATGTATATTTGTTGTTGAAAATATGATATTATCGTTAGTTGTTAGCCCTATTTGATCTCTTGGTTAGTATTATTGATAGTGGATGCTAATATTTTAGTATAAATTTGTAGATTTGTAGATTTGAAAATATATGTTTATTGTTTAAAATATATATTGTTATATGACAGTGAAAATGAATAAATCTTGGATGCAATGCTCAAGAGGTTCAACGCAATTCATTGTGGAGATAATGGATTTCTACACGTTTATATGAGATAATAGCAACAGTGTGTGATGTGTCAAGAAATTAGTACACTATAACCCACTAATTTATACTTTGGAGAGCATATATTTTTATATTTGTTGTATTTTTAGTGTTTTTCAGGTGTTTAGAATTAAATTGGAAGATTTCAAAGCAAGAAGAGATTGACTGCGCACGTCACCTGTGTTCAAGGAAATTATGGTTCTTATCCGTACGGAATTTGAAGAAAACTCCAAAGACAAAAGTTTGAGATCTTTAAGTTAGCTACGTGTGGGCAAAAACCTTGCATCAATTGGATTCGGAGCAAAAAGTTATGGCTAAAATACGATCAGTGTGCCAAAATATTAATTCCAGCGAGCCCATTTAATTAATTAGAGAATTGGCCCGCTTGCAATCCATCAAAGCCCACTCGCCTAGCCTGTTACCCAGCTCCCAAGCCCACCTGCAGCTCAGCCCAGTGCAACCAAATAAATGAACCAAGTCTCACTTGCAGCAGCCCACTCATTACACAAGCCCAGAAGACTTACCTAATTAAAACTAAGCCCACAACTCAAGAAAACCCTAAGCCACCAACCATCCAAAATCCTAAGCCATTGTCTTCATTATAAAGAGAATCACCTGAGGCAATTAAAGGGAGAGACAAGGAGGCAACAAATCATCAATTAGACAGAGAGCAGCAGCCGAGCACTTCTCTCATTCTTTTTTTCCTTCCTTTTGTTCTTTTCCTTTCCATTTTCAATTTTTGCCAGAACCTTTATTTTTATTGTCAATTGGATGCTGGTAGACTATTACAATTAATTCAGAATTATTTTCTTCTTCTTCAATTTATTTGCACGTACTCAAGTAAGTATTTAATTTATTTATTTGTGCATTATTTAATTATGTTTTGCGTTTTAATTGTAAGCATGCTAGGCTAGATTATTATCTAGGGTAGAGGATGATTATATTTGATTGATTCCCTTACACGTATTCATGCCAATTAATTCCACCCATTTAATGCTTTAATGTTAAAAAAATAATTCTTCCTATTGAATGCCTATTTTAATTGATATAAAAATAAAATTGGATTTTCATTATAATTTGTTTGATTCATTTTATAATTTGTTGAAAGCGGATATAAATTGTGTTTTGACGGATATAATGAGTGTTTTGATTTTATATATTAGTTTGGCTATGGAAGAATTAATAATTAGACTTTAAAAATTAATTGGGCTTAAATGTTTTTATTTTCCACATCTAATAGAGTCGAGAGACCAAATTAATGCGAGACAAATAGTAGAATTTATTAGGCATGAATATTAGGAACATGATATCAAATATATGATTTCTCCACCCTAGTATTTTTTAAATTGATTATTTTTTTAATATTTTATTAATTGATTATTTAGTTAATATGTTATTAATTAAATATTTTATTAATGTTTTTAATTGATAATTCACAATCTCCCAATTTCTAAACTAGATTAGGAATTAATCATAATTAGTAAGTGATAAAAATATCAAGTCCGTTGGATTCGACCTCGCACTTGCATATACTATACTATATAGCGATTCGTGTACTTGCGAGTAAACAAAACAAGTTTTTGACGCAATAGTGTGATGGGATTGTATCTGTGTCCTTGCAAACAATGTTACAAAATGGGCACATGGCTCAGCTTGGATGACGTATACGCCTACTTGACCAGTAATGGTATAATACCGTTGTATACCGTATGGTACTTATATGGTGAAGTGCAAGAAATACAGCAGCACACAGCGTCTTCGAGTAACAATGCCGATCCTTGTAGTAACCCGATTATGGTGTTCGTGCAAGATGCTTTTCCCTTCTGTGAATCGTACAATCACCCTGGCGTTGACACTGTACTTCAGGCTGATCTAGTTGTCAAAGAAAATATGATGTCATATCAGTGTCTCTTAGACGAAGCAATGACTCCATTGTACGAGGGTATTAAGGTGACTGCATTGTATTCTATGCTTAGATCGTTACAACTGAAGCGGGATTGCAATATTGCGGACACGGCCTTCAACAAGTGGACTGCAGAAATGAATTATCTGTTACCCGAAGAAAACAAGTATCCAGACTCATACGCAGCTACAAAAAATACCTTGAAGAAGATCGGCATAGGTTATGAGGTGTTCCATGCTTGTTTTACAAAGATGGTGCATATCTAGATCAATGTCCTGTTTACGGTGAGTCGAGATGGGAATAAGATGATACAGGCGGTGCTAAGTGGATTGCCTGAAAAATTATTCGGTACTTCCCTTTAACACTGAGGTTGCAGCGTTTATACATGTCCGAAAGCATTGCAAAGGAAATGCGGTGGCATGGAGAAAGAATAGCAAAAGATCTTGAATTTCTGAAACACCCAGCGAATGGGAAGCATGGAAGGATTTCAACAGGTGAAGTCTATATTTACAGTTTGTAATTGTATATATATACAATAATTAATAAACAGTTTATATATTCAAGTATTGAATTTTTTCTTGTCAGTTTTAGGTTACATCCGTAATTTGCGTTGGACTTCAGAAACGTGTGCCTCGCTCTAGCGTCCGGCAGGTTCAGTCCCTATGGGTCTACGGCCGTGCCATATAGCGCTTGGCCTGTTATTGCAATACCATATAAATTTCCTCCATCGTTATGTATGAAGAAGGAGTTTAACATGCTAGTGATGCTTATATCCGGTCCCAAGTCTCCGAGAAAGTGTCTCAATGTGTTTATGAGATCGATGATCGAGGAGCTTAAAATGTTGTGGGAAACGGGAGTTCCGACTTGGGATCGATACAGTGAAAAGGCATTTAACACGAGGGCAGTCGTGATGTGGACCATAAGCGACTTCCTAGGATTAGGGATGTTGGGAGACATTCAGACAAAAGGGTACAAGGCATGTCCCATATGTTTGGACGATATTGATGCGGTGCACAATAATGAAAGAATGTCGTACCAAGGCGCGCGTAGATGGCTACCCTTAGATCACCACTATCGGACGCGACCAGCAACGTTTAATAGTAAGCAAGATTTTAGAAATGTCCCACCAACTATGTCTGCAAGATAGTTTTACGCAGCAACCATTAAGCATTCATACCCTCCTCAATCGATGCATTCACATAACGACTGCAAACAGGTACGCTTCTTAATACATGATATAGTACGGAGTTTGTAATTTCGATTAAGTTTTAATGAGTTTTCATCCACATTTTTAGGCACCTAAAAAGAGATTGTGTTGGACTCACGTCAGTATATTTTAGGAACTTCCTTACTAGACTACATCTAGTGTGAGACATGCATTAGATGTCATGCACATCGAAAAAAATGTCTTCGGCACTGTTCTAGGTCTTAATGGAAAGACTAAGAACAATGTGAAATCTCGCGCAACTTTAGAGATCATAGGCATACACAGCAACCTCTGGGAGAAGAAAAGGCCGTCAGGCAAAATGATGCTGCCTCAGGCTGATTACACAGTTCGGCCAATGGATCAGAGGGCCGTATTTGATTATATTGCTGCTGTTAAGTATCCAAGAGGTTATGCGGGAACCCTAAAGAAAAAGGTCAAAGTCTCTGATAAAAAGTTCTATGGATTGAAAACTCACGACTGCCATGTCATGCTTCAGTATGTTCTTCCGGTGGTCATCCAACCATATTTGGGAAGTCACGTCGCTGACGGGCTAATAGAGTTGTTCAGATTCTTCCAGATGATATGCGCCCTGGAGTTGAAAAAATCGGGCATCCACCAGATGCAGAGCTATATTGTCATGATTCTCTGTAGGCTGGAGATGATCTTTTCGCCAACATTGTTTACTTTGTAGTCCATCTCTTCATCTGCCTACCCGAACAGGTTCTGCTCACTGGTCCCATACATTATACCAGGATGTTTTTCACTGAAAGGTATGAATTATTTTTCACTATTTATAATTGTCTATATCCCTATTATATGCAATTTATGGGCAGCTCGGCGAATTCAAGAAGATGTCAGAAACAAGCGTTATCCAGAGGGGTGTATTGTTGAGCGGAACATAATGCACAAGTGTGTGACTTACATCAATAACTAACTCGATGATCCTAATGTGAGTGATGAAATCATCCCAGAGGCAGTTCGGTGGAACATCTCAGTTGTTTCAGATCTCGTGAAGCCGAGCGGTTGCGTCAAGACAGCCGGTCTGAGGAGAGCACAAATTGCGACAGCTCAATAGTGTATGATAGAAAATTGTACTGAAGCACAATGGTATATAGACATTCACCTCAATTAATTTGCTGATCTAACTCCAAACGGGATAAATGACGAGGTTATTGCGTTGTTTCTTGGCCATATTCCTGAATAGGTAAACATCCAACCTTAACTTACTTGTATTTGTCGCATGCATTTGACTGATATTCCATATATATTTTTATGTAGATGCACAATCTGCAATGTAAAAGTACCCCTAAATACAACCACGAGGTACAGATTCTGGCATCTAGGCCTATGCGTTGCACCATTTATTCACGGTTTGACTCAAATTTGTGTGTCATTGGGGAGACCAGATCAAAAAGACTCAACACAGTGCAGTGATGGTCATGGATAGTGACATCACATACTATGGGATTTTGCAATCTGTTGTCGAACTAAGGTATGCGGAAGGCATGCCGGTTGTGTTGTTCATGTGTAAGTAGTACAACACCGACCCTGATGTTCCTGGAAGCACAAAGTATGATTATGGGCTTTTATTCATCAACACAAATACGAGTTAGTATGGCGAATTTCCATTTATTTTTGCCAAGATGGCAAGCCAAGTATTTTATATAGATGATCTGTCGGCTGGTGAAGGTCGGAAAGTCGACAACGTGATGTCACATAGAGGTACGTCCAGTGAGACCACATTTTCTAGGGATGCAACTGCCACTTCACTATACGAAGTACAAGAACCCTATCAAGAACCTGATGCGATATGTATTCCCATATCTACTTTATATATCGACTTTAGTTCAATACCGCGGATATATATTCTTGATGATGACGACTTTGATGAGGATGACGATTATGGCGAGGATTACGACTTTGACGATGCAAAAGGGTATAACAATGATCTCTTAAGTAGCGATGTAATACCCTGTTGGCTAATTCGATGCTAATTGCGTTCCTTAATCGCGTTTAAGTCAAATTCTGACATGGAGTGGTCATTTTCGATTTTGAGTGCTTTTTGATGATTCGGACACTTCTTGCAAGTTACATTAGTCATATTACTCATGTGTGTAGGCTCAAAATATACTTCGGGTAGCAGCAGCAATGTTTGGCCCCCTAACGGCAATAATTGGAGATTTCAGAGTTTGAAATCCATTTGTTCAATTTGGAATCTTAGCCATTGTGTTGTGGACTATTTCATAGTCATTTAAACCTCAATATATCCCTTTTGTATGTCCCAATGCCTTGCCAAAGTATTGCATTGAGTTTGGAAGAATTATCGCAAATCTAGCTCTATCGTAATTTTGTTACAATTTTGACACAACAGTGGGTTTTGGGGCATAAATTCTTCGTTCGATGTCCAAATGGACCCCCCCTTTATGCCATTGGAATGTTAATTTGATTATCTAAAACTCTCATGTTTGACCCAAGTCCAAATTCCTGCATCTTCAAGGTCAACGCAGCAGTCAAAGTGAACATCATGTTGTTTTCCAGAATAGCATGCTGTTGGAGATGCCTAGATCAAGTTGTGGGCACTTTCCGGAAATGGCCAAGGGACAGTATGGTGTTCATAAAAACAACATGCTGTTGGCCCTGAGCATTAGATTATGTTTTCTTTTATCATCTTTCCTCTTCATTTTCACACATATACCATGAGAGTTCTTAGAGAAGGAGGAGAGGCGAAATTTAGGGGGTTTTGAGATGTTTCTCATCTACACATCTTCATCACACCGAATCAACATCAAGCCGTCACTATTCATCTTCTTCTTTCAAGCTCCATCACTATTTTTAGGGGTTTTAAGCGAAAGTGGGGATTTTGCGAGTTCTTAAGGTGCGGCTATATCCAAGGCTCAATACCTTAAAGATTCAGTTTATTTAAGGTGGGAACACTAGTACTAAAGCTCTATTTTAACTTATTACAAGTTGCATTAGAAATTTATGCTAAAAATTGGAGGTTTTCTTAAATTCCCTAGGGTGTATGCATTTCACATGGGTTGGGCTAGATTAGGCCACAATTAGTGGCCGATATGGATGAGTTATCATTCTAGTTGCATAATCTAACAAGTAAATTCATGTTTTTGCTTATATATATAAAGAGATCAATGAAGAACCCATCTTGTAGTCCATGTATAAACTAAAATTGTTTGGGGGATTTTGGGATTTGTGCCTATAGAATGTTTGATTGTGGGTTATAAATGCTAAATACACATATATACGACATTAGTTTTAAGTTTGAAGCATTATCTATGAAATTGTCCTAAAAACCTACCAAGGCGGAGTGGTACATAATAACTTTTGGGTCTAATGTCCTGTGTAAATCCTTAATATGACTAGTGATGAGAATGCAACATAGATATATTCTAAAAATACTATAAACATAGTTTGCTGGAGCGTAGGCTAGTGTAACCATAAGTATAAGAGGCTAAAGTGCCATAAGCATATTGGTTAGATGAAAAACATTGAAAGTAATGTTTGGCTTAATAGAATAACCCGAGAACTATGCTACGATTCGTACGCCCTTAGTTTTATATGCTTGACACGTTATATAGTGTGAGATAATGATAATGAATTAATTGGCCGTAAAATGTGAATAAATATGTAACGATAAAGCTATGGATGAATGCGTGATATCGACGCATATGATGATGATAAATGGAAGATGGTGTATAATTGTATGATTATGTATATATATGTATTAGCTTCCACGTGTGTGATGGATTGTATTGGCCCTTCAATGCATTGTTGATTTACTATTTTGGCCAATTATCAGTGTAGATATTGATTGTAAGGTTGTGGCCTTACCATAAAGGGTTGTAGGCCTGCCATATGATTGGGTTGTAGTCGCCATGTTTAAGTACTAGTACTGGTTGTGGCTGGAATGGATCCACCCAAAGTGGACAAAGGAAAGGGCTACCCAGTATAGTGCGGTGGTAGAGCGCTGTTATGTTATCATATAAATGTATATTGCCTTCTCGTGGATGAGTATTCATAGTCCGGCATTTTATAGCTTCCCTGGCTTGCAGACTAGTTCGTGTGGCTCCATTAACGGGACTGTGTGTTCTAAAAAGTAGTAGGCCTACACTTAGGTGAAAGATTCTAAGGTAGTTCCATCCTCTAAGTATTTAGACTGTTGTCCCCGGGAAAATGTCTTGCGTGGGTTTATCTCCAAATGAATTACAAGTAAGGACTAGTCCCTAGGCAGTTCGCTCACTTGGAGGAGACATGATTAATTTAGTGCTGGGATCTTTTGGGAACCGATGCTCTAAGCCTAGTTGATCGCGGTGTGTAAGTTTGGGGGCTTTATACTGGAGATATGAGGATGTTGATCCTTACTTGATGATTATTATTGTTATTATTGCCATCATATCTTTAGTTGCTAATATGGACTTCCCGTATGTGATTGTTGATGGACTAGTATGACCTTTGAGGTACATGGCTGGATTGCTTGACATATACAAAGAACTGAAGATTAAAATGGCAATCCTAGTTAATAAGAAAACACCGTAACATAACGCTTAAGGCAAATGATTTTGTAATGATGCCTATTAGTAGGCCGAGCATGGTATTCATAATAGACTATAAAGAAAAGGAAACGATCAATGCTTGGCCTATAATTTCTAATTTTCGGTGCAAGTACGGGATAGTTCTGGGATAGTGTTGTACACGTACTAAAACGAATCCACCAGAGCATGACGAGCTATAGGAAGCTAGAGAATAAGTATAATACTCCTAGAACACCATTTCCTAGGACAATGCGTACTCATAGAGGGATCATATCTAGGAGTTTGTGAGAATGGGACTGGTTAGCACATGGTATAGCTTCCGGTCACTAGGATGGGATCCCAGTGGGGTTCGCCATGCATTCGTGTCTGAATTGCATTGCATAGCTTTGTTCTTAAACTATCCTAGTAAAGTAAAGCAATTACTTTCTAAACATAACTCTATAGTTCCCACTGAGCCCAGATTTGGCTTATTCCCCTTTTTAACAGTTTTGCAAGTTGTGCTTCGGGGTTAGAGTGTGGTACATCCTTCTAGAAACATCTGATGAACCGAATCATATCCTAATCCTTAAGCTAAGGGCATGTTTGTATTTGGATTTGGTTGTATTGTATTGCACATAAACTTTCATTTATAAACTGGACTTTGGTTTAATGTGTAAATTGTATTTCAAGTAAATGTGTACGAATGATTTAAATGTGGAGTGGATTTTATGTTGTGCTTGAAAGTGGGAGTGTTTTATAAGAAAATGATTTTAAATTTTTACAGGTCGGTTTCTTGAATATACAAACTCCACATGCCAAAATTTTATAAAACGAAATTTCACTTAAATCGAATTTTGTTTAAGAAAAGTTTTTAAAAATTGTAATTTGATTACTTTAAACCTGCCATTGTACACGGCATCCGTGATTAACCGGGTCCCGAATTTGAAAATCTCATAACAGGATTTGGGGCGTCACAAGCGATGAGGATCAAGATGAAGATGAGGATCAAGTTGACGATGATGACTCCGATTGATGTTCTATATGTTCTTATTGTTGTGAACGTTATTAATTAACTAATTGGTATTAAATAGATTATGTTCAATATATATTTTCATACTGAAAAAAGAAAAAGTAGACTGATTTGAAACATAAGCTCAATATATCTGTTAATATGATTTGAAAATAGTCCAAAAATTGGACTGATGACTTTGAACACTCCTAAAAAGGACAAATGGAGATGACCAATAATATTAAATTTTTATAACTTTATTTTGTGTGTATACATTAAGTTTTGAATTTTTTATTTTAAATTATTGATGTGTGAGATTTATTGTGTGTATATTATTGTTTACATTACAAATGCTATAACTTAAAATAAAAAATAAAATATTTAATATTTAAAATCTACTAATAAAGATCAATTAAACAATATCCATCAAGACAATAGAATTTGTAAAAAAATGAAGAAAAATTATTGAGTAATTATTTTAATATTTAAAATAATTTTTTAATTAAAAAATTATTTAAACTCTCAGGCGACGTACAAATTATAAGTACGTCTCCCAAGTTAATCTTAGGCGACGTAGAAACATATCACGTCGACCAAAAGTCTTTTCCCCCCACTAATTTTCATGAAAATTTTAAAGAATTTTAAAATTTTAGATTAACTTAGGCGATGTAGGTTAAATAACTACTTGTCCTAAGTACTTCATAGGCGATGTAGTTAAATAACCTATGTTGCCTAAGATGTTTGGTATAAATTCAATCTTTCCTCCTCTTTCCATTCTTTTCGAGCCCTAATTAATCTCTCCTCTCTATCTTCCCACCCTTTTCGACCATCACCATCACCTCCCCTCCACCGTTGTTCACCCCGCGGTTCACTACCATCATCACTACCATCACCACTACCATCACTCACACCACCACCACCACCGTCTCACACGATCACCACCACCGCCTCACACGATCACCACCGCTGTCTCACCACACCACCACCACTGTCTCACACCATCACCACCACCGCTCACAATTTCAAAGGCATCTCTTGGTGAGTCCACCCCGGGTTCTCTGTCAGCCATTGTTCAAATTGGGTATTTTCATAGGCTGCGCCTTTTTTCTCTCTCGCTTGTTTTTCTCTACCTCTATCTTCAGGCGGCGAGGAAGAGCTTCATTCTTTTGTCTTAGGTCAGTTGATTTCTTCTTTTTTCAGTTCATTTTTTTACTTCGATTATTGATTTTAATATATTTATGTATGAATCTTTTGATTATTGATCTGTGTATGTATAATTATGCGTGTATCTCTTTGATTATTGATTTATATATCTATGCATGTATAACTGTTTGATTATAGTCATGTATTGATTTTCTATCAGCTTTGGTATTTATGAATAACAGCTTTAGTATATATATATGTACACCGATCGTCTCTCCCTCTTTTATGGTCGATTTAGGGAAATTCTTATAAAGTGATTTTGAATGAAAAAGGTCCATGGGATTGGGTTGTCTATTTCGGCAAACTTGAATTACTTTCTCCATCTTTATGTAATTGCAATACATAGATTAATGTAATTTATATAGTTTGACAAAATCCTTTGAATCCTATCATACATAGATTAGTTAATATGTGGAGTATATAGTCATACATACATATATATATATATGGTATCAAAAAAGAATGTTCCATGCTAATGTCAATATTGGGTGATTGTTTGAGCTTTTATTTGTTGAATTAGCTTGCTATGATTTCTTGTTTTTTTTCTAGATTTGGTGAAGTTTTGCTAGTTATGGACTATTTGTGGTAGAGAGATAATTTATGTGTCCAGGGCACGAAATGAAACAAATAATATATATAGATTTGTCAAGACTCCTTATTTAATTGTATATATTATATACTCCCTCCGTCCCAAATTGCTAGTCCTTCTTTCCTTTTTTGGATGTCCTAAAATAAATGTCCACTTTCCATAAAAGTTAAATGCATACCTATTTTGCCCTTTTGTACTTTAACTTTTAAAGTAAAAGTTTTGAATAAAGTAAAGGGTAAAAAGGGAAAGTCCAGGCAAATTAAGCCAAATAATGTAATGATGATGTTGGGTCCTTAATAAGTTGAGTTCCCCAAAAGGGATCAGTAATTTGGGACAGAGGGAGTACCTTTTTGCAATATTTAAAAGATTCGTCATTTACAATGAGTTTATTTTTCTTTTAATTTAAAATGAAATTGTTTTATAAAAAAATAATTCGAAACACTTGTTGTCCTTTAAAAAAAATTAGACTATTAAGAGTTTGTTTGATAAAAAGAGTTAAAAAAATAATTATTCTTTTATGAAAAGTTAAAACATAATAAGTGTTTTGGGAAAGTATTTTATTGTCTTCTGATTTTTCTGGGAATAAATAAAAAAATCTAGGTAATGGATAAATTTTCTTTTTTCATTTGGCATGCAAATAAGAAAATGATTGAGAATATCTCAACAAATCGCTTATAATCTTTTCTCACATATATTTCATGCAAATTTGTAGTGTTTTTAATTAGAGTAACGATATTAGCATTTCACAAAAGAATTATATAACTATAAAATTATTTTTAGTGACTAAAAAATGTTCCAAAAGATCCATATAAAATTAATTTTGAAGTATTATAATACTTTTATAAAATACTAATATCAATACCTTTAATTATTTTTAACTTTTATTTTTATATCAAGACACTTAAAAAACTCACGCACCACAAACTTTAACCTCATAATTAAATATTTACATTATAATAATTATATATTAAATTTAAATTATAATAAATTTTATAATGCATCTTTTATCGTTTGATTAAGTGAGATGATTGATTCTGGTCTATAAGTAAAAGTTTGTGAAAAACTGTTTGTGGAAGAACCTGTTTATTTGGCTGCATTGTATGTGTATTCAGTTTGACACTATATATTTGGATATTCTTGTTTATATAATTGTTTGTTCATTTGAGATTCAAGTCACGATACCTCTGAGATCGTCTGCGACTTGGAAAAAATTGCGGCCAGAGGTGTAGTACGATGAGCTGCAGTGGGCCTTGTTGGAGTGCGTGGCCTCCCTGCCCCTGGCGCAACCCTCTCTCGCCCAGCCCCCCACCGAGCAGCCCTCTGCCTTGCAGCCCTCCGCCCATCCATCTCAGTCATCGGCTTTGTCGCTGGTGCTTCTTACCCCGTCCACACATTTGACCACTGGCAACATCGTGAGCACCACCGCCGGTGTTGGCCTCCCCGTATGCAACATTCGCTCCAGACATGCTGTAGCGGAGGCCACCTTATCAGGTAATACCTTTAGATCTCTTTAATTATATATCGCAGTTCTTATTTATTAGTGTTTGACTGATTAATTTAAATGCTTTTATCTGTAGGTACGTAGGCCTCCTATAGTAACAAGAAGAGATGAGTCGTCACCGAGAAGAAAACGGCGGTGATCGTCTGTATGTTCGGCGATAGGTTTGTGGGCCGCCAAAAGAGGTTCGTTCCTGATTTGTCAGTGACATGTCGGCGTTCATCAAAGACCGAGCACCGATGTTGTACCCGATGTTTGGGGACATGCTTATATCGGAGAGGACGATATTCTTCGACTACTTGTCGGTAAATACTTGATTTTTATTATAGTTAACTTTTTTTTTGCCTTACTAAATTTTATTTTTATTTGTACTAATGTTTCTTCTTGTTTGATTTGTAAGAGAGTTATGATATCGATCCTGTGGATAAGTTGCTTGTCACGTGGATCCAAAAGAAGGCCGCGGATCGCTTCAAAGATTGTAAGTACAAGATCCATAAGAATTGGCTGACACACGGCGATGCTCCTATTCTAGTGGAGTTCATACATTGCCCGGACCAGTGGGATTGGTTATGCAACCACTTAAAGACCGAGACTTTTCAGGTAATTTTTCCTTTGTTTTTACTTATTTTTTTTTAATTTTGTTTCCTTTAATGTATATGTTTATAAATGCTTAAATAAATACAACTGTTTGTATTTTGCAGGAATTGGGCACGCAAATGGCCCTAATTCTGGCCTTCGAGAATAAGAAGGCCCACATCGGGGGGCCAAGGCCTTTGTCCTCTAGGCCCATGAGCTGAAGAAGCAAGGAGATCAGGCGCCTCACCTCATTACTTATGTCGAGGCATACAAGAAGTAAGACGCCGTATTTGCATGAATGGATGAATGTTTGTAATTGGGCAGGTTGTATTTGCTATTGAATATTATTGCATGCATGTTGTATTGCTATAGATGTGCAGGTGTGGGCTGCACATAGAATATGCCTTATTGGCTTAGTGTGACAAGCTCTTAGGCGACGTAGTAATTATACCGACGTCGCTTAACCTTTGATGTAAAGGACTTAGGCGACGTAGGATAATACCTACGTGGCCTAAATGTACCACTTAAGCGATGTAGGATAATACCTACGTGGCCTAGATGTAGGCCACGTAGGTATTATCCTACATCGCCTAAATGTAAACCTTAGGAGACATAGGATAATACCTACGTGGCCTAGGTGTACAACTTAGCTGATGTAGAAACATACGTCATCTAAGACCTTGGGATCTTAGACGACGTTGTCGTTAATCGTACGTCGCCTAAGACCTTGGGCGACGACAATTAGACGACGTATCTTAGGCGACGTAAGCTACGTCGCCTAAACTAAGGCGACGAAAAACGTCTCTTAGGGGACATATTATCTACGTCGCCTAAAACCCCTCTTTAGGTAGTGTTATCAGTGCTTAAGACGATGTATGTATTTATAGTGGAAGTTGTGTGTTCAAATAATGTGAGTAGTACTAAATCAACCAAGCCACATTCCCCTCATGCTTAATACGATCATATGTACACAAGTTACTTAATTAGCAATTACCCATAAAATAATCAATTGTAATGTGATCTATAATTTTTTTTATATATATTCAGAGATTTAAGAGTGTCCTGAAAAGGAAAAGGAATGCAAGCACCAAGAGGAGTTCAAAATGACTATTTGCATGAAAAAGCTGGCCGCATCTAAAAAGTTAATGTTATAGACACCTCGAGTCATCCACAATATCAGGGTTGTTGCAGGAGTGGTGATGTCCACCCGGACCCCAGAAGGATACATGGTTTTTGTTTCTCAAAATGATGTTACATTGACCTTCACATATTAATCTACAATAACCATTTATAGCTGAGTGTGATGTCTAACTCAAAATTACTCTCATAATGGTTCGAAAAATTGTTTTTATACCCATTACTTTTTCGAACAGATTGTTGATATGACTTAAACAATGCTCTCACAAAACATACTCAAGGTGTATAGAACACAATTAAATTGAAGATAGCTTTGAATTTTACTTTGAAAGGATTTTCTTAGAAGACAACTGAAGAAAATAGAATAAGAAAAAGTGATAAGTTTGAGGGTTAGGGATTTTATTAGTCGAAGTTCTTTATTAACTCTTAATTAAATTAATTATTATTAAATAATCCAATTAAATTAATCTAAATTGTCTAAGGCTTGAGGATTAATCAAATTAAACTAACTACTTAAAACCAATGCGGTGTTTGTTTTTACCTTTGAATGTTTAATGGGAGAGTTTTAAGCATTCAGTGGTGCAATATGTTTGTATTTTTTAAATCATTAAAAGGTAAACAACTACTTTTTTTTAAGGATTAAGCATTCAACATTCAGAGGCATCATTTATACTGAATGCTGTATTTAAACCATTAAGTAAATTTTGAATATGCCATTAGCGGAGGAGAGTATATGCTTATCATTGATTAAGATGATGTACGTATTTATAGTGGAAGTTGTGCGTTCAAATATTGTGAGTACTACTAAATCAACCAAGCCGCGTTCCCTTTGTGCTTAATATAATCATATGTACACAAGTTACTTAACAAGAAATCACCCATAAAATAATGAATTATAATGTAATCTATAAAACATTTTATATATATCCGGAGATTTAATAGTGTACTAAACAACTTGGATCTTTACTGAACAAAAGATTTGATATGTGAAAAACAGAAAATGAAAAGAACTAAAAAGGAGAAAAGGAAAAGGAAAGCAAGCGCCAAGAAGAGTTCAAAATGACTATTTGCATGAAAAAGCTTGCTGCATTTAAAAAAATAATGTTATAGCCGCCTTGAGTCATCCATAATATCAGGGCTGCTGTGGGAGTGGCAGTGCCCACCCGGACCCCAGAAGGATACATGGCTTTTGTTTCTCAAAATGATGTTACATTGACCTTCACATATTAATCTACAATAACCTTTTACAATTGAGTGTGATGTCCAACTCAAAATTACTCTCAAAACGGTTCAAAAAAATGTTTTTATACCCATTATTTTTTCGAACAAAATTTTGATATGAGTTAAACATTGCTCTCACAAAATAAACTAATCGTGTATAGAATGCAATTCAATTTAAGAGAGCTTAGAATTTTACTTTAATTAAAAGGTTTTCCTTAGAAGGCGAATGAGGAGAATAGAATAAGAAAAAGTGATAAGTTTGAGGGTTAGGGATTTTGTTAGTCGAAGTTCTATATTAACTTATAATTTAATTAATCTAACTTGTCTAAGGCTTAAGGACTAATCTAATTAAACTAACTACTTTAAACCAAGGGGGTGTTTGTTTTTACCTTTGAATGTTTAATAGGAGAGTTCTAAGCATTCAACGGTGTAATATGCTGTTTGTTTTTTTTTAAATCGTTAAAATGTTAAGAGCAACTTTTTTTAATGATTAATCATTCAACATTAAGAGGCATCATTCATGCTGAATGCATAATTTGAACCATTAAATAAGTTTTGAACACGCCATTAGTGGAGGAGAGTATATGCTTATCAGTGGTTAAGACGATATCTGTATTTTTAGTGGAAGTTGTGTGTTTAAATTTCACTGTTCGTAGCACTTAATCAAACAAGCCACGTTCCCTGAGTGCTTAATATAATCATATGTACACAAGTTAATTCACAAGCAATTACACATAAAATAATCAATTGTAATGTAATCTATGAAACATTTACAAAATGAACAACTTGGATCCTTATTGAACAAAAGATTTCATATATAAAAAACAGAAAACGAAAAGGACTCAAAAAGAGAGAAGGAAAAGGGGAGCAAGCACCAAGAAGAGTACAAAATGACCATTTGCATGAAAAAGCTACTTGCATCTACAAAAATAATGTTATAGTCGCCTCGAGTCATGGCGGTGCCCACCCAGACCCCAGAAGTATACCTGGCTTTTGTTTCTTAAAGCGTTACCTTTTGCACCGCCTTTAGAGCCCATAACATTAGTACGAGCAATGGCCGTTTTATTGTTAGTTAAGGAGTGGCGTACGTTGACATGAGGGTCCTCGTCCGGTGGAGTTATTTCCTCTTATAATCACCTCCAACAGCACCTCTTTATCCTTAGTGTCTTCAAACCACCAGTTCGATGGGACTCCTTCACCACTCTCTCCTGACGTATGAAAATCTTGGTGATGCACAGTTACTTCTACTGTCTAGTCAGCTTTTATTACGCCTGCTGATGGTGTCACCTTGCCCCACACCCAACAAAATAAAACGAAAACAAATGCAGATATATTAACCATTTTCATATAATATCAAATGTAGACTTACACGGCTGGTTATTTAAATTTCATCCCCAAGCCAATGGGGAAAAGCGAAGCAACCACTAGGTCAAAAACCAAAAGGTTGTTCATCTTTAATGATGATACACTGTCCTTCTCAAATTAATTGATACACGATATTCTCTTTCACCCATTTGTTAGTGATTCTTAGATCGCATGTGTCTTGATCTTGAAGGACTATTCTGTTGGTACCGACTACTATTTATGGAACATAAGCTAACTCTTCAAGCATGGCCTTTACTTTATCAGTCGATTTGAACATATTACCAAAAACCTATCTCCTTGTTTATCTATCAACAAGCGCAATTTCAATATGGAATTTGCACCGCACAGGCTTATAATCACTTTCAAGCACTTCCATGCGCGCCTTGTACCTATATATCGAATAGGCCACAAGTTTAAAAATTACCATAAAATTAAGAAAGTAAAAGGCATTAACACTTTAGAAATGTTATGTACCAAAGACTATATACAGCTTGGATTGACGGGATGCATTCCGATAATCTAAATAAGTATCAATTGACTTATTTGACAACTTTTACTTATGGATACGGTTGGATGCGATCCGACATGTTGTCATAGGTTACATGCTTTTCTTTCTTTCTTTTTTTCATTTTCTTTTTAGGTAAATGGGGGAAAGATTATGAGAGTAATTTTGAAAAGTTAACTTGTGTAATTTTAAAATTAAAAATTGTTAGAGTTATTATGTATTATTGAAAAAAAGGAAGAAAACTAAAGCAAGCATTCTACGTGTATTCCTAAGTCCCACATAGGAGAAATGTAATTTTTTTCATGGGTTTTCATGAGGGAAAATTTGGCTAAGGGCTTAAGCCCTTTGGGCACTAGAATTTTTTGCTATTGGGTGAAGATTTGGATTATGCGGTTCACTGCGCGCGCCGACTGGATCGACCCAGGGGTAAAATATTATCTTTTTGGACAAAATCAACAACAAAGCCACACGCCCTACATGTTTAAACAAAATCAAGTCAAAATAAGAAGGGGAAGAAAGTTACTAATCAATTTAATAATTTATGATGTTCCTTTGTTAGGCTTTTAGAAGCCACATAAGCCTTCCACTCTTGTTGGGGAAAACAATATTTGAACCACAATTCGCCTAAAAAAATACTATAATATTGTCCCTTGATTTTTTTTATTTCTTTTATAGAGGGGATGGATAGATCTAGGTGGGCATGATGAGGGAGAGGGGAGCCATTCATGTGCTCATTAGAACAAACACCACTGAGCCACTAAGTTATGGTCCCATATCTTATTTTGTTTGAATAATAACCCGTGTGGGTGGAAGCTAAACCTTATACGAAGGAAGGGGAATGTGGCCTAGCCCTAAGGTTCTACTCATTTTCATAAAGACGAAGATTGTAACAAAATTTTATTCCGCTAAGTCCTAAAGTAAAATTGAATCTCCTATTCAACTCGGGGGTGTCGAGTATAACTCTAATCACATTAGAGGTCAGTTGGCAAATGTGCAACTGGTTTTTTTTAAAAAGCTCTACCAATAATGGATAAAACGGGAAGGTTAAGACAGCTCCAATGAAGAATGTGGTATATATTGGATATTAATCTTTTGGCATAAATTGAGTGACACCAAGCCTAAAGGGATCCTCTGGATAATCCCATCTGGAATATATTTATCCTCAAAAGCCAATTTTTTCGCTTCACTAAGAAGACTCGAATTTCCCATAATGTAATGTTTTTTAGAAACAAAAATAAATGGAATGGCAGAGTCAAGAAGAAATAAAAAAAAATAAAATACTAAAACGCACGATTTGGAACAGAGAAATCTAAATTAGCGAGGGAGATAGAGAATTCTAGCTATGAATTTTTGATTGATAACTTTTTTTAAAAGAGAGGATGAAGACGAAGGTGAAATAAGAAATAAAAGGAAAAATGGGATATAGTGTTTTTTATACCCCCCCCCCCTCCCCGGCTTTTTCTTTTCCCGAACGTTGTTTTTCTCTTCGGGAACTGGTGTTTAATGATCAGACCTCATTAATGAGGTGTGACAAATACTCCTTCCAAAACTCAAAAAATGAAAACCAACCAATAAACATGTTAAATGTGGTGAACTCCTTACGAAAAGAAGGAAACTTAATTACTTTTAGAAGCCAAAACTTGTATAAGGATAGGAACAAAATTTCTAATAAGCAAAAGTTATAGTTGAAGAAAGCAGTACTGATTAAGCTCCACGCATTGAAGCTCAAGAAATCGACATAGCTCAAATGCTTAAGGGGCAATTGAGGAGCCAAAAATATTGATCTGGATTGGACCTAAAGAATTGGGTAAAACCCGTTAAGGATTGAAGAAAGGGACAAGGCCCAGAGCAGAGTGCCTTAGTACTACAACCGAGTAGAATGAGAATTGTTGATTATGATTAAATCGACTAAATTACTGAAAATGCCCGCTTGGCCATACTCACCAATGAGGATATGACCCTTGCACTGGCTGAGAAGGGCATACTACTTTGCCATGATGGGCGTTATGACCAATAACAAAGAAACAACTGTAAAGTGCAAAATTAGTTAGTTAGTTGCGGATAAGGATTAATACACCTATAAAGTGCTGGAGTAATGTCCAAGTTTAGCCATTTATATACATTTTACTGTCCACCCATATAGATCCTTCTAACCCTAATTCTATGCATATAAACAGAAAAGGGAAAGCTCATAAAAAGGGGACCTGATCCTAAATTTGAGGCAATAGGAACAGAGAAAGAAAGAGCTGGTAGCTTGTATACATTTCAATTGTTATTACCAAGTTAATACAAAACACAAACACACAAAAGTAGAATGTACTGCCAGAAGAATGTGAAAATTCCTGGGGAACCTACCTATATATAAACACAAATCTGTTGCCTATTATCCATTTGATACATTAATTTTTAATAAGAACTCCTTATTGTAAGTGAGCCCAAATTTTTGGTCACCTAAATTTACCTTTCCCCAACGTACCTATGGTTCGTGGTTTATAATGGCCATCAATTGGTTGATGTTAATTTCGTCTAAGGAGGGTTTTGCAAAGGCCTCTTTAGTACCATCACTTGTAAAGGAAAGAAAGAACGTTAGCAATAAAAAAGGAAAACAAGAAAGCATAAATGTAAAATGCCGAATTTAAAATTATCCACAAGGGGAGCTAAATTATCTTGGCACTGGTTTATTTACAGGGTCAGGCTCTATAGCTGGTTATGATTATTGTGTCTGAATAATAAACTTTGTGGGAGGAAGCCATCCCTTATATGAAGGAAAGGGAATATGGCCTAAGCCCTAAGGTTTCACTCATCTTCATAATGATAAAGAAAGTAACAAATTTTTAATCCTCTGTGTCCTAAAGTTAAATTCAATCTCCTATTCAACTTGACGGTGCTGAGTACAACTCTAATCACATTAGGGGTGAGGGGTCAATTGGAAAATGTGCAACCGGTTTTGTCTAAGAAAGTCTTCCAATAATGGATTAAAAGGGTCGGTTAACTCAGCTCTAATGAAGAATGATGTATATACACGATATTGACCTTCTGGCGTAAATTACGCGACACTAAGCCTAAAGGGATCCTCTTTCTTACCACACTCCCGCCAGATAACCCCATCTGGAATATATTTATCCTCAAAAGCCAATTTTTGGCTTTACTAAGGAGACTCCATTTACCCATATTGTGAAGTTTTTTAGAAACAAGAAGAAAAAAAATGTTGGAGAAACAAAGAACAGTAAAGTTAAAAAAATCTAGGAGGGTGAAAGTGAAGAGAACTTACAGTGACTTGAGGAAATCTGGAAATGAAAAACTAAAACGCACGATTTGGAATGGAGAAATCTAAATTAGCGATGTGGACAGAGAAATCTAACTGAGAAGGGTAGATTGAAAACATATGTTCTTGAGAGAGGATTAAGACGGAGGTGAAATAAGAAAGAAAATAAAAAATGGGATATAGGGTTTTCTATACCCCCTTTCTCGCTCTTCCCAAACGATGTTTTTCTCCTCGAGAACTGGTGTTTAATGATCAAGCCTCATTAATGAGGTGTGATAGCCGCTCTCGCTAGAACTCAAAAATGAAAATCAATCAATGACCGTGTTACATTTGGCGAACCCGTAACAAAAAAAATGAAAACTTGCTTTTAGAAGCCAAAACTTGTATAAGGATGGGAACAGAATTTTTGGTTGGCAAAAGCTGTAGCTGAAGAGTAATAACAATGATTAAACTCCAAGCATCCGAGCACTTGAAATTGCCAAAGCTCAAATGCTTGAGTGGCAATTGAGGAGCTCAAAATATTGATCTGGTTTGCGTTTAAAGAATTGGGCAAAGCCCGTTAAGGATTGAAAAAAAAAAGGACAAGGTCCAGATAATCAGAGTGCCTTAATACTACAGCTGAGTATAATGAGAATTGCCGATTATGATTAAATCAACTAAATTGATGAAAATGCCAGCTTGGCCATGCTCACCAATGAGGATAGGAAACTTGCACTGGCCGAGAAGGGCATACTGCTTTGCCGAGATAGGCGTTATAACCAATAACAGAGAAACAACCGTAAAATGCGAAATTAGTTAGTTAGTTGTGGATAAGGGCAAATCCACCTATGAAGTGCCGGAGTAAAGTCCAAGTTTAGCCGGCCTTTATATTCATTTTACTGGTCACCCTTATAGAGCCTTCTAACCCTAATTCTATGCATATAAATAGAAAAGGGAAAGCTCATAAAAAGGGGATCTGATCCTGAATTTGAGGCAATAGGCAATAGAGAAAGAAAGAGTTGGTAACTTGTATACTATTCCATTGCTACTACAAAGTTAATACAAAACACAAACACAAAAGGAGGTCGTACTGCCAGAAGAATGTGAAAATTCCTGAGGGTACCTACCTATAAACAAAAATCTGTTGTCTATTATCCATTTGTCCCTTTAATTTTTAATAAGAGCACCTTGTTGTAAGTGAGCCCAAATTTTTGGTCACCCAAATTTACCTTTCCCCCACGTACCCGTCGAAGTAGAAAAAGCGTGGGGGCAAAAGAATGAACATTTGCCATTAAATAAAACGTATACTTTTTCTGGACAGGACAATTTCGAGGATGGGCTTGCTTTTTGTTAGCAATTAATTACGAATACAATCACTTAATTAGCCCCCAGGTATTTATGGTTTGGTTCCAATTTCTTTTAATACATATATTTATATTTATATCAATCATTTAAAAAGAAAAGCAAATAAATTAAAGGACAGAAAACTCAGCAGTCAATTAGAAGGTGAGCTAGGTTTGCTCTCTTGCTTTCCATAATTTTCAACTTAATTCCATGAATGCATGTGCCTCCATGTTTGTTGTGGTTTCTGTTTTTCAGATACTGGAACATGCATAGATGTGTTTCATTTCATTTGATTGACTTTCCAAGATTACTTTAATTTTTATATTTAAAAATTTCTTTCTTTAGAGATCTCTCTCAAGCACAAAGTTCAATTAGAAACTGTGAACGGAAAGATTTAGTGCATAAGTCTATCCGTGCACTGTTTATTATTTGAATCATGCGCATTATTTACAATAAATTAATCGAGAGCATACATACACCTAATGAATAGTATATATAGTTAGAGCGGTCGAACGTTTATTAATTAAACTAGTATTTATATTTAATTAATGAAAAGTTGTATGGAAGGCACTAATGAACGCAAGAATTAATGAAAAGTTGTACAAAGGCACTAATGAATGCAACAATTCAGGCAATGGTTTAGAACCTCCAAAAATTTGACCACCGGCCAACGCACAGACGTATATATGATTAATTTAGTATAACATGCAGTAAATAAATATCCTTTTGACCTTTAACTTTAAGAGTAACATGAGGGTGAGAGAGATTAATTAACTCAATCTTTACGTTCTTCTTTCTTCACTACATGTATGCACCAATTGGCTTGGTTTTTGAGAGTAACATGACGATGGGAGAGAAATATTATAAAAAAAAAATTAAAAAAAATTGTGTTTAAAAAGTTCAAACTCTGCGGCTAACAAAATAAGTTCAAAAGAAAAAAAAACAACTTATAAACTTTGTTGGAGACCGGAGACGCTTAATTAACCCTGAAACAAAACAAACAAAAACTAAAACTAAAAGGAAGTCTAATGGTGCTTCCTAGTTAGGCAGCAAATAATAACCTTTCGCCGGCTATAAAGGAGGGTCCAACTTCATAGTACTCTGAGTTACCTTAGCAATTTCTTAAATTCAATTGTTAAAATTCTATATAATATATATGGTCCGGGATTGGTACGGATCATTCGTAGACGAATCGGCCATAATTTAAGGACGAGTTTTCATTACCAAAATACTCAGAGATGTTTTAAGCAATGAATATTTATTGTTAAAGGTGAGGTCTGCATATGGACTGTTTGCAGCAGATCTGGCCGATAATATATACATGCTTTCTTTGTAATTCTTATTTAATTTTTAGTCATTCAATATTGAAACCCCCCCCCCCCCCCCACCACATATGCAACCTGCTTCTTGTATTAGATAAACTCCAATGCGACCAATATATTAAATTGCAGTAAAAAACATGGAAGATAATGCCATGGCTTTTTTTAAAATAAATTTGTTAATATTTATTTTTGTGAAAGAGAAAGAGATGCCATTTTCACTTTTTCATTTTTGTTATGGCGTTCCCAAGCTGGGGTTTGTTCTCAAGTGGACTTAAAAATTAGTGTTTGTTTTTATATTTGATCATTGGACACAAACTATTACTCTTTGAAAGTAACTGCTGCTCGTCAAAGTGGATTTTTTTTTTTTTTTTGCCAAAGCAAGTCTTTTTTAAATTTAATGACTAAACTTAGCCACTTATTAATATATTTGTCTCCATTTGATAAAAATATGAAAAATTAAAAATAAAAACACTTGATTCGTTTGATAAGTTGGAAAGTAAGTTGAGGCATGTGATGAGTTATTTTCCATTTCATGATCATTTTTATGAGTAGATGTCCTAAATTCTTCATTATTGTAGATGGGAGATTTTTCTTCCTAAACCCCAAAAGATAATTTTTCCATGGAACGAGTCAAAAAATAAGAAGAAATCTAACCATATGCCTCAACTTATTTTTTAACTTATCATAAAAATCAAGTGTTTTTATATATTACTATTTTTTATGTTATTATTAAACGCATATATATAATAATATATTTTCAACAAACAAACACACTTATATATATATATAAATTAAAGTTACTTCAATTGATAAAAGATCTCAAGTCACATGGTGACACCCAAAACATACATTCTTATATGATATATATAGTTAATTACCTTAATTAGTCCCACCGCCATCATAACCTAAATAAATTACTAATAAATTAATATGAAGTAGCACCTAACTAACCATAATTCAGCTATATATACCACTAACTACATATATTCTCTACCAACAAGAATCCAACTCCTCTCTCTCTTACAAAAACACATAAAAATACAAAGAAATGGCCATGCTCATAAAATCTCGTCTGTTATTCTTCTCTTTTATATCAACCATATTATTAATGTGCTTGCCAAACGTGGCACGAGCGGTAGTAACGTACAATGTTTTAAGTTTCGGAGCTAAAGGGGATGGCGTGAGGGACTCAACTGGACCGTTCTTGAAGGCGTGGGCATCGGCGTGCAGCTCGACCCAATCGACTACAATTTATGTGCCGAAAGGGCGGTACTTGCTAAAAAATGTGGAGTTTAGAGGGCCATGCAAGAGCAAGATTAAGGTGCAAATAAATGGGACACTAGTTGCTCCTTTGGATTATAATGCAGTTGGTAAAAGTAGGAGTTGGATATTGTTCATAAAGGTTCATAGGGTTAGTGTTGTTGGCGGTACCCTTGATGCTAAGGGTTCTTCCTTTTGGTCTTGCCGCAAATCTCGTTCTAATTGCCCTGTTGGCGCAAGGGTATATATATCTTTATGCTTACCCAACATTATTCTTATATCAACATAATTTATTTAGTTAGTTTAACAAAATATTTTATTTTGACACAGTCGATAATGTTCAATTGGGCAAACGACATTGTGATAAGCGGCTTAACATCGATAAATAGCCAGGTAATGCACCTTGTAATCAACAGCTGCAACAATGTGATGGTTAGTAATGTGAAAATTATCGCGCCAGACAACAGTCCAAACACAGACGGCATTCATGTGCAAGGCTCCACGAACGTGACCATAAAAGGTTGTAACATAAGAACAGGAGATGATTGCGTTTCTATTGGTCCAGGCACCTCCGGCCTGTGGATGGAGCGTATACAGTGCGGCCCTGGACATGGCGTAAGGTAATTTCATAATACTCCGAGACCTAATTTTAAATTTCAAATTAAATCATATCATTCTGAGATTATTATATTAATAATAATATTAGTGATTAAAATTTATTTTATTTGACAAATGCAACATTGATA
This sequence comes from Lonicera japonica, assembly GCA_021464415.1. Taxonomy (NCBI): domain Eukaryota; kingdom Viridiplantae; phylum Streptophyta; class Magnoliopsida; order Dipsacales; family Caprifoliaceae; genus Lonicera; species Lonicera japonica. Next base: position 39,681 of record JAKCWG010000247.1, read on the forward strand.
GTTTGGCGAGGGAATATAACGAAGTTGGTGTTGAAAATGTGACCTTAATTAACTCTAATTTTATTGGGTCAGATAATGGGCTGAGGATAAAATCATGGGCCAGACCCAACATTGGGTTCGTTAAGAAAATTCTTTTTCAAAACATTGTTATGAAAAATGTTGAGAACCCAATCATCATAGATCAAAATTACTGCCCCAACAAATTAAATTGTCCTGGCAAGGTATATATAACTCTCTCTCTCTCTCTATATATATATATCTCATGCACTACACATTTATATAGCCCAAAACCAACCGTGGCACGGGGGCTGAATTGGAAGTACATATAACTAAGTAATGATATATTCACCAACTTATATGAGAAGGTTTGTGGACCACAAAAATGGCACACATATTTGAGGTCTATATAAGATACTTCACTTGATTGACTAAATTTTGTCTACATTCTTTGTTTTACATAATATAACTATGGGGAAGTACACTTAAATTATTGTCCGTTTGTACGTACTCTTGTTTCTCTATCTCAATCATTTTGTTTTTGTAGACTTCTGGGGTGAAGATAAGCGATGTGACGTACAAGAATATAGTAGGAACCTCGGAAACAAAAGTAGCAGTGACCTTCGATTGTAGCCCTACCACTCCATGCACATCCATTATGTTACAAGATGTAAAGCTTAATTATCACAACAACACTCCATAATCCCTTTGTAAGAATATAAGGGGAATCATAAGGGGTGTTATTAGGCCCAACAGTTGTTTTTGATAGATCTTAAAGTTTGACTTTAATATATACATATATGTAGCCGATTAACGCGCGCGAATGTTTTACGTTAATTTCCAAAACAAGTATTGTTATGAAGATTTCTATGTATTATTTGCTTCCACTATTGTACGTTGTTATAGCATATATAAAGGTAAAAAAATATTGCTTTACGAATGCAATTACACCTTATACATTCTTATTTTTGTTATATTTATATGGTCCTCTATACTCTCTTTCCGTACATATATATATATATATATATATGTATACTAAATTAAATAATAAACTGAAAATTAAAAAAAATAGAGAAAATATATATGAAATTGAGTCTTATATCACACAATGTTCTTAAAACTTACATTCGCATGGTTCATTGATCAATGACTTTCAATCCCCCCTTGCAAGGGTGAGGTAAAGTTTTATTTTTATTGATTGCTTAACAAGCTTATAAGAGGTGATCCCTTATAAACCCATCAATTTTTCCCAAAATTTCCATGTGAGATTTCCCATTTTTCCGTCATTCCATTCCATTTTTCCATATCAAGTTGCTCTCTTTGGGTGACATCCATCCTATAACCATTTTGAGCAAACGAATATATGATTTTAATGTACCCATTGGAGGTGGAGATGAATCTACAATAAGCTTTTACAATTGAATGTGATGTCCAACTCAAAATTACTCTCCAACGGCTCGATTTTTTTTTATACCCATTATTTTTTGAATAGATTATTGATATGAGTTAAACAATGCTCTCAAAAAAATAAACTCATGGTGCATAGAACGCAATTAAATTGAAGATAGCTTCGAATTTCACTTTGAAAGGATTTTCTTAGAAGACAAATGAAGAAAAAGTGATAAGTTTGAGGGATAGGGATTTTATTAGTCGAAGTTTTATATTAACTCTTAAATAAGTTAATCTAAATTGTCCAAGGCTTTAGGATTAATCTAATTAAACTAACTACTTTAAGCCATTGGGGTGTTTGTTTTTACCTTTGAATGTTTAATGGGAGAGTTTTAAGCATTCAGTGGTGCAATATGATGTTTGTTTTTTTAAATCATTAAAAGGTAAACAACAACTTTTTTTTTAATGATTAAGCATTCAACATTAAGAGGCATCATTTATACTGAATCCTGTATTTAAACCATTAAATGAGTTTTGAATATGCCAATAGTGGAGGAGAGTATTTACACTACACCAGTGGGGGGTTTAGGCGACGTAGTCAGTTGATTACGTCGCATAGGATATACAAAGGCGGCGTAGAAACACATATGTCACATTAGATTTTCTTAGATGATATATAAAAATACTCCGTCGCCTAGAATAAACTTAGGCGACCTAGGAAGCAACCTACGTCGCCTAAAACCCTTTGACTACCGACACTTTAGGTGATGGTCAACTAGGGTTTGACCGTGCCCTTTAGGTGACAGACTTATATATCTACATTGCCTTATGTTACCTCTTAGGCGACGTATGTATATACCTACGTCGCCTAAAGGTCTTTTCATCTTCAAAGATCAGCAGCTTTTCCATTTTCGGGATTTGAAGGTTTTGGACTAATTTTTGGGCGATTTTGGCGATTTGAAGCTGAAAATCAACATTATTTCCCTTATTAAAGGCTAATTTTATCTTTAGGTACTTTATCTCTTAATAATATTAATTTTTATGTAATTTTTGTGTTTATATATATGTTGAGATATGTGTAAAAAACGTATATTTATTGTTGAAAATATGATATTATTGGTACACTACCTCAAAAGTACACTTAGGCGACGTAGATTGTACGTCGCCCAAGTGTAGATATACGTCGCCACAATCTTAGGCGACGTAGGATACGTCGCCTAAGGTACGTCTCCTAAGCTATGTCGCCCTAGGTAATAGGCGACGTAAACAAATAAGTACGTCGCCTAAGAAAACTCCAAGGCGACGTAAAAATACATACGTCGCCTGTGTGGTCAGATTGGAGTTGACTTTGACTGAACTTTAGGCGACGTAATCAATTACCTACGTCGCCTAGGTTTCTTACTTAGGCGACGTAATTATTTAACTACGTCGCCTAAAGTCCAGTCAAAGTCAACTGTTCTCTGATCTGAGGCGACGTATGTAAATAGTTACGTCGCCTAGTTTTCTACTTAGGCGACGTAGTTAAATAATACGTCGCCTAAGATCATAGAAGGGTTGACTTTGACTAAACTTTGGGCGACGTAAGTAAAATAATTACGTCGCCTAAGTGAATTAAAATAATTACAGAAATTGCCTGTTTCTGTGTGCACCCCACGCGTGCACTTCTATACAAATAACCTGCATTACAAACCAATTTCATTCATTCAAACATCCTACCCAATCGTTCATATTTTTCATTCATTCAAATATCAAAACATTCAATTATTCAAATATCTAAGCATTCAGTCAATCAAATATCCAAGCATTCAATTAAATGTTCAAAACGTTTATAAATTACAGCAATGTCCTACAAAACTGTTTTAAAAACTTTACAATCATATAAAATTGATCAATAAGAAACTAAACCTAAAACTATCATGCGTTGGAGCCATCGGATGGTGGAGCCCTCATATTCATCTGCCTCGCCATTTCTGCAAGCTGGGCCTGTATCCTCGCTTCGAACTCTAGCCGCTCCCTATCTCGATCCTGTCGCTCCCTCTCGAGCTGCCTCTCACGCTCCTGCCGATCTCGTCTTTCCTGTTGAAGACTCTCCTCGAGTTCCTTTTGATTTGCCCTAAGTCTGGCGAACTCCTCCTCAATCGCGGCGTTTCGGGGCTCCGGTCGAGATGGTCCTCTCGTCCTCGGCTGCTTGGCAACGCCGCTGCCTAAGCCGGGAACCCTGGTCCCTCTCGAAGGACCGACCACCCTCTCCATAAGCCCGATCTCTATATCAACAGAGAGTCTCGGCGGAGCTGTGACTGAGGCCGGCGATGTGCCATCCGATGTATCCTCGATCGGAGGCATACTCTCCATCAACGAGGCAATTGCCTCGTCGCTCGCCTGCTGAACCCGCAACTGAAAATAGCAATAAATATAATTAATGAATTTCTTATTACAAATAATTAAGCATAAAGATCGAATTTGTTATTATAAATAACTAGCAATAAATGTAATGAATGAATAAATAATAAACTTACCGTGCCCTCGGGATCGAATTTCTTGTACATGTCTATGTACGTCTTCGCGTGAGGAGCTTGCTCGCCTTTCTTCGTGTACTCCTCAGCTCGAGCTGCAAAAGGCCTGGCCCCTCCGCTGTGGGGCCTCTTGTTTATCGAGGACCGGACCGCTTTCATTTGCTCGCTCCGCCTCTGCAAGATATATAAGATACAAACTGTTAGAATATTCAATTGTATTTAAATTAAGTTAGACAAATTAATTAATTTTACCTGAAATTCGGGATCCCTGAAGTGGTTGCACAACCACTGCCACTCCGCAGGCCGATGTGTGAACTCGATAGGAAGGGGAGAATCTCCCAATTCCTGCCAGTTTGCGTGACAGGAAGACTTCCACTGCCTGAACCGGTTGGCGGCCTTCTCGTCTATCCAGCCAGTGAGCTCCCTACGCCGGTGATCGATATCGTAGTTCACCTACAAAGAAAAAAAGAAGAAAGAAACATTAGTAATTTGAAATAATAACAAACAATAACAAACAATAAAAAAATAAAGAAAAATAAAAAACTTACCGATAAAAAATCCAGCAACCTCGTCCGCTCTGTCACCGGAAGGTCGTGCCACGTCGGATGGAGCATCGGACATCGGTCTTTTATATACGCCGAGAGGTCCGTCACGAACCGGGAGCGAACTGAGAAGGGCGGCCCCCTAATCGAATCCTCGTAGGTCACCGAGGTCCTGCCCTTCTCTTTCGTGATCGCCGCCGTTTTCTTCCCGAGTACGACTCCTCTCCTCTTATTACTAGAGGAGGCACCGGCGGCAGTATCTGTATATTACAAGAAAATTATAAGGTAAATTATATAAAGTTAATATAATTGCCAGCGTATAACTAAAAAATCTAATTAAGAATTTTACCTGAGTCGGTCGGCACGTGAGTAGTAGTAAAACTGCAGCGAATGCTGCGTGTGGGTGGTGCGGGCCCCGTGCTGCCGGTCGTCGAATGTGCGGAAGGGAGGGGCAGAACAAGCGGCAGGACCGGCGACTCCTGCGCTGAGTCTGGTGATCCGTCGGCCTGGGCCGCCTGCTGCGGCGCCTGCTGCGAGGTCTGGGCCGCCTCCTGCGTCGCCTGCGGTGCCTGCGGCGCCTCCTGCGATGGCTGGGGTGCCTGCGAGCTCTGGGCCGCCTGCGAGGGCTGCTGCTGCTGCAAGAGGGCAAGATGGAACTCCTCGCGCATATCTACACGAGATTTCTTCCTTACGGAAGAATCTTTGGGAGGCATCCTGACATATATTAAAAAGGAAACATAAGAATACTATAATTGACTTAAATTGAAATTGAAATTGAATTGAACTAAAATTGAAATTGAATTGAATCGAATCGAAATCGAAATCGAAAGAAACATAACAACAGTAAACTTCAAGATCAATATATATATATATAACTTCACTTTACACATTACAAAAAAAAAACATATATAAAGGAGGACGTAAATTATTATAGAAATCACATCACAAGAAGAAAAGAATAAATTACATTGGGCAATGGTGATTTAGAAATACATAGATATAGAAAAAGGTATAACTCAAAAAAGCCCTTTAAGTATTTACGATTAAATTATTATTAAGTATTTACGAATATTAAGATGTATTTTCAATTTTTATATTTATAAAGGTCCAATCCGCTAATTATTAGTGGACCAAAATAATCCGATCCAGTTTTCATTCTTATGAGTAAAAATACATAGAAAACTAAACCGGACCAGTTATACATATATGGGCCTCGAGTTGACCATAATAATACATATATAATCCAACTTAATTAACCTTTGCAGGTTAATTATTGTTCTTTTTAACCACTTGGATGACTTTGAATGGAGGATACACCTTTACCACCCCCCCCCCCCCCCAGCTGATCTTTTTCTTTATTACAAACCAATTCGTACCGATTCCCATTATCTTTTGCTTTTAGCCTATCCATTATTTGTCAGAAAGAAAATTCAGTTATATTTATATAATAATAATAAAAAAAGATTAGAATACATTATAGATCATCCATAATTAATTGAGACTCCCCCATCCCCACCTTTGCCCCTTCCCTTCCAATCTCACAATCAATCTATTAGGCTCGTTTTAACAACATAAAAAATAATATTAAAATAATTAATTTATGTAAAAAGTTAAAAATATTATTAATTCACGTAGTAAGATTAATTCTTATTTTTTCAACTTTTTTGATAAAAAAAAATAAAAAATTGGGGTGATAAAGAAAAAATTTACACAAAAAATAAAGTAAGATATATGGAAATCATCTGCTAATAAAAATGAGTACAAGATGGAAAACGTCTCACTACATACCTCAATTTATTTTTCAATTTTTTATCCAAATTATTTATTTTTTTATCATTGTTCATGCTACTATCAAATGAACCCTTAGAATCACTTTCCCCTCAATTTTTTTCCCATCATCACGAGGGTATATGGTTTTTAATTGTACTTGGTACACACAGCTCTGTTTCAACATCAATCTTTTAAAGTAGCTCACGGGTATTTTGTTCACATCTCTACCTATTATTTGACCTGTATTTGTTGATCGTATATGTTGGATGCCTGTTCCTACCAACTCAACATTTTCCCATATTTCTAGTTATCTTTCCCGTATTATAAATCTAGTTTAAATAACTAGCCGTATCTATAGCGCTTCAAAGAAACCCTGAAACTTAATTGACTTGTAATGAAACTTTCGGAGAAAATGCGCGTTTCTCAGTTAACTCACATAAAAAAAATTACATAGTTGTGAAAATTTTGTATAGCCTCCAATAATTATTGGATGGTAGAATATATTCCTACTGAAGAGCCACCCTTGAAAGCTTAGGATGCCCTCAACACTCATAAAACACAATCTATACTTATCCTTACCTTTTTGGTAGAGCATACATCATCAATATTGGTCCATACAAACCAAATTCCTAAACCACAAAATCAAGTGTAGAGAAACGGAAAGAAGAGTTCCTTGTACACAAAAATATATATTAGGCGCACTTGGTGTACTATATATATGTGTGTGTGTGTAGCTAGCTAGTTTACATGATAAAAGCACTCAGTAGTAATGTGCCACGTAAACTCATCACTAAATTTGCTTAATATCTTCTATATATATATACTCAATGAAGTTGTCGTAACTCTATATATGGTTGGAAAGCCATTAACATATATAATTACAGAAACTAGTTAACAACAAAGGTTAAATTCAAATGAAGACACCCTAGCTTGTATATACATAACCACATAGTACCAAACATGGTAAAAAGAAGCCAATATTTATTTATTTTGAAGGCAAATGGCCCCATCTTTCATCTTTTAGCTGAATTATGTTGAACCCTTTGAACATATATATAGCTCTAAAAACAGTGTAGATGCCCCAACCACTTCATTCTGTTTATCTGTCCTTAGCTTAAAATAGGAGAAATTTCTACAGACTCTCCATTATTCACTTCCTTTTTCTTTAGTGGAATCACTATGTCAGTATATCTTAGTCGATCTCTAAAAGACGAAATAGTTAAAAGATGTCAATGTTGATAAAACCAGCGTTTTGTGCTGAATAATCCTTATCAAGAGTAGTTTGATGTAACATTTTTAGATGCATTAACAAAAAAGAAAGCAAGGGAATCAAGTACAGGACAAAGATTAGATTAATATAAGGTTAAACATCAGACACAAATGGACAAAACAAAGGTTTCCCCACTAAATCTATTATTGAATTTAAAGTTAATCTCTAGCTAGCTCCCATTACAATGATATAAAGTTAATATATATGACATGGTTGGCATCCATAAATGATAATGTACCAACAAGCTAGATGCTAAACATGCGGCAAGTATTGATGTGCTTTTTAGATAAAGAGAGGATTTGTTGAGCAATCACGCACTTAACAAAATTATTTGATGCAGTGCTTTAGCAGTTGTATTTACAGTTTTATTAGTTGCGTTGTTAAGGCATTGTACAACTATCAAAGCATACAGAACTAATGTAAAAGCATTTTATTTGATATTTTGATAAGTTGGCTAGTTAATGGCTGAATATATAATTTGATTATATATGTATCATTATGCTAGCAATAATTAACTAACTAGCAATCAACTAAAAAATGGCAATGGGATTGAGATTTAAGAGGGGCGAATGGGAATAAATCTTACGTGGACAATGGTGGTGGTGGGGCGGTGAGCGGTGGAGGCAATAAGCGACGGCGGCGACGGCGGTGAGCAAGGGCAGTGGTGGTGGTGAACGGATATGGGGGCTAGGGTATTGAGGTAGTGGTGGTCGGAATGGGGGCTAGGGTTTCAAGGTGGTGGAGGTCGAAAAGGGGGATAGGGTTTTAAGGCGGTGGTGGTCGGAATGGGGGCTAGGGTTTTAAGGCGGTGGTGGTCGGAGATGAGGGAAGAGGGAAAACTGAGAGATAGAGGGAGAAGGGGATTGTTTCGCGGAAAAAAAAAATTGGGGTGAAAGGTTTAATATATGCTATTCACTTGGGCGACGTAGGTATATATCTACGTCGCCTATGACATACCCTAAGCGACGTAATTTAATTACTTACGTCGCCCAAGTGAATTTCAAAATTTCACAATTTCAAAATAATTTAAATTTTCGTGAAAATTTAAGGGGGAAAACCTTTTGGGCGACGTATTTATTTATACGTCGCCTAAGATTGTCTTAGGCGACGTAGTTTTAAAAACTACGTCGCCTAAGACAATCTTAGGCGACGTAATAATAAATACTACGTCGCCTAAGATAATCTTAGGCGACGTATAAATTAAAACTACGTCGCCTAAGAGTTTTAATATTTTTTTATTTTAATAGTAATTTAATTTTAATAATTTTATTAAGATAATCTATATTCTAATTATAACTTGCACATTTATATTTTAGTAATAATTATTTTAATAATCATAATAATTATTATTATAACCAGATAGGGGTGCAATAAATGGAGTTGGTAGAGTTGCGGCTGGAGAATCACATAAAGCTTGTTAAAATGCCCGCCACAAATTATGCCACAACTAGCTTTAAACGCACATAATAATCTCAATCGGAGTCATCATCATCATCATCATCCTCGTCGTCTTCATCCTCATCGCTGTTATATAAATCATTGTTAAACCCTTCAGCATCATCGGAGTCTTCATCCTCGTCATAATCATCATCCTCGTCTTCATCTTCATTTTCATATACAGGAATATTTACAAACGGTACTGGACCTAGGTTGATAAATAACTCCGATATAGGAAGACATATCGCATCCGGCTCTTGATAAGGTTCATCTACTTCATACAGTGGAGTGGTCATATCGTCCCTTGCAAGTGTGGCCTCACTGAACGTACCTCTGTGTGCCATATGGTTGACAACTTTCCAACCCTCACCAGCCAACGGATCATCTATATAGAACACTTGGGTTGCCGTCGTGGCCAGAATAAATGGAAAGTCGTCGTACCAACTACTATTCGTGTTCACGGAAGTAAGACCACGATTATACTGTACACTTCCGGGAACAGTAGGGTCGGTGTTGTACCATTTACACTTGAATAACACAACTGGCATGCGTTCCGCATAAGTCAGTTGGACAACTGATTGCAGAATCCCATAGTATGTCAGATCACCGGCCACGCATGTCACTCCACTATTCTGAGTCTTCCGAATCCGATCTCGATGCTCAGTAACAAATTTGACACCGTTCACCTCGCACTGAGAGAAAATGGTGCACATCATAGGCTGAGATGCAAGGATCTGTATCTCCCGATTGTATTTAGGATCATGTATTTGTAGCAGATGGAGCATCTGCATAATAATAATAATATAGATATATATATGGAACATCAATGAAATGTAAATATGCATGCGACAAGTGAAAGTAAGTTAAGGATGAAAGTTTACCCATCTGGGGAGGTGGTCAAGAAATGACGCCACACGATCAGCATCAGTGCCGTGTGGAGCTATTTTCGCAAATTGTTGGCGGTGAGTTTCAATATACCATTCCGTTTCTGTACAGTTTATCATAACACACCAGTGAGCCGTCGTAATTTGTTGCTTACTAAGACGGATGTTTCTGACACAACCTTTGGGCTTGACGAGGTGGGAGACAACGGAAATGTTCCACTGAGGTGAATCCGGTATGACTTCATCACTCGCGTTAGGATCATGTAGATAGTTATTGATGAAAGTCACACACTCGTGCATGATGTTTCTCTCGGCAATACACCCCTCTGGGTAACGCTTGTTTCCAACATCTTTCTTGTATTCTATATCCGAGCTGCCTGAAAGATTGCTCAATTATATAGTACAAATGTATACAATTAAAGACAATTATATATAATATCCTAAGATCTGAAATAATACCTTTCAGTGGAAAACATCCAGGTATAATGCACGGGACCAGTGAGCAGACCTGTTCCGGCAGGTGGATGCATAGATGGACCATGATGGTAAAGAAAGCTGGCGGAAATATCATCTCCAACTTGCATAGGATCATGAAAATATCGGTTTGCAGTTGATGGACATCTGATTTCTTCAACTCTCGGGCACAAATTGTCTGAAAGAATCTGCAATACTCTACTAATGCGTCGGCGACGTCCCTTCCCAAATATGGTCGGATAACCACAGGAAGAACACGTTGAAGCATGACATGGCAATCGTGAGTCTTCAATCCAAAAAACTTTTTATCAGACGGTCTGATCTTACTCTTTAGGCTTCCAGCATAACCTCTTGGATATTTAACAGCTGCAACCCGATCAATACGTCTCTGAGATCCCTAGGACGAACTGTGTAATTCGCCTGAGGTAGCGTCACTTTTCCTGACGGCCCTATCCTCGGCCAAAGATTGCTGCGTATGCCCATATTCTTTAAGTTAATCGAGATTTCATATCGTCCTTAGTCTTTCCATCGAGACCTAAAACGGTGCCCAAGATGTTGTCGCATACATTTTTTTCGATGTGCATCACATCTAATGCATGTCTCACACTCGATGATGTCCAGTAAGGCAGCTCCCAAAATATACTGACGTGAGTCCAACATAATCTCTTTTTAGCTGCCTAACATTAAGTACAACACAACTTATCAATTACAATATTACAAATTAACTTATTACAATATCACAACTACTGTTAGTTTGAGACGTACCTGTTTGAAGTCAGGATGCGGATGCAAAGAATTTTGAGGGTAAGAAAAACTGTTGGTAGCTTCAAGAACCTGACGTGCAGACTTTCTTTGTGGGGCGGGTCTAAGCTCTGGCTCCCCATTAAACCTTTCTGGTATCCTCCGATAAGGGTGATCTTCAGAAAGCCATCTACGCGCTCCCTGGTATGACATCCTTCCATTATTGTGAACCGCAATAATATCATCCAAACATATGGGACATGCCTTGTACCCTTTTGTCTGAATACCTCCCAACATTCCTAATCCTGGAAAGTCGCTGATGGTCCACATAACGGCTGCCCTCATGTTAAATGCCACTTCACCGTATCGATCCCAAGTTGAAACCCCCGTCTCCCATAGCATCTTAAGTTCATCAATCAGTGGTCTCATAAACACATTTAGAGTCTTTCCCGGACTCTTAGGGCCGGATATTAGTAAGACTAGAATGTTAAACTCTTCTTCATACACAACGAAGGCGGCAAATTATAAGGCATCCCAATAACAGGCCAGCAACTGTAGGGAACCGCCGTAGTAGAGTACGGACTGAACCCGTCTGACGCTAGAGCAAGACGTACGTTTCTAATGTCTGCGGCAAATTGTGGTTGGGACCTGCAAAATGACGAGACAAATTCCTTAATATGAAAATAATTAGACTAACAATTTAATAAATTGTATGTGTATGAACTGTAAATATATACGTCACCTGTCGAAATCCTTCCATGCTTCTCCATCCGCTGGATGTCTAAGATATTCAGTATCTTCTCTTCTTCCCCATGCCACCGCATTTCCTTTGCAATATGTTTACAACTATATAGACGCTGCAACCTCGGCGCCAATGGGAAGTATCGAACCGTCTTCCGGGCAATCCGTTTGCCACCGCCTGTATTTTCTTCTTCCCATCTTGACTCACCACAAATAGGACATTGATCTAGGTCTTTACCCTCCTTGTAAAACAAGTAACAGCCGTAGTAACACCCGTGGATGACCTCGTAACCCATGCCAATCTTCTTTAAGGCCTTTTTTACAGCTTTGTATGAGTCAGGGTACTTGTTCCCTTCGGGCAACAGGTAATTAATTTCAGCAGCCCACTTGTGAAGGATGTGTCTGCCATATTGCAACTCTGTTTTAGTTGCAGCGATCTAAGTATTGAAGCTAGCGCCGTGACTTGACTACCCTCGAACAGTGGAGTCACTGCTTCGTCTAAGAGACGTTGATATGCTATCGAATTTTCTTTGGCGACAGGGTCAGCATGAAATGCATTGTCAACACCAGGGTGATCGTACGATTCACGAAAAGGAAAAGCATCTTGTACGAAGTCCATGGTCGGGTTACTCGAAGACGCCCTGTTCTGTTCTGCTTGCCATTGCGAAGTTGTCTCTGGAATTTCCCCGTGTAGGTTCCATACTGTATATGACTCCATTATACCTGCATTAGTCAAGTGGATGTATATTTCATCTAATGTCACCCGTTGCCCATGTTGAAACATTTTTTGCAGGGACATGGATACAATCCAGTCGAACTGTTGCCATTTTCTCGAACATACTCTAAGAACTCCATTAGCCCCACAATGAATTCCGTTGAACCTCTTGAGCATTTCATCCAGTTCTTATTCATTTTCGATCACTGTCATATGACAAATAATTACAAACTCAAAAATTACTAACAACTAAGAATAATACTAACGTATATATAAAAAGGGCAACAACTAACAACAATACTATATCTTCAACACCAAATACACATTTTATACACTAAACACGATATCTATATAAAGTAAAAAAATTAATATTAGTAATAGATAAAGTACCTAAAAATCAAACAAGCTTTTAATGAGGGAAATTATATTAATTTTCACCTTCAAAATCGCCAAAATTAACTATAAAATACATCAACCCCGAAAATGGCATGTTCTTAGGCGACGTAGAACGAACGTAGAGATCAAATAGGGGCAACAATTAACAATAATACTATATATTCAACACCAAATACACATTTTCTACACTAAACACAGTATATATATTAATCTTAATTATTTACTAATTTTTGTGTTTATATATATATAAACACAAAAAATTAGTAAATAATTAAGATTAATAAGAGATAGAGTACCTAAATATCAAACAAGCCTTTAATGAGAGAAATGATGTTGATTTTTACCTTCAAAATTGCTAAAATCGCCCAAATTAATACTAAAATCGAAAATGGCAAGTTCTTATGCGACGTAGTACTAACCTAGAGATCAAATAGAGGTAAAAACTAACAACAATACTATATCTTCAACACCAATTATAAATTTTCTACACTAAACACAATATCTATATAAACACAAAAATTAATAAATAATTAATATTAATAAGAGATAGATTACCTAAAGGTCAAACAAGCCTTTAATGAGAGAAATGATGTTGATTTTTACCTTTAAAATTGCCAAAATCGCCCAAAGTAGCTCTAAAACACATCAACCCCCGAAAAATGGAAGAGTGGTTCTGTTATAAAGATGACAGGATCTTTAGGCGACGTAGAAACTATACCTACGTCGCCCTAAGATACATCTAGGGCGACGTAGGTATATTTTCTACGTCGCCTAAAGGTCAGTCAAAACCCCTGTTGACCGCCACTTAAAAGTGTCGGTGGTGAACAGCTTTTGGGCGACGTGTTGAATTTGAGTACGTCGCCCTAGATAATCTAAAGCGACGTACTGTATATATACGTCGCCTAGGAGTTTATGGGGCGACGTAAATTATACCTACGTCGCCTAGGATTATCTTAGGCGACGTGTCATTATTGCGTCGCCTAGGATACTCTTAGGCGACGTATTCTATTGACTACGTCGCCCAAGAGCCTTGTTGGTGTAGTGGTAGTTGTTGGCCCTATTTGATCTCTTGGTTAGTATTATTGATAGTGGATGCTAATATTTTAGTATAAATTTGTAAATTTGTAGATTTCAAAATATATGTTTATTGTTTAAAATATATATTGTTATATGACAGTGAAAATGGATAAATCTTGGATGCAATGCTCAAGAGGTTCAACGCAATTCATTGTGGGGTAATGAATTTCTCTGCACGCACTTTTATATGAAGATAATAACAACAGTGTGATGGGATTGTATCCGTGTCCTTGCAAACGGTGTTACAAAATGGGCTCACGGCTCAACTTGGATGACATATACGCATACTTGACCAGTAACGGTATAATACCGTTGTATACCGTATGGTACTTACTTGGTGAAGTACAAAGAAATACAACAGTACACGGCGTCTTCGAGTAACAGTGTCAATCTTTGTAGTAACCCAACTATGGCGTTCGTGGAAGATGCTTTTCCCTTCTGTGAATCGTACGATCACCCTGGCGTTGACACTGTATTTTAGGCTGATCCAGTTCTAAAGAAAATATGTTGTCATATCAACATCTCTTAGACAAAACAATGACTCCATTCTACGAGGGTATTAAAGTGACTGCGTTGTGTTCTATGCTTAGAGCATTGCAACTGAAGCGGGATTGCAATATTGCGGACACGGCCTTCAACAAGTGGACTGCAGAAATGAATTATCTGTTACCCGAAGGAAACAAGTATTCGAACTCATACGTAGCTACAAAAAATACCTTGAAGAAGATCGGCATAGGTAATGATGTGATCCATGCTTGTTACTACGGTTGGTTCTTGTTTTACAAAGAATGTGCATATCTAGATCAATGTCCCGTTTACGGTGAGTCGAGATGGGAATAAGATGATACAGGTAGTACTAAGTGGATTGGCCGAAAAATTGTTTAGTAATTCCCTTTAACACTGAGTTGCAACGTTTATATATGTCCGAAAGCACTGCAAAGGAAATGCGGTGGCATGGAGACAAGAATAGCAAAAGATCCTGAATTTCTGAAACACCCAGCGAATGGGAAGCATGGAAGGATTTCAACAGGTGAAGTCTATATTTACAGTTGTAATTGTATATATATACAATAATTAATAAACTGTTTATATATTCAAGTATTGAATATTTTCTTGTCATTTTTAGGTTACATTTGTAATTTGCGTTGGACTTCAGAAGCGTACACCTCGCTCTAGCGTCTGGTAAGTTCAGTCCCTATGGGTCTACGGCGGTGCCGTACAATGCTTGGCCTGTTATTGCAATACCTTATAATTTTCCTCCATCGTTATGTATGAAGAAGGAGTTTAACATGCTAGTGATGCTTATATCCGGTCCCAAGTCTCCGGGAAAGTGTCTCAATGTGTTTATGAGATCGATGATCGAGGAGCTTCAAATGTTGTGGGAGACAGGAGTTCCGACTTGGATTGATACAGTGAAAAGGCATTCTACATGAGGGCAACCGTGATGTGGTCCATAAGCGACTTCCCAGGATTAGGGATGTTTGAGACATTCAACAAAAGGGTACAAGGCATGTCCTATATATTTGGACGATATTGATACAGTGCACAATAATGGAAGAATGTCATACCAAGGCGCGTAGATGGCTACCCTTAGATTACCACTATCGGATGCGGCCGGCAACGTTTAATAGTAAGCAAGATTTTAGAAATGCCCCACCAACTATGTCTGCAAGATAGGTTTACGCAGCGACCATTAAGCATTCATACCCTCCTCAATTGATGCACTCGCATAACGAATGCAAACAGGTACGCTTCTTAATATATGATATTGTACGGAGTTTGTAATTTCGATTAAGTTTTAATGAGTTTGCATCCACCTTTTTAGGCACCTAAAAAGAGATTGTGTTGGACTCACGTCAGTATATTTCGGGAACTTCCATACTAGACTACATCTAGTGTAAGACATGCATTAGATGTCATGCACATCGAAAAAAATGTCTTCGGCACTGTTCTAGGTCTTAATGGAAAGCAAGCTCTGGAAGAAGAAAAGGCCGTCAGGCAAAGTGACGCTGCCTCAGGTTGATTACACAATTCGGCCAATGGATCAGAGGGCCGTATTTGATTATATTGCTGATGTTAAGTATCCAAGAGTCATGCGGGAAGCCTAAAGAAAAAGGTCAGAGTCTCGATAAAAAGTTCTAACGATTGAAAACTCACGACTGCAATGTCATGCTTCAGTATGTTCTTTCGGTGGTCATCCAACCATATTTTGGAAGTCACGTCGCCGACGCACTAGTAGAGTTGTTCAGATTCTTCCAGATGATATGCGCCCGGGAGTTGAAGAAATTGGGCGTTCCGCCAGATGCAGAGCTATATTGTCATGATTCTCTGCAAGCTGGAGATGATCTTTTTGCCAGCATTGTTTACTTTGTAGTCCATCTCTTCATCCGCTTACCCGAACAGGTCCTGCTCACTGGTCCCGTACATTATACCAAGATGTTTTTCACATAAAGGTATGAATTATTTTTCACTGTTTATAATTGTCTATATCCCTATTATATGCAATTTATGGGCAGCTCGGCGAATTCAGAAGATGTCAGAAACAAGATTTACCCAAATGAGTGTATTGTCGAGCGGAACATATTGCATGAGTGTGTGACTTACATCTATAACTAACTCGATGATCCTAACGCGAATGATAAAATCATCCCAGAGGCAGTTCGGTGGAACATCTCAATTGTTTCCAATCTCGTGAAGTTTGAGGGTTGCGTCAAGACCGCCTGTCCAAGAGAGCACAAATTGCGACAGCTTAGTGGTGTGTAATAGAAAATTGTACCGAAGCACAATGGTATATAGACATTTACCGCGATTAATTTGTTGATCTAGCTCCAAACGGGATTGATGACGAGGTTATTGCGTTGTTTCTTGGCCATATTCCTGAATAGGTAAACATCCAACCTAAACTTACTTGTGATTTGTCGCATGCATTTGACTGATATTCTGTATATATTTTTATGTAGATGCACAATCTACAACGTAAAGGTACCCATAAATACAACCAAAAGGTACAGATTCTTGCATCTAGGCCTATGCATTGCACCATTTATTCACGGTTTGACTCAAATTTGTGTGTCATTGGCGAGACCAGATCAGAAAGACTCAAAACAGTGCAGTGATGGTCATGGCCAGTGACATCACATACTATGGTTTCTGCAAGCTGTTGTCGAACTAAGGTATGCAGAAGGCATGCCGGTTGTGTTGTTCATGTGTAAGTAGTACAACACCGACCTGATGTTCCTGGCACCACAAAGTATGATCGTGGGCTTCTATTCATCAACACAAATACGAGTTGGTACGACGAATTTCCATTTATTCTTGCCAAGAGGCAAGCCAAGTATTTTATATAGATGATCTGTCGGCTGGTGAGGGTTGGAAAGTCGTCAACGTGATGTCACATAGAGGTACGTACCGTGAGACCACATTTTCTAGGACGCAATTGCCACTTCACTGTATGAAGTACAAGAACCCTATTAAGAACCTGATGCGATATGTATTCCCATATCTACTTTATATATCGACTTTAGTTCAATACCGCCGATAGATATTCTTGATGAGGACGACTTTGATGAGGATGACGATTATGAAGAGGATTACGACTTCGACGATGCAAAAGGTATAACAATGATCTCTTAAGTAGCGATGTAATACCCTGTTGGCTAATTCGATGCTAATCGCGTTCCTTGATCACGTTTAAGTCAAATACTAACATGGAGTGGTCATTTTCGATTTGAGAGCTTTTTGATGATTCGGACACTTCTTGCAAGTTACATTAGTCATATTACTCATGTGTGTAGGCTCAAAATATACTTCAGGTAGCAATAGCAATGTTTGACCCGCTAACATCAATAATTGGAGATTTTGGAGTTTGAAATCCATTTGTTCAATTTGGAATCTTAGCCATTGTGTTGTGGACTATTTCATAGTCATTTAAACCTCATTATACCCCTCTTGTATGTCCAATTGCCTAGCCAAAGTATTGCATTGAGTTTGGAAGAATTATCGCAAATCTAGCCCTATCGTAATTCGTTACAAATTTTGACACAGCAGTGGGTTTTGGGGCATAAATTCTTCGTCCGATGTCCAAATGGACCCCCCCCCCCCCCCCGTTAACGCCATTGGAAAGGTAATTTGATTATCTACAAATCTCAGGTTTGACCCAAGTCCAAATTCCTGCATCTTCAAGGTCAACACAGCAGTCGAAGTGAACAACATGTTGTTTTCCAAAATAGCATGCTGTTGGAGATGCCTAGATCAAGTTGTGGGGACTGTCCCAAAATGGCCTAGGGACAGCATGGTTTCATAAAAATAGCATGCTGTTGGCCCTGAGCATTAGATTATATTTTCTTTTATCATCTTTCCTCTTCATTTTCACACATATACTATGAAGTTCTTAGAGAATGAGGAGAGGCGAAATTTAGGGGGTTTTGAGATGTTTCTCATCTACATATCTTCATCATACCGAGTGAACATCAAGCCATCACTATTCATCTTCTTCTTTAAAGCTCCATCACCATTTTTTTGGGTTTCAAGCGAAAGTGGGGATTTTGCGAGTTCTTAAGTTACGGCTCAATCCAAGGATCAATACCTCAAAGATTCGGCTTATTTAAGGTGGGAACACTAGTACTAAAGCTCTATTTTAACTTATTACATGTTGCATTAGAAATTTATGCTAAAAATTGGGGTTTTCTTAAATTCCCTAGGGTGTATGCATTTCACATGGGTTGGGCTAGATTGGGCCATAATTAGTGGCCGATATGGATGAGTTATCATTATAGTTGCATAATCTAACAAGTAAATTCATGTTTTTTGCCTATATATAAGAGAGATCAATGAAGAACCCATCTTGTAGTACATGTATAAACTAAAATTTTGGGGATTTTGGGATTTGTGCCTATAGAATGTTTGATTTGTGTTTATAAATGCTAAATACACATATTATATATATATTGACATTAGTTAAAAGTCTGAAGCATTATCTATGAAATTGTCCTAAAAACCTACCAATGCGGAGTGGTACATAACAACTTTTGGATCTAGTGTCCTGTGTAAACCCTTAATACGACTAGTGATGAGAATGCAACATAGATATATTCTAAAATATTATAAACATAGTTTGGTGGAGCCGTAGGCTAGTGTAACCATAATTGTAAGAGGCTAAAGTGCAATAAGCATATCGGTTAGATAAAAAACATTGAAAGTAATGTTTGGCTTAATAGAATAACCCGAGAACTATGATACGATTCATACGACCTTAGTTTTATAACGCTTGACACGTTACATAATGTGAGATAATGATAATGAATCAGCTGGCCGTAAAATGTGAATAAATATGTAACGATAAGGCTATAGATGTAATGCGTAAATCGACGCATATGATGATGATAAATGGAAGATGATGTATAATTGTATGATTATGTAATATAAATATATAGCTTCCACATGTGTGTGGATTGTATTGGCCCTTCAATGCATTGTTGATTTGCTATTTTGGTCAATTATCAGTGTAATATTGATTGTAAGGTTGTAGCCTTACCATAGAGGGTTGTAGCCCTGCCATATGATTGGTTTGTAGCCGCAGCGATTGTGGCCGCCATGTTTAAGTACGAGTACTAGTTGTAGCTGGAGTGGAGCCACCCAAAGTGGACAAAGGAAAGGGCTACCCAGTATAGTGCGTGGTAGCGGCCTGTTATGTTATCATATAAATGTATATTGCCTTCTCGTGGATGAATATTCGTAGTCTGGCATTTTATAGCTTCCTTGGCTTGCAGACTAGTTCGTGTGGCCCAATTAATGGGACTGTGTGTTTCGAAAAGTAGTAGGCCTACACTTAGGTGAAAGATCCTAAGGTAGTTCCATCCTCAGAGAAATGTGCTTATATGGATGTTCTTCTTGTCAAGTATTTAGAGTGTTGTTCCTGGGAAAATGTCTTACGTGGTTTTATCTCCAAATGAATTACAAGTAAGGACTGAGTTCTTAGGCAGTTCGCTCACTTTGGAGGAGACATGATTAATTTAGAGCTGGGATCTTTTGGGAACCGATGATCTAAGCCTATTTGATCGCGGGGTGTAAGTTTGGGGCTTTATACTGGAGATATGAGGATGTTTGATCCTTACTTGATGATTATTATGTTATCACTGACATCAATCTTTAGTTGCTAATATAAACTTCTCGTATGTGATTGTTGATGGACTAGTATAACCTTTGAGGTACAAGCTGGATTGCTTGACATATACAAAGAATTGAAGATCAAAATGGCAATCCTAGCTAATAAGAAAACACCGTAACATAACGCTTAAGGCAAATGATTTTGTAATGATGCCTATCAGTAGGCAAGGCATGGTATTCATAATAGACTA